>JASPKZ010003868.1:3745000-4345000 GCA_030220185.1 Diploptera punctata | reverse complement strand
GGAACTCACAATTTGGGAGAAAATTTACATCTGCAAGAATAAAAAGAAAACCATGAATTTTGAACATTCTTGTGTAAAAAAAACGGAGTATTGGAAGGGTTTCAGTTGGTCATGCCGCGAGAGGGAGGCAGAAATCAACTTACAAGGATGGTACATGCTGCACAAACGGACAGTTGGAGCAATCGGCAGTGTACGCATAGGGGAAGATGACAAAACCTAGGGTCTGGCATGGAAAGATCAAGAAATAAAATGGGGGATCTGCAAGATTTCCAACTCAAATATAATCAAGATGTGTCAAACTCAATGATAGATTAACTTACTCATATTTGTTTTTAATTACTGTTGAACAGTGTGTCAAGTAGAATGTCAAATATCATTATTTTTTTACACACTTTTTGCTTACTGAATTACCTGTAATTTTTCACTCACATTTAAAGTTTTCAAAGCTCATTTCTTCTCTTTGAAGTGAATTTCACTGTTCAGAACTGTAGATTATAGTAACCTACAATAAATAGTATAGAAAACAATATTTTTGCAGTTTTTGGAGAGAATGGAATTACTTAGAATTAAAAATAATCTGTTAGAACTTCAAGTCATGAAAAAAGAAATTACATGTAAAATATATACAGATAATAAAAAATTAAAATTGCCTTGATATACAGGGTGATTCATAATTCCTGGGGGCACGCTGTCACGTGGTGGTTAAGACACTGCCCAACAAACTGGAAGGTTGGGGTTCGAGTCAGGTGGAGTCAGGAGTAGTACCATGGTCCTGGGGTTGACTCAACCTCTAATGGAAATAAGTATCAGACGCTTGTTCTGATGGTAAAGTTGGCTGTCACGCAAGGCTGACATCAAGTGCCAATTGTCTAGAAAAAGTGGGAGCCTTAACCTCCTACTACCCCAAGCGTCTCCTATGGCCTGTAAGTGGGATCACTTTACCTTTACCTTTTATTCATAATTCCTATTACAAACTTCTAGGGGTTGTAGAGGGGACTTAGTAGGTAAAGTTTTGATGAGGAACCCATGTCTGGAAACTTACCATTTCAATGTAAAATAAGTTTGAAGATCGAAACACAATGGGCTGATATCGTGTGTCTCATGTTTCAGAATGTATTACAGACTTTTAGGGGTTGTATTGCAAGTGTGGTTCCACGTGGCAACCCTGTTGTTCGTTGCATAAAGTGTAACTGCAACACATGTTTTCATATACATGCCCCACAAGACCTAGTGTCTGCTCAATAATTTCTGCTGCTGCCAGAATTCATGCAAGAAGATCTTCCTCCAACTCGACATGTGTAGTACAACCCCTAGAAGTCTGTAATACTTATTCTGAAACACAAGACACACAATTCAGTCCCAATGTGTTTCAATTTTCAAACTTATTTTACATCAAAATGGGTTCCTTATCAAAACTTTATCTACTAAGTCCCCTCTACAACCCCCAGAAATTTGTAATAGGAATTATGGAGATTTCTAAAAACACTGAAAACCAACCAAGGACCCAGCAAGATAAATTTGTTAGCAAAATCAGACGCAGAAAAACATTACAAAGCTTTACTGTCAGAAACTAGAAATGAGTTTATGGAAACAACAGAAAATCCATCCATAGAAATGAACGCCCTGGAATTTGATACAATAGATATAGAATTAGAAATTCAAACCCTAAAGAATAAAAAGGCACCAGGGCCAGGAAACATACCAAATGAGTTAATTAAATATGGCCCAAAAAATTTAATAGGTAGATTGAGGGACTTGTATAATAAGTGCATTGCAATACAGAAGATTCCTGATGAATGGAAAATAAGCTACATAGTACCAATATACAAGAAGGGCGATAGAAGAGACGCAAAAAACTACAGAGGACTAAGTATAAATAACACATTATATAGAATATTTACGAAGTTATTAAAAACAAAGTTACAAAAAGATGTTAAAGACAAATTAGGAGAAGATCAAAATGGATTCAGACCAGGAAGGTCATGTGTTGACAATATATTTGCAATACAACAATTAATTGAAAAACGGACTGCAGTTGGAGAAGAAACCCATTTGACAATGATAGATTTAGAGAAAGCTTATGACTCAATTCCGAGGAACAAATTATGGGAAGTATTGGAGAAATACAATATTGACAGAAACCTAATAGAAATTATTAAACAAACCTATAAAGATAACTCCGCTTATGTTAAAATGGGAAATATAATGTCTAATCCTATAAACACCTCAAAGGGATTGAAACAAGGGTGCAGTCTATCACCAATTTTATTTAATATTTATGTAGAATTTATATTAACGAAATGGAAACAAAGCTGCAAAGGTATGGGGATCCCAATAGGCAATAGATTTTTGCTGACATTACAATTTGCTGATGATCAACTGGTTTTAGCGCAAGACAATTTTGATATGGAATTCATGATAAAAAGGTTGAAAAGCACATATGAATCATGGGGTCTCACAGTAAATTTACAAAAAACAGAATATCTGGCAATAAATAGCAATGAAAGAGAAAACTTAGTATTGGAAGATGGAATCCAAATAAAGCAAGTGAAACAAACTAAATATTTGGGAATGATTATGGATAACATCGAAGGTATAGGCAAAGAGAACATAAAACATAGAATTGAATTGAGTAGCAAAATAATATCATCATTAAATTCCATATGGTGGGATAAGCATATTTGGAAAGACACAAAAAAATATATTGGTAAAACATTGGTGGAATCTGTTGCAATGTACGGAAGTGAGGTATGGACAATCAATAAGTACTACAAGAATAGACTAATAGCTCTAGAAATGGATTATTTACGAAGAAGTGCCAGAAAGTCTAAATTAGAACGTGTCACAAATAAGGAAATTAGAAACAAAATGGAAGCAGAAGAAAGCATAATTGAAAGAATTGAGGAGAAGGAATTAAAGTGGTTAGGACATGTTTTAAGAATGGAAGATGAGCGATGGCCGAAGCAACTATATGAATGGCATCCTAACAGAAAGAAGAAAAGAGGAAGACCAAGGTTAACATGGAAGGAAAACATGAAGACAGTAATGCAAGCTAGAGGGCTAAGCATCGAAGATGCCCAAGACCGTAGGCTTTGGAGGTTTGGCACGGGAAGACGGCAGCAGCTGTAAAAACCCGAAGATAGATAGAATTATGAATCACTCTGTATACAAAATTCAAGTTAACGGAGTTTGATATATGGAAGTTGACTGTAGTTGAAATTTATTTTGATGCAAATCTACTGATTGTTTCATAAAAAATTGTGATGGGAATTAACATTATGAGGCTTTCAAATTAATAAAATTCAAATGAGTCGTATATCATCTTATTCAAACTCTCCATGTTCTTCATACCACAGGGCCATGATTTCAGGAACAATCATTCCTATCTTTAGCCATATTTCCATCAACGATGGTGAAGACAAAAATTCGACAAACGGAAATACAACTGAAGATAGGGACAACTGTTCCTGAAACCATGATCCTGTGCGTGAAGAACAAGGAGTGTATGAAGTGAAATGATTTAAGACTCATATTAATATTAATAGCTAGTGATTGTGTTTTACTTTAAGGGAGGAAAGGAGATTATGGGCCGCATGCAAATACATTAGTCTCTACTCAAATTACTTCCAGTCACTGGTGAGCTGACTTTCCATGAGCAAATGCAAAGATCGAATTAGCTATCCACTAACTGGTCATGCATGAAAGTTGTCGTTTTTGTAATATTGGCAAGAAAGTACCCAGAATTCAGCGATAAAACCACTTCTGTTATTTTTGTCTGCTAAAGGAACACATTTATGCTTGCATCCCTAAAATAATACTGTATACGATGACGTCTGCATCGCACTATATTACGCCGATTCTCCTGTTCTTCCAGTTGAATTCTTTGGTAGACTCTATCAAATTCCTCTTCTCCGCGTATACCAAAAACATGATCGAAGTCTTCAAGGTCCGACATCTTAGATAAAGAAGACTAAAAAACAATGAACTACATGGTTTTTATAGGAAGCCAGATATAATAACAGTTAAGTCTTGTAGACTGCGATGGGCAGAACATGTTGCGCATATGGGGAATGAAAGACGTGCATGGAAGCTTCTTGTAGGAAAACCAGAGGTAAAACTCCCTGTTGGTAGACCAAGAATGAGGTGGGAGAATAACATTAACTATGATTTGAGGGAAGTAGATTATACAGGGAATGATTGGAAAGCATTAGCTCAGGATAGGGATGTATGGAGAGCTTATATCCGTGTGTCCATGAACCTATGGGTTCGATAGTGCCAGTGAATAAGTAAGTAAATAAGTGATAGTGTTTACTACTAATTCACTGGCACTATCAGACCTGTAGTTTATGGCCGAATGGAGATAAGATCTCTATACATCCTTATCCTGATCTTATGTTTTCAAATCATCTCCTGTATAATCTACTTCCCTCAAATTATGCTTAAATGTTATTCTTCCAGCTCATTCTTGGTCTACCTAATGGTGCTTTCCCTCTGGTTTTCCTACAAGGAGTTTCCATGTCCCTTTTTCATTTCCCATTCATGCCACATGTCCTGTTCATCCTATTCTACAAGATTTAACTATTCTTAATATATCTGGTTTCCTATAATGATCATATAGCTCTCTATTGTGTAGTCTTTTCCACTCTCCTGTCTGTTCATCTCTCTTTGATCCAAAATTTTTCCTAAGAATTTTATTCTCAAATACTCATAATCTTTTCTCCTCCCTTAAAGTAAGAGTCCATGTTTTGCATCCATATAATATAACTAGGAGAATAACAGTTTTATATATTTTCAGTTTAATGATTTTTGATGAGAGAAGTTGAGACAACAAGAGTTTCTGTAATGCAAAATAGCATGTATTTCCAGAATTGAGCCTATGTTTAATATATTTGTTAATATGATTCCCATTTTTAATTATTTTTTGTATTTGAATTCAGCTACTTCCTTAAAATTTCACTTATTTGTGATTAATTATCCATTTCCATTATATAATGTATTTCCATGTCACCCTATATTTAGTGTTTTTTTTAAGTTTACTTATGGCCCCATTTCCTCAGTGTTAGTGACTAGAGTGTGCACGTTGGCCCTTACAGTGATTGTGTTTAATAATTATTGTTCTTCAGGTAAGCCAGCGTACACATAAGTGTCCTTCACAACCTCCAGGAACTGTTGTCAGGCAGTCAGGAGAACTTGTGCAAAAATTACTTCAAGGAGCCCAGCAGTCTCTACAGGTAACAGATGTTAGAATCTCCTAAGATAGCTTTTTTCTAAAGAGCCTATATGCCTTCATTATCTTTGTTATACCTGGTTTTCTTTTTTTTTAATATAAACTGTATCACTTTTATTATACACTCTGTACATAATGTCTCTGATTGATTTCTTCATCATAGATGGCATTGAAATTCATTTTGATCCCTGGCCACTGACAAGATCTTTCTCTGTTGATCCTGTCCAATGATTTCCATCTCCATCCTCTAATACCAAGCTTCTTAAGATCTTCTTCTATTCTCAGTTTTGGTCTGCCTATTCTTCTACTTCCTTCAGATTTGAGTAGTGTGAGTTTTTTAAATGTTTGTCCTTTGCTATCCTGATTATGTGGTCAACATAATTTAATCTAGCTATCTTTATAAATTTAACAATGTCATGATCTGTGAATAAGGCATTTATTTAGCTGTTTTGCAACATCTTCCTGCACCCAGTTAATCTAAAGTCTACATCTCTCTGTCATTTCAAACTCCATCATCCAATATTTTTTCCCTCATGCTGCTCGAAACATCACTAATCCATATTATTTTTGGCCACCCTCTTCATCTTCTACCAAGTGAAACACTTTCTAGTATTCTTCTTGGGAATCTGCCTTCTGTCATTCTTTTTACATGATGATACCATTTTAATTTTTGTTTTTTATGAAATCCACAATTAAAGTTTGAAAATTCATCTTTGCTTAATTACACTATTTTCATATTTTGTCTCTTATAGAAATTCCAGATGAATGCATCTGAATAAGGAATACAATTCATAATTGTGTCTGTTTGCCACCTTTCATTTTCATTCATTGCTCCGAATAACCTCTGAGGAATTTCTTTTCAAAAACCCTGAATTGTTCTTCATTACTCTTTGAGAGTGTCCTATACTCACTGGAGGCACACTATTTGCTTAAGGCAATATGCTACAAGCTGGAAAGTCATGGGTTTGAGGCAATGGGATCAGAATTTTTAAACTGGCTTAAACCATATAACAGCAACATGGCCCCTCGGGTCAGCTCAGCCTCTAATTTAAATAAGTACCAGATGTTTGTTTTGGGGATAAAGGTAGCCGTCGTACTCTTCCTACCAGTGATGTACTTTGGTACATGTTTACATCAAGAGTGGGTCTTGTTTTAGACATAGTAGTTATGTTCTTGTGATAATAATATTGAATCACAAATTAAAGCAAGACTGATAGCAGTGAATAAATGTTATTATGCAGTCAAACGCATATTGAATAAGAGATATGTATCACTATCAGCCAAAGTACGTCTGTATAAAAGAATAATATGACAAATAGCTTTGTCTGGATCCGAATCTTGGATTCTGACAGCTAAAATGGAAAAAAATTGTTGAAATGGGAAAGAAAAGTTTTATGTAAAAAATATCGACCTGTATGCAAGAATGGAAGATGGAGAATTAGAATAAATGATGAATTAGAAAATAAGGTGGCTCCATGGCACAAGTGGTTAGACGCTCACCTCTCACTCCTGGGGTCCCAAGATTGAGTCTTGGTCACTCCATGTGGGTTTCTTGATGGACAAAATGGAGCTTGGGCAGGTTTTTCTCAGCATTTCTCCCATTTTCCCCTGCCACAAATTTCATTCCACCATTTCTCCGTACTCATTTCATCCATTTAATTTCATTTGTTCATCCACCCCTGTGACAGTGTGTCAGGAGTGATTGACCAGCAGCCTTGTAGTTCACAGACATCTATAAATATAGGGGCTTCATCTCATCTCATCCATCGACCCTACCCTGAGTTGGACACGAGTTGAGGATATTTATTTATATTTAGAAAATAAATATAACTCACCAATTATTGTAACAGTTATTACAGCTTGCAGATTGGAATGGTTGCAGCATGTGACGAGGATGCCAGATAATAGAACAGAAATATTTTAGAAACAAAGCCAGAAGGAAGGAGACAAAGAGGAAGGCCCAGATTAAGATGAATGGACGATGTTGAGGATGACTTCAGAAAATTGGGAGTGAAAAGATAGAGGCAAAAAGCCATAGAAAGAACTGTGTGAACATCAATTGTTAAAGAAGCTGTGATTAAACTCTAAGGAGACAAAGAGGAAGATCCAGATTAAAATGGATGGATAACATTGAGGATGTTATAGCCCATCAGATTCACAAACATGCCTTAATACAATATGAAAAATTAATAAGAATTCCACATGATAACTACTGGATAAACTATAAAGACAGAAAGAGAAACCTTAAAACTCAATATGGCTTCATACAGAAAGCAATCAAACTACAAAAACAGTATTACCCAAATCAAAATCCAGAAAAAACTTCTCTTACCAGTATCACCTCTGGAAGATATAGATATTGCTTTTAACACAAATTTAATCAAACATGTTGAAATGACCCCAGATGAACTAAAACAAATCACATTGGAAACCATTCACAGTCTATATCCTGAACCACAATGGGTACATATCTGTACAGATGGATCCAGAATGGAAATAGAAGACGGAGCTGGAGCTGGAATTTACTCAAAACTGTTTAGCTTCTATGTTGCAGTAGGAAAAAATTACACACACTTCGATGGAGAAATTCAGGCAATAGAGTTAGCACTAACACAACTCCTCTACAGAATAAATACATTTCAGAGAGCAGTTGTACTAAGTGATTCAACATCAGCTATACAAGCTATAACAACATACAACTCTTCAATCTCCAGAAAAGTGTTGGAAATAAAAAAGATCATAAGATTATTGACCAAACAAAATAAAATTATCCAGCTCCAATGGATCCCCTCTCATTGCGGGGTACATGGAAATGAAATGGCGGATCTTTTAGCAAAAAAGGGCACCAAAATTTTACAGAAAACAAATCAATCTCTGCCCTACCATTCTGAAAAAATTATAATTGAAAGAAACTTCCAGAAAGAACTGATGGAGCACTTCAAATCACAAAGTAATGAGAAACCATGGGCAGCTATCTCGCAGAATAAAAACTTAATACCTGAACAACCAAGACATGAAGCAGTAGCAACATTCAGACTGTTATCAGGCCATGACTACCTGGCAGCACATCTCCATAAAATTGGAATCTTCAACTTTCCAAATTGTATCCTGTGCCAAGACAATAACACGTCCATGAACAAAGATCATCTAGCTGTGAGGCTCTGAAGATGTCACCTACAAGAACTCTGGCAGGACTCTATTGGGAAGCAAGAAAGCAACTGGAACACATCCAAGCTAATGGGCATTAGACTACTACTATATTGAGGATGGCCTCAGAAAATTAGAAGTGAAAAGATGGAGGCAGAAAGCAATAGAAAGATTGTGTGGGCATCAAATGTTATGGAGGCTACGGTCAAATTCTAAGAGCATTACATCAAATGAAGAAGATAGTGTTAATAAATAAGTTTGGTGTGCCTTCAGTGAAGCCTCATAATGTTACTTCCTAATGTACTCTCATAAAGACTGTAGTTATTTAATTACTAGGGCCAGGAAGTTGACACTTTCATAATTATCTACCAAATATGCTGGAAGTATGGTTTTAAAAAACCTTAAAATATTCAGTAAGCAAAAATGTACTAATATAATTCTATATTTAGTGATGTATCTTTAATAAATTAGTGGTAAATTATAATAACTAACAGTCTTAATGATGCCAAATAGCAAATAAGTAAGTGAATTCAATGTGCTAACAAATTCTTTTATGTAATGCTAAAATGTTTTAAATCAATAACTCTTACTTGTGCAACAAAAATTAAACTATTTAAAACTTTTATAAAACTAGTACTGATGTGACAGACCTGGGTTCTAACAGAAGCTGTTGCTCAGCTTAATATCTTGAAAGAATTATTCTAATGAAAATATATGGACCCATTCAGGAAATACGAGGGGAATGGTGACTAGGATATATAATGAATTACTTCAAATTTATGACTCACTGAATATTATATATATATATGACGGTTGGAGGCATATTTGGAATCAACCTTCAGGACATGAAAAGAGGGTGATGATGATGATGATGAATATTATTATAGATTTTGGTATTAAGACAACTAGATCCATATTCAAAAATGGAAAATAACCCAGGAGGGAAAATAAGAATTGACAAAAATGCCATCAATTTTTGTGAATATACAGTATACTGTAATGTTCCATTTTCTGCTTTTTTCCAAAAATTATAAAATACTGAAGTTAAAATATAGTATAAAAATTAATTAATTAACCTTCATAAATTGATTATGGGAACTAACATTATGAGGTTTTTAATTAATAATAAAAATTAAAACAAATGAGTCGTTTCTCATCTCATATTTTGTGTTCTTCTAGCACAGAAACTGCAGTTTTTAGTCGTAATGATGGCTGAAGATATTCCTCTTGAAAACTGCAGTTTCTGTGCTTGAAGAACACAAAGTATAAGGTGAGATACAACCTATTTTATTAATTTTTCTTAATTATTAAATAAAACCTTGATTAATAATTAATATTTTAGGAAGTAACACTATGAAAGCTCTGTGTGTGTGTGTTATATATATATATATATATATATATATATATATATATAATTTTGGAGACTGGAGAAACAATAAAATCTTGTAGTGAGATCACATATTTAGGAATGAAATAAAAATGGGAGTTATGAAGAGGAAATAAGAAATAGAAATAATAAAGGAAAATTTGCAATTGCTTGCCTCAATGGAATATTGTGGGATAAAAATATAAGCAATAAAAATAAAATAAATATATATCATACAATTGTTAAAAGCACCATTACTTATGGAGCAGAACTTTGGCCATTAACAACAAAAACAAATAAGTATTTTTTTTTTGGCAATGGAAATGGATTTTATACGAAGGGCAGCAAGAATTTCAAGAAGAGAAAAAAAATAGGAACTCAGTTATAAGGGAGAAAATGAAGATTGAAGACACTATTTTAAATTATATTAAAACTCAGCAATTAAGATGGTATGGACATGTCCAGTGAATGGAAGAGGATCGGCTACCAACATCTATTTTGGAATGGAAACCTGAGGAAAGACGAGGCAGAGGAAGACCTAAAACCTCCTGGAGTCAGGAAATATATTTGTACATGAAGGAGAAACATCTACAACCAGGAGATTGGATGGACCGACAAAATTGGCTATTGGGAATCAGACGATGTCAAAGACATTAATCAACCAATGATCTATATATATATATATAAATTTAATTTTGGTCATGGTCATTTTTGGAGTCTACTTGATGGATTGTAAAGATCTGTAAAAAATTTTTCAAAAATCTCTTCATGAGAACAATCTCAATAGCTTCATTCCTTCGGAATTCACTAAAAGGTCATTCTTTATTGAACACTTTGTGTACCTCATAGTGTTACTTCCTATCAATTTTGAGATTGAAATTAAAAAATTGCATTGTATGTTGTAAAGGAAATTCATTGGCTGAATTGTGTGAATAAATAACTTGAAATTAATAATTTGTGTAGGTGCCATCTGTTGAAAGCAGAGCAGAGAGCAAAAAAATTGGCGATTCCACTTTATCATCAGAATCCCAGTTGTCTTCTGGTTTGACATTGCATTACCAACAACAGCAGCAACAGCAACAGTTAATGATTGTTGTGGGAACTAATATTGATTCTGTACTGCCTTCTGCACCAATTCTGCTAGCTCCAGATGATTTATGCAGCTTTTCAACAGAAGACAAAAGTACCAAATCTTCTGTCTCATCTACTAACTCTTTGGAAATGAAACAGTTAACCAGTATGGTTAAGGACGTAGAAAAAAGTGCTATTACAATGAATGATAAAATAAATGCACCATCTTCAACTAGTAGCTCCAGAGTAGAAGTAAGAAGTCAAGAATTACAAAAAAATATACCCATAGTGAATAAAAATTTGAATTCTGGAAGTTTTGAACAAAATACTTTAAAAAGGAATATTAAACAGGAAATGACAGGGTTTGAAAATTTACCAGAAAAAATGACAAATCTAAGAAGTGATAATATTACTGCTAATAAGAAAGATTTATCCCAGGATTCAATATTTTTAAATGAAAATGTAGTTCATGCTGCCTCAGCTAGGGGTGATGTTTGCATTTCTTCACCCAGTTCTGAAATGTTTTGGAAATCTTCAAATAAAAAGCAGAAATCAGACGATAATTCAGATTTGATTGTTGAAACAACAGATTTCTTTACGATGGTCATGTCTCCTTCTGGGAAAAGTTTACCTTCTCCTTCTGAAAGATTAAAACATTTGTCATTGTCTTCTCCAGTTGATACATTGCTCGGTTATGAGGATGATGGTTTGTACCAGTTCTTTCTAAACAATGATCACACAAGTCCTCTAGAATCTCCAGACAAGAATAGTGAGACTAATACAGTTAATTCTCAAAGTGATTCTGTTGAAATAGGAACTAATAATACAGTTTCTGTCAGTGATTCTGAACCTTTGGAGACTATAAATGAAGAATCATTGAAAAATCTATTGTATGGGTCATCTAGGTAATGATCAATGTTTAATTTGTAGCAAAATAAATACTTATTTGAAAATTCATCAAATGGTAAATTTGAAAGTAATAAGTGCAGTGTCTTTTGCTGTTGAGTCACTCTACTGTGCAGCGGCTGGCAGTGACAGTCAATGAAGTCAAGTTCCCAGTCCTGTGGCCGACTAAAATACCCTTCATAGGAGTGCAGGAGTACAGCAGTTCTGTTTCAACGTAGTCATGCTTTGAAATGCTTGGTATGGAATATGATTTTTGTATTAGTACTGTGCTACAGTTTACATAATGCCTCGATATATTTACATGTTACAACAAAGAATTTTTATATATGATTTGTATGTGTTAACAAATTCTTTCAGGGAAGTTGTAAGGCAAGTTTTAACTGAATAGCCATCTGTGCCTGCCCCACATAGAGATACTGTGCAAAAACTTGTCACTAAATTTGGAGAAACATTGCTTATTCTTGATAAGAAACAAAGAGTAAATAAATGTGTGCTTACTGAGGAGAAACTAGATGAAGAGGGAGTAAGATTAGAACATACTCCACAGAAATTTTCATTGTACATTGTATATTTGTTGGCTGCAATGGTCTAATGGCTAATGGTTATGTTCCTTGACTAGAGGCTCTAGTCCTGAGATTGTGAGTTCAAACCTGGCTGGGTTCGATGGATTTTTAATGTGGAAAAATCCAAGGAATAAGTCCTCTGGGAGGGATTTTAAGTCATGGGTCCTGCGTCTGACAGTTTTCAGGCTCGTAAAAGAAGCTTAAGGCTGAAAAAAGAGGCCACTAAGCAAAATTTACTGGCCTTCATCATCCAACTTTACCAATATTTTAGTTATCTTCTAGATGTCTCATTGGGTCGGTATGCTGACAATATCCCAGTCTATAGGCAAATAAACATAAGTAATTAAGATATTTAGTCTGTACATTCTTATGGTTATTTTTTGTCGAACATATATTTCAAGGCTTCTGAGCCCCATTGTCAGCGGTTACAGACTTTGGGGCTCAGAAGCCTTGAAACATATGTTCGACAAAAACAACCATAAGAGGTAAGACTGTACCGACTAAATGTCTTAATTATTAAATAAACCTCTTAATGTTACTTCCTATTACACATCCAAGTTAACTGTTCACGGGCGGAGGGGAAGAGTTTTAGCGCTAGTGTCGCCGATCTACTGAATCTGTCGAAGGGATGTAGGAGAAAACTGTACATCCGATCACGTATTGAAATTTTTCAACTTCAAATGTGGGGGGAGAATCTCTAAACACGTGTGAAAGTTCTTAACATGATTGTCAAATTAGTCATTTAAGAACGGAATGCTCAAGCGGTCGGATCATTTAAAATCACAGTATTTGTCGTCTCTCTGTTACCAGTCTCACAATAAATCACAAGTGGCAACATGTAATGAGAAGGGCAAGGAAGGGGCAGCTCATTCCTAGACGTAAACCCAAAAGTAACAGGGTTGTCAAGTTAGTCATTCTGCCACTGACCGTGCAGAACGATGGATCATTAAAATACATAGTATGTCAGCTCTCTACCTGCCAATCAAACAACATAATACAGAGGACAGGAAGTGGCAACATAGTAAGGAATAGAAAGAGAAAGACAGTTTGTTAGTTAACATATTTTCCGCCTGCACAAAACACTTGGATGGGTAATATTGTATTTTAAAATAACCATAAGTAAATTAGCTTAGTATAGAAACTCCTAACAAAAGAGAAAATATGGCAAGACTTAAAGGGCCGTAAAGCCAATAAGTAAGCATTGTATATTTGTCATTTAAATTAAAATGCTTTATATTTCACCTCGTATCCAGTCTTCTAATTATATCAGTTTCAAAGCTGATCGACATAACATCAGTCGACAAGAAATTAATGAAGATGAAACTGCCTAAGCTTTGAAACCTGTATTATTAGAAGACTCGATATGAGGTGAGGTATAAAGCATTTCAATTTAAATCTTAAATTAAACCTCATAGTAATTTTTCCTATAAAAGTTTCAATATTGTATATTTGTACTGAATTGGCTGGGTAGGGTATCATCAGTTGCTATCACCAGCAGTCATGAAACTGGCTACTCGACAGCGGAAGGCATTGTATTTGGTTTTTCACATACATGTCAATACATATACTAAACATAGAAAGCTAGTAACCAACTCAAATGAAATTATTCCTCTTAAACAGGGAAAAAATATTCATAATAATAAAGATGAAATAATTTAATACTGTACCAGCAATGAGAAGTTAAAGAAAATGTTATTCCCTTCTAACTAATTTAATTATTTAAACATCTCTTTAAAGAATACCAAAATATTTTTATTTACTTATTATTTATTTTGAGTGGTTTAAGGCATGATGCCTTGGTGCAGAGCTACAGGACATGCGCTGGTTTGAATCCCCATGGAGGAAGAAATTTTCTCATGGAATTTTGGCTAGGAAGAGACCGGTGACCACCTAGCATTGTGAGGAATTTAGGTAGCTACAATGAGTAATGGCTCCTGGTTAAAAATCAGCTATAATGCCTGGGGACCCAATATGCTGTACTGGCTATATGATTGTCCACCTCTGTGATTAACACATGTGGATGTGAGGCCAGCAGTCGGCTGGTAGGCTAAGGGTTTTTCAAGCCTGTCACACCATTGAGAGAGTATTATTTATTTATTTATTTTTCTTTAATGTCTAACAAGACTCTATTACCTAATGAAATAAATAGTTTGGTATTACATTTTAAAAAGTAGTTCCTTAAAATGCCAAATTTAAAAATCATACACTGCTCAAAAAAATTAGGGGATATTGTAGAATAACCTATTAAGACTATGTTTTTAGGAACAGTATTAGATGCAATCACTTTCTATTACTCCAAAAGAATGTAAACAAGAGTTTGAAGTCATTACGTAACCTCTGTACCACACCAGATGTCAAAGAGATCCTGATTAGGAATATGGCAAACAAACAAAGCAACATTAACATGGGTGAAAATGTTTCTTTAGTATGGTGTATGGTCTCATCGAATGGCCAGCACTGCCTCACACCTGTGTGGCATTGATGCAATGAGGTTAGCAATGAGTTCTTGGGGGATACGTGGCCACTCTTCCATAAGAGCAATGTGCAGCTCTGGAACAGTTGTGGGAGGTGCTGGTCTGCCTGCAATGCGCCTGCCTAATGCATCCCACACATGCTCAATCGGATTTAAGTCCGGGGAGGAAGCTGGCCATTGCATATGCTCGATACCCTCCACTTCCAGCATGTCGTCCACCAAGCCAGCTCTGTGGCGTCATGCATTATCGTCCATAAAAAGAAAAGAATCACCTATGGCACCAGCATAAGGCACGACAAAAGGTCGGAGAATCTCATCTCTATACCTTACTGCAGTCAAAGTACCACCTTGGATGACGTAGAGGTCCGTATGTCCACCACTACTGACTCCTGTCCACACCATCAATCCACCGCCACCATATGGGGTCTTTCACGTACAAAAGCTGGATTGTTTCGTGACCCTTTTTCTCTCCAGATGAATACATGCCGACTATCACATTTCACGTTGAATCGCGACTCATCAGAAAAAAGAACTGATCTCCATTCAGCATGCCTCCACCCACGATGTTCCTCTGCCCAGTTTCTGCGATCTCTACGGTGTTGTGGAGTTAACCTGGTACACACCATGGGCCTACGGACATAGAGACCACTTCCATGCAGTCGATTAGGGACAGTTTGAGTTGACACCCTGCGTCCTGTTGCTGTTTGAAGTGTATTTTGCAGTTGAGTTGCATTCTGCTATCTATTCCGACGGGCTGTTAACAAGAGGTAACGGTCATCCCTTGCTGTTGTTGCCCTTGGTCGACCTTGTCCAGCTCTTCTGTGAACAGTATGTTCTTTGAAAATGATTCCAAAGTCTGGAAATCACGCTTTGAGACACCCCAATGGCTTGTGCCACCTCTTGTTGTGTCTGTCCAGCTTCCATCCTTCCTATGGCCCTCCAAGCCATTGGTTCAGGTAAATCACGTTGTCGAGGCATCGCTGTCCCTAAGGCAAGTCATTCACTAACTGAAAACTGGACTGGATTTAAAAACAGCAACAAAACATTCACCCCCCACACCACCCTTTCATATCAACAGTACAGACACTGCCCTCTGGTGTGGTACCGAGGTTACGTAACAACTTCAAACTCTTATTTACATTATCTTGGAGTAATAGAAAGTGATTGCATCTAATAATATTCCAAAAAACATAGTCTTAATATGTTATTCTACAATATCCCCTAATTTTTTTGAGCAGTGTAATAAAACCCTATGCAGAATTGTACAAATATGTTTACAAATATGATGTGAGTCATGTATATCTAACTCCTATTATTACTGTTTTTATTATTGAATTAAGACTTCTCACTGAGGATAAATTATATTTGAAGAGAAAAATGTTCACCTAGATCAAGACTCGAACCCGGGACCTTTGGCTTGCCGGGCCAAATGCTCAACCAACTGAGCTACCGAGGCGAGTTGTGATCTAGACGTATATACAACGTATATAAGAGAAGGTTTTGCGTCTAGATCACAACTTGCCTCGGTAGCTCAGTTGGTAGAGCATTTGGCCTGGCAAGCCAAAGGTCCCGGGTTCAAGTCTCGGTCTAGATGAAAATTTTTCTCTTCAAATATAATCCTATTATTACTGTTCAAACAAAATTTTATTAATCTAATCTATTATTTATTAATTAATTTACTTTACCATCATCATCAAACATAGGTTATAGTTCTGAAAGACTATATTACAGTCCACAACCACAACCTATCACATTTTTTATTTACTTACATTTAGAAAGTATATCAAATCTCAAAATTTTGATTAAACCTTAAGTAAAATAATAATTATTGTACAAATAAAATTACATAATTTATAAATGAGTTGGAGAAAATGTTTTTATATCTCACCTCATAAATTTCCATGTTTTCATGAGACCAGTTTCAAATGTCATTTCATCTTCATCTTCAGTCAAACTCCAACAACTGTTGAAATTTTGCTGCTTAAAAAAAAACTTACCTATTGGCTTCATTGTCCTTTGAGTCTACCTATAGCCTCTCATTTGCTGGCAGTTTCCATACCAAGCTAATTTAGTTATGCTTATTTCTCTACAGATGTCATGAATGGTATGTGGTCAGCATACTGACCAAATTAAAAATCTAGTAGGCATCTAAGGTATTACTTGGATGATGAAGATCAGTTAATTTTGTTTAGAAGCACAGACTCAGGACCCATGGCTTAAAGTCCCTCCTGGAAGACATGTTCTTTGGATTTTTCCATCCTAAAAAGTCCATTAATCCCAGCCAGGTTTGAACCCATGGCCCTTGGGACTAGAGGTAAGAAACATTAACACTAGTTTAGCATGTCCACTTTTATAAATATATAAATCCAATGCCAAATATTTCACTTAAACTATAGGCTGTAATACAACTCCTGAATTAGTAGATTGGATAACCCTCCAATGCCATCCATGTTGTGTCTTCTCTCACTCCATTTTGCTCTTACTCAAGCAGGGAGTCCAACAGCTCTGTACAGTAGGTTGCCATTACTGGAATCTAGCTTCGATTTCTATGCCTTGCAGTTAAAAGCATTAGATAATTTTTTTGGACATGGCCAATACTTCCCTGGGAGAAATTTCAAGGTAGGTATTGGCATGTAATTGTTATCAGTTCCCTTGTGAGAGAAATATAAATATCCTTTCTACCTATTTGGAATATTTCTACTTTCTATAGTGCTCAGCAAATAACATAGGAGACCTCTCCCCCAGTCTTTGCCTGGGTAATTGTAATCTATCTGTTAATCTTTCTTGTCCCCACAACTGGTATTGGCTTTATAATGTAATGTAAAATTCCCAATTAAATGTCTTTTTAATAAAGAAGCCACCATTTACAAAATAGAAGCAAAGGCTTCATAGCATTTGGTGCGCGGGAATTAACAGTGTATATAAGAGAAAGATTTGCATTTAGATTGGAGTTGCTCAGGTAGCTCACCTGGTAGAGCGTTTGCCTAGTGTGTGAAAGGTCCTGGGTTCAAACCTCAGTCTGGGCATATAATTTTTCTCTTCAAATATAATAGCACAGGTAACTTTAAACTCCTAAATTACAATGGAATGAAGTTAAAATAGCAAAGAAAGAACAAAAAAAATGTTACTATTGTTTATCCATAATAAGAGTTGTTCTTAAATCAAAAATAAGTATTACTTCATGTTAATTCTAATAATTTTTCATTTTTTTTGTTTTTGTTGGGGTTGTCATCTATTATAATAAAATATGAGGCCATGCCATTTGTTTTATTTATAAATAACAACTTGTGTACATGTGAATTATAAATTAAATATTATGTATTCTTCTTTCCCTTCTTACCAACAATGAGTGGCGAACTTCGGTGAATGTTTACTTCAAGGCTGAGATAGAATATAATATAAACCACTTTCCTCCTCCTGGCACGACAGGCCTAGAAGGCCCTTAGCCTACCAGCCGACTGCTGGCCTCACATCCACATGTGTCAATCACAGAGGTAGATGATCGTCTAGCCAGTGTAGGGGTGACATGTGGTCAGCATGTCGAGTCCCCCATCCGTTATAGCTGGTTTTCTCAACCTGAAGCCGCTACTTATTGTAGCTACCCAAATGCCTCACGATGCTGGGTGGGCACCGGTCCCATACTGGCCAAACTACCATGAAAAAATTTCTTCCCCATGGAGACTCGAACCAGCGCAAGTCCCATAGCTGTGCGCCAAGACTTTCTGCCTTAACTACTCAGCTACGGCACGGGACATATAAACCACTCACTTTAATGAAATTTTCACATAAAGAGATTAAGATAATAGGGTACACTGCAGCATAGTTGGTTAAGGCAACATGCTACAAGCCAGAAAGTCATGAATCAAGGTGCAATTTATATTTAAGTGGTGATGGATTACAATACAATTTTAATTAAACAAATTATTAAATGTTCCAATGAGGTTATGATTTTTAAACTGGTCTAAATTCTCGATGACATCTTGACCATGATCTCGATTCAACCTCTAACAGAAATGAATACCAGATATGTTCTGGGGAGTAACCTGACTGAAATCTCTTGCTGATTGTCTAGAACAGTGGTCCCCAACTTTTTTCGACTCGTGAACCCCTTCCACAACTATCTGAGTTGGGTGAACCACTGACTTTTAAATATATATATACAGTAGATGTGCATAAAATTCAATTCCAAGCAAAAGGTTTAATAACCTTAAATTAACTTAACCCTTAACGGTTAAAACCTAAAGTTACTCTAGTTACGGCTTAAAAGTTGTAGTGAAATGAAATGATTTCCTAATGTTGTTACATAACTGTAAATCAGGAATTTGTGGTACATATTAATTTATTGTGAAAATAATGTGATAAATTCTTGATGTTACATATATGCAATAAGGGATATTATAGGGTTAATTTAATTTTAAAATAATAATAATAATAATAATAATAATAATAATAATATAATTAATATTATATTACAATGCTGCAGAAATAAAGGAAACAATAATAGACCTAACCTCGAAACCTGCCATTATGGAAAAGTTTTGGCGAACCACAGGTTGGGAAACGATGGTCTAGAAAGATTGAGTCTTAGTTTTGTACCATCCTATGAGTCTCCTAGGGGCACGCCGTAGCGTAGTGGTTAAGGCACTGAGCTACAAGCCGGAGGGTCGAGGGTTCAAGTCCCGTTGGGGTCAGGATTTTTAAACTGATCCAAACCCTCTGGCGGCACTATGGCCCTGGGGTCGACTCAGCCTCTAACGGAAATGAGTACCAGACGCTTGTTCTGGGGTAAAGGCGGCCGTCACGCAGGGCTGACAACCCGGCTGACATCAAGTGCCGATTGTCTAGAAAAAGTGGGAGCCTTAACCTCCTACTACCCCAAAGGCCTCCTGAGGCCTGTTGTGGGATCACTTTACCTTTTTATGAGTCTCCTAAAGGCCTGTAATGGGGTCACTTCACCTTTTACCTCTCTATAATATTCTATGCTATTACATTTTTTACAAAACTCTGGTGGTGTTAAATTTAATTTATATCTGGTGAATTCTACCTAAAATTTGACATAACACATGAAAGTTAAAGTTTCTTACCTGCTTCCCAAAGTGATATATGGACTATTAAAAAGATTTTCAACTGCCTACATCCCAAAATATTGTAGAATATGTAAACAAATTCATATGTAACAAAGACCTTTCATATTTTAATTAAAACTCTTACACCATACAGAAGCATTATTTGTTACTACAGTTACTTTTATTTTGTATAATTATGGTAGGTTTCACCAACAGAAGTAACTGTATTATGCCAGTTTAAGCTATGTATTATACAGGGGGAAACTGGCTTAATACAGTTCCCTCTTTTTGAGAAACCCACCCTTAGTGACTAAATTTTATTAAAATATGAAACTCAAAATATGTATTTTTAACTCAATATATATATATATATATATATATATATTCATTCATAGTGTTCTGCTCAAGAGCAGGTCTTTCACTGCAAACTCAGCATTCTCCACTCTTTCCTTGACTCAGCTTTCCTTTTTGTATCTGCATACAAACCATTTATTTTAATATTGTCTATCATCTGATGTCTTTTTCTGCCTCTAACTTTCTTTTCCGTTGACCATTCCTTCTAGAGCATCTTTCAGCAGGCAGTTTCTTCTTAGCCAGTGGCCAATCCAATTTCTTTTCCTCTTCTTTATGAGTTCCAGCATTGTTCTTCTTTCACCCACTCTGTCTAGCACATCTTCATTTCTTACCTTGTCTGTCCATTTTATACGTTCCATTCTTCTCCATATCCACATCTCAAAAGCTTCCAGTCGCTTTTCCTCATTCCGTCGTAATGTCCACGTCTCTGCACCATATAATGCTACACTCCACACAAAGCACTTCACTAGCCTCTTTCTTATTTCTCTTGCCATAGGTCCGCAGAAAATGCTTCTCTTCTTGTTGAAAGCTTCTTTTGCCATATATATATATATATATATATATATATATATATATATATATATATATATATATACATACTAAATTCACAATTTCTTGTTGAAATAAAATTGAAAACTTCACAGAGATTATTATTTCACTCTCACTCTGTAAAACATAATGTCGTTCTACAGTTAGTATAAAACTATACTTTTTAAGTGCAATTATTAAAGTTAGAAACTCCAAATTTTCTTAATCAATACTAGTAAAATTTTCAATACTAGTAAAAAAAAGATGGAAGATAATTTCCGAAAGTGCTCCAGTTAATTTTATATTCAATATTTTAACAAAGTTGAGGACGACGGCACCTGCCAACAGGTACATTTTAATTTTTAACTTTCATCATATCCACATTTTCTGTTAAAGAGATTAAAACTTATATATATATATATATATATATATATATATATATATATATATATGTTCCAGCACTTGTGATGGGACAATAAACTGAATCCATCCTGACAATTCAAGACTGGAGTGAGTGTTTTTTTTTCAATTTTATATTTTATTTTTTTTTAGAATTAAGTACACTTTGTTTCTGCTTGTCTGTAAAGTATTTGGATTAACACACAGAATTATGTGACACAGAATGACTTGATATTTGCACGTACCTACTTCCTTCCATCCCTTCCTCTGAGATCCCTCTTGCACTGAAACGAAGCGCCAAGCATATAGGTTCCTTAACAAAAATGTTTCAATGAAGCTTAACTATCTGCTCCCAAAGTTTGTCGGTCTAATTTAGAAACACCCTGTATATATATATATATATATACTATATACTTGTATAAACGTTTTTTTAAGAGAAAAAGGAGTGTCCTACTATCTGAATGCTAAATAAAATTAAAATTACATTTTATTACATCAGTTACCATGATATTCTCCATCTATCTGAGCATCATGTCAAAACTTAAAAAAAAATAATTTTTAAGTCATATCAATAAATAGTTATTGATAAAATGTTATAAATAATAATATAGTACCTTTTATTCTATCTAATTGGTACTCAATTAGCATGCCGAAGATGAAACATGTTTTTAAAAGGCCTTCATGATTAATAATTTAACAAGGTTTTTTTGATTAAAAGCCAATTCTAATTGAGGAAGACCGATAGAATAAAAGGTACTATATTATTATTTATAACATTTAATACATAACCTCAATTATGATAACAATCAACATTAAAATATTGAAAATAGCTATTGTTTATAATTAATCATTAAACAGTTACCCCATTTTTAATATCTACACTGTTAGTTAATAATAAAAATGAAATCAATTATTAATAAATATTTAATGGAGAATTGAAGCAAATTGATATTTTCAGGAAGTAACACTATGAGGTTCTACTTAACAATCATTAAATCAGATTTTACATCTGATGTCATAATGTGTATCCTTTCAAGAAATAGTTACAAGGATAAAAATCTCCAGTTGCTGCTCATGTTTGGTCTGAAAAATATAATATAAATTTGGACACTAAATTATTAAAACAGAAAATACAAAGAGCTGACTATTTGGGAAAAAATCTATATTCAGAAGAACAAAAACAGAGTTATGAATGTTTAAATACCGACGGAGCGTGACGTTTGGAGGTTCTTTGGCTAACCACAGAATGGAGCTGACATCGATATCCAGGGTGTGCAACATAAATCTAACCAGTTTGGGCAAGATGCTGATGATGATTATGATATAATCCAAACATGTTCAAGAACAAATCAACATTAATATTGAGGTAAGATGATCAGACTGAAAATAATTTAAAATTAAAATAACCTCAAAGTATCACTTCCTAAAATTAAATATTAGTTACAAGGATTTTTCCTCATTTTCAACTGGAATCCTGGAAAGGGTACAAAATATAAAATGAGGAGTTAAAGTGATTCATTTAATGGTTGTTAACTCAATCAAATTTCATACGAGAGGAATATTTTGGAGAAAAAAAACTTATCGGTAAAAAATTCATCAGTCCCCAACAGAACAAGAAGAGATGTTATGGTATCCAGATGGCTACGAGTCATGATTATTTGTCTACCCACTTATATCTTTTCTCCAACCATCATCATCAGAGTGTCTTCTGTGTCAATAAAGTTGTTTCTATTATGAATAAAAGTCCCATGCCATAGCCGAGTGGTTAAGGTGAAAAGCCTTGGAGCAGAGCTACGGTACTTTTGCTGGTTCGAGTCCCCATGGGGGAAGAAATTTTCTCATGGAATTTCGGCCAGTATGGGACCGGTGCCCACCCAGCATCCTGAAGCATTTGGGTAGCTACAATAAGTAATGACTCCAGTTGAGAAGACCAGCTATAATGGCTGGGGGACCTGACATGCTGACCACATGTCACTCCTACACTGGATCAATAATCATCTACCTCTATGATTAACACATGTGGATATAAGGCCAGCAGCTGGCTGGTAGGCAAATGGCCTTCTAGGCCTGTTGTGCTTGGAGTTTATTATGAATAAAAAATATCTAAGGAGGTGTGTTAAATTTAGTGATAATGGTACAAACTTTATAACATTGTATTGAGATGCAAGATGTAAATGACAATTTCTCAACTGCTAGAACATTAAAAATAAATAAAAGAAAGTTTTGAATGTTTTATTATTCTTTTAACATTACTTTTTAGTTACTAAAGTACATATTTTCGATATTTTTATTTAAACTTATCACAAAGGACAAAGTAATATAAGTGACAAATTTAAATAAAAACATTTTAAAAAAGTTATTATTTTGAGAAGAAACATTAATGCCTGAATGGGATTTGAACCCAAGACTTCTAGCGTACAAAGTTTATTGTGCAGATAGAAGTACTGAGCAAAGCTCAAAGTGGTGTCTGTCCATCTCTTCTTCTTCATGGCAGAGAAGTTGATTAGGGGTAGGTATCATTCCAAAATGGTGTGTTTCTCCAGAAGATCGTGTTCAGTGTTGAGCAAAAACTGCATGACTGTTGCCTTTCTCGGCAAGTCCAATATAATGCCCTTCCATTGCTCTTACTTCAATCTCATGTATGGTAGCTTTCTTCACTTGATCTTTTATTAATAGTTTTGCAGATTTATAAGATGATCGCTTAGCCACATTTTTAGATCATTTAGCCACAAAGCATTTTCCAGGGTACCTCACGAGGAGGTATATCCACTTTGCACCCCTCTAGACATCTCTATTCATTCAGCTTTCTTCATTCATTACTAGGAAGTGGGTTTTAGGTTCTAAAAATTAAGATTGCAACATAGTATAGTGATAAAATTAATTTAATAAATCTTTGTATCTTATCAACTGATTTTTTTTTACAACATAACTCACAAAAACATTTCTCAATAATTTATGTGTGGAATCTAGCAATATTACATTTATATTAAACATCCTACTTTCAAATTAAAAAGAGGTAATGTTCTAAGGTACTAAGGTCCAGCATGCACATTCTATTGAGTAATACTAAGAAATTGGGGCTGGAAGTGAACATCAATAAAATTAAATATATGGTTACATGGAGAAATGCATTATGTAATGTAAATGGACTGTTAATGACAAATGAGGGAAATTTTGAAGAGATGAACAAATTCAAATACCTGGTAACATTAATTACGTACAAACAGGAATGAGGTACACAAAGAAATTAAACATAGGCTCAACTCTGGAAACACATACTATTATACATTATAAAAATTCTTGCCATCCCAACTTCAAAAAAAAAAAATGTTAAAATAAAAATATATGAAAGTGTAATTCTTCAAGTAATATTATATGGAAGCAAAATATAGACACTTTGATTGAGGGAAGAGAGAAGAATATGAGAATTTGAGAATAAAGTTTTTAGGAACATTTTTGGACCAAAGAGAAACAGGTGAATGGAGAAGACTACATAACAGTGAACTACATGATCTTAATAGGAAACCAGTTCCAATATGAACAGTTAATCTCATAGACTGCGATGAGCAAGACATAAGACATGAATGATGAATTAAAGATGGATATGGAGACACCTTATAGGAAAAGTAGAGGGAAAGTGCCCTATAGTAGCTGGTAGGCCAGGAATGAGATGGGAGAAAAGGAAAATTACTTAATAGGTTGGTCAAGATTGAGGTAGGAGAATATCATTAATCACAATTTGAGGGAGGTAAATTATAGAGGGAAAATTGAAAAACAGGAGCTATGGAGAGTTTATATCTGCACTGCCATGAATTTCCAGGTTTGATAGTATCAGTGAATTAAATAGTTAAAATGAAGTGATCTTGAAAGATTAAAATATAACCTTGTATTTTAATTAAATTGAGAGTGACACTATGCAACTACGTGTTATTTCAACTTGCTATATTAAGTAAGAGTTAAAATTTCCGAGACACAAGTGCTTGTATTTTTGTTTTATGCTGATTATAGAATCTATTATAAGATCCATCAGTCTAATCAAATAAGTCACATGTTCAGAATACAATCTGATTTTGATTAAATGTCTGTTTAACAATGATGTAGAAATTTGATTTTTGTGTGTTGTGCAGATTATTCAGTTTCTGGAACTTTTCATTTCAATTCTCTATTGTCTTTTTTTTTTCATTCAGGACATTGGTTCGATCCAACAGGGGAATACTATCTAGTATGTAAAATAAACAGTTTATTCATGTATAAAACAGAGTCAAGCTAATTTCTCCTTTTATCTTGATCATAGTTATTATGCCTTATGTTTGAAAGTACATACAAGAATACCAAAACAACTGGATGAATCATTTGTGACGAATTTGTTCAGATAGAGTTCCTAAAGCTATGCTTCGTTATTGTCTAGCAGAGAAGACATCAGTGGGCCGTCCAAGGAAGCGCTGGATACAAAATTCATAAGAAAGATTGTGACAGCTCTCTAGGCCTAAGAGTTGTATGAATGAAGAAGAGGAAGAGAGTTTAAAATTAAATCTATGATCTGATCAGCATGATGTCTCTAGTTAGTTTCTTGTAATTAATCTGGCATTTAATATATGTATGGAAGATAGTAGAGTAACTTGAAGTCATAATGGGAAATATTTAATAATTTAATTTTTAATATACAATTAAGTATATTGATTTATTTTCCCACCCTACATTTAAATGTTATGTTATCGATATATCGAATTCTTGCTTTTAAGTAGTATCGAGATTAGGTTGGTAAGGAAAAAAAAACCAAAATAAATTGTTGTCATGCACGTATCGGGTTGGCTGGTTATGGCATGTCAGCAGAGGATATTAAAGCTGTGTCTACAATTGGTATGTTATTTTAATATGAATGTTTGTAGATTTTGTTATGAGTAGAAAAATAATTAAATTTCTGTAATTGTATTGACATCGACCATGTATCGATATTTTGTAGTCAAGCAGCTGTGAAGCATGTTGTTTGGTGCGTATTGATAAGGCAGTGAACAGCTGTGGAATTGTGTAATTTTAAAGCCGTTAGGGCATTTTTGGACTATTTTTTCGTCAAATATTGAATAAATTTAATGCATAATATTTGTGTCATTTCAAGTTTTGTTTCTTTCATCCGATTTCGGAATAAAAATTAATTATGGAACTATATTTGAAGGTGCACGGATCCATTGCTAGAACCTTTTCACAATCAGTGTGATTCTGAAGCGTTTGGCTGGAGGGTGAGCAATGTTAAACGAACTGATGGTACAATTTGGCCTTAAATTTGTCAACTTTAATGTGGAAAACTCTCCTTCGATATTTCGGATCACGCAAGGAGGTAGGCTTTAGTGCCTAACCATTGAAGTTTTTGTTTTCAGGCTATTGTTTGTAGATGTTCTCCGAGGCCTTGGGGAGTAGAACAAGTTCATAATAATGGTGGCCTGTGAATCCTTTTGTCCGTGTATGTTTTTGCATTAGAAGCGCTTCCTTGAAGTTAGGTGGTATTTGCATTAAAACAGCTACGACTGAAACTTAATATATTTTTATGCTGCAACTTTACGTCATATGTATGGTGAGCGATTGGTAATTTAGCGACCGAATGTCTTTGACTTATAATCGATTGAATGTTGTTGACTGGCTGGCACGACAGGGTAGTACGGACAAAAATAGAATACATATAAATTCATCGTTGATTTATCGTCTTAAAATATTATAACTTGTAAAATAAATCCCTTTGGTCAGTTTAATAATTATATGGTTTCTGTGCAATTAATTTGATAACCAGTTTTCGCCATAGCTTTTCCAAAATAACGTGAATTTTTAACGATACCTAATGCACAGTTTCGTAATATTACTTGCAGTTAATGAATCATTATTGCAAGACAATCCAATATGAAAATAATCTATGTTATAAAATGTATTAATAATATAATGTAAACATATATACGTAAGTAATTGAGTGGCCATATTTGATTTTGGCTATTTTGTATTTTTATAATCTTGGAATAGTAGATTGATCCCAATGTTTACTTTTCTCTAGGAATAGTTTGATTGTGGCATGATTGACTCCATGCAGAGCGTCTATGGCCGAGCAACCTAACTGTGTGTCTGGGGGGTCTGAATCGCTTCTCGATACAGCAGGGGCCGCCATCAAACACAACACAGGAAGGTAAGGGTATTAGATTTGGGGATTCTACGTGACATGCTAGTCTACATAAATTCTAGTAATAAACCAAAAAACTAAATGGAAAAGTCCAGTAATGGCGCACACGAATTCTTCTAAGTTCCACAGAATTGCAGTGCGCATGCGCAAGTTGCAGGAGTTGCTGTAATGGTTAATGTAGCTTCCAGTAGATGGCTCTGAAGTCAGCATTACCAACTTTGGGAATAAATTCCCAAATGCTAAAAAAATGGACGTAAACTAACTTGCCATTTCCTAACCAAAGAAAACAATTGGCTGTGGTGTATAAACAGTCGTACACAATTTTCCATTGTAATACTCTTATGCCACTGATGCACTAAACACTTTTCAACCATTTATAATAACGTTTAGTACTATTTTAAACATTTTGGAACCATTTTACAAACATTTCTTATGATTACTTATTTTAGGAATTCTCACTATGAGGTATATTCATTAAGGTAGAATATTTTTTATCACTCACCTCATATTGTTCTTCTTATTTGATTATAAACTAGTTTTGGAACATAGTTTCTGTTCCATCCTCAGTATCGTCACGACCGTTGTTCTGTCGTCTTGAAGAGCTGTCCTTCTCTCCTTCCATTGGCTGACTGAAAAACCTCGAAACCAGGTCATTCTCACCAGGAAATTCAAAGTTCATTCAAAAGAGCAAAAAGAAGAAATTAATGAACTTTGAATTTCCCGGTGAGAATGACCTGGTTTCGAGGTTTTTCAGTCAGCCAATGGAAGGAGAGAAGGACAGCTCTTCAAGACGACAGAACAACGGTCGTGACGATACTGAGGATGGAGAAACTATGTTCCAAAACTAGTTTATAATCAAATAAGAAGAACAATATGAGGTGAGTGATAAAAAATATTCTACCTTAATTTCTTATGATTTTTAAATATTTCTAAATTACGCGAATATTGTACATAGAGATCTATAGGCGCTGAAATGCTTCATGTAACATCCGCTAGGCAACTCTCAGATCGCAGTTACCAACATTTGAAAATAATTCAAAACCATATTTAGTTTTAATGTACGTAAAATTAGTTTATAGTTTGTTAAATAATATGCATGTAAATTGTTTTGTTAGGTTAGGAAATGGGAAGTTAGTTTACGTCTATTTTTTGTTTGCATTTGGAAATAAATAATATGCATGTAAACTGTTTTGTTAGGTTAGGAAATGGGAAGTTAGTTTACGTCCATTTGTTTTTAGCGTTTGGGAATTTATTCCCAAAGTTGGTAATGCCGACTTTAGAGCCATCTACCGGAAGCTACATTAACCATTACAGCAACTCCTTTTGTGCATGCGCACTGCGATTCTATAGAACTTAGAAGAATTCATGTGCGACGGTTTATACACCTTATCCAAACAATTTACATGCATATTATTTATTCCCAAATGCTAAAAAAAATGGACATAAAGCAACTTTGCATTTCCTAACCTAACAAAACAATTTACATGCGTATTATTTAATAAACTATAAACTAATTTTACATACACTAACACTAAATATGGTTTGAAATTATGGAAAAAGTCGGTTATATGTCTCAGACGAATTCCTCTAAGTTCCGCAGTGCGCATGCGCGAGCTGCGGGAGTTGCTGTAATGGTTAATATAGCCTCTGGTAGATGGCTCGGAAAAAGTCGGTTATATGTCTCAGACGAATTTTTCTAAGTTCCACAGAATCGCAGTGTGCATGCACGAGTTGTGGGAATTGCCGTAATGGTTAATATAGCCTCCAGTAGATGGCTTTGCAGTCGGCGTTAACAACTTTGGGAATAAATTTCCAAATGCAAAAAAAAAAAAAAATGGACGTTAACTAACTTGCCATTTTCTAACTAAAGAAAACAATCTTCTTCACTTCCTGGTTTAGGCAAGAGTTGCCTGTTCCGAGAAAACAATTTACATGCATATTATTTATTCCCAAATGCTTAAAAAAATGGACGTAAACCAACTTCCCATTTCCTAACGTAACAAAGCAATTTACATGCATACTATTTAATGTACTATAAACTAATTTTACGTACACTAACACTAAATATGGTTTGAAATTATTTTCAAATGGTGGCAACGTTGGAACAACATGGGAAAGTAGCAAGCAAGTAATTTATCCATGATCATGTTGTACATAAATATATAAATATAAAATATACATAAATATATAAATATAAAATATTGTAAAGAAAGCTTGAAGATCATTGGAAAATGTTTAAAACAGTACAAAATGTGTTTACAAGTTTTTAGTGCATCAGTGGCATAAGAATGTAAGTGTAGAATTGTGAGAGGCATAAAACCTACCACACCCAAAATTATTTTCAAATGTTGGTAACTCCGATTTGAGAGCCACCTAGTGGATGTTACATGAAGCATTTCCGCGTCTCTAGAACCCGATGCACAAATTTTGCATAATTTATAAATATTTAAAAATCGTAAGAAATGTTTATAAAATGGTTCCAAAATGTTTAAAATAGTATGAAACATTATAAATGGTTGAAAAGTGTTTAGTGCATCAGTGGCATAAGAATGTAAGTGTAAAATTGTGTGTGCCAATTAATGGACCTCACCCAACTAAATTATTGTAACTGTATGTGAGTAATTATCTGAGGAATATATTTGGAAAAACTTACGAGTAGGCCTAAGTTATTCAATTATTTTTTGTAAGTTCTACAGAATATTAATGCACATGCACAAACATTATGTAATTGTTGCCAGAGGAAAAAAAGTCCACTATTTATCGACCACTTACTCCATGAATTCTCCTAAGTTCTATAGAATCATGGTGCACATGCATGAGTTGCTCTAATGCTTAATGTAGCTTCCGTTAGATGGCCCTCAAATCAGGCTAACCAACTTTTGGAATAAATTCCCAAATGTTTACAAAAAATGCATGTAAACCAACTTTCCATTTCCTAACCTAACAAAACAAATTACATATCATTTAATAAACTATAAACTAATCTTATGTACATTAAATTGTCCCACCAGAACCTAACAAATGAAGTTAATTTCTTGAAATATGGTTTGGAATTAATTGCATATGTTGGTAACCCCGATTTGAGAGCCATCTAGTGGAAGTGACATTAAGCATTTGCACATCTCTAGAATTTGATTCTCAATATTTGTGTAATTAATATAAATATTTAAAAATGTAAGAAATGTTTATAGAATGGTTCCAAAATGTTTAAAATAATATGAATGGTAAAAGTGTGTAGTGCAACAGTGTCATAAGAATGTTGTATGGAAAATCGTTACTGACAAATACTAGACCTCAGCTGTTGCGAGATGGTGCCATATCTGTGAGATTGGTATGACCAACCTTCGCAATAAATTCCCAAACATGTTTATAAGAAATGGAGAAAAAAGTCTAATATTTGTCGATCACAAATTTTTTAAGTCCTATTAGATAGCTCTGAAGTCAGTGTTACCAACTTTTGGAATAAATTCCCAAATGTATTGACTTAGGCTTTCATGGCCAGAGTTGCTATGATGATCTTGAAGAAGATTTCCGGGCTGTAGGTCGTGGTCTTGAGGCTGAAGGTGAACTTCAGCCTTAAGACCACGGCTGGAAATTACTTCAAGATCATCAAATTCCCAAATGTTTATAATGGACATACACCAACTTCCCTCTTCCTAACCTAAGAAAATTAATTACATGCCTATTTATAAACTAACCTTGTATGTACTAACTTGTCCCATTGGAACCTAACAAAATGAAGTTAATTTCTTGAAATATGGTTTGGAATTAATTGTGAATATTGGTAACACCGGTTTCAGAGCCATCTAGTGGCACATTTGCACATCTGTAGAACTTCATTCACAATATTCGCGTAATTATATAAGTACTTCAAAATCTTAAGAAAAGTTTAAAGAATTCTTACGAAATGTTCAAAATAGTACAAAACTTTATTATAAATGGTAAAAGTGTGTAGTGCAACAGTAGCATAAGAATGCTGTATGGAAAATCGTGATCGACGAATACTAGACTTGAGTTGAAATGGATATACACCAACTTCCTGCTTCTTAACCTAACTAAATAAATTATGTGCATATTATGTAATAAGCTATAAACTAATCAGGTGTAACTTGTCCTATCAGAACCTAACAAATTCTTAAAATATGTTTTGAAATTAATTGTGGATGTAGGTCACACTGGTTTCACATACATGTCCTGCCATCTGGCAGAAGTTTCATTAATTGTTTGTGCATGCGCACAACGATTCTGTAGAACTTAGAAAAAATCATAGAGAGATAAATACCACTTTTTGCTCACACAGATAAATATTTAATAATTGTAAAATATTGTTTTAAGATTATATTATTTTTGGTCTGGACATCTTACCTCAATATTAATGTTGATTTGTTCTTGGACATGTTTCAAAACAATTCTGTTTTATCGTCAGCTTTCCCAGACTAGTCTGACTAGTCTGGGAAAGCTGACGATAAAACAGAATTGTTTTGAAACATATCCAAGAACAAATCAACATTAATATTGAGGTAAGATGTCCAGACCAAAAATAATATAATTAAAATAACCTCAAAATATAACTTCCTAAAATCAAATATTGTTTTAAGAATTGTTGCAAAATGTTTAAAATACTATGAAATTTTAGGAAAAATGAAAAAAGTGTGGTCTCAACTATATTTTATGCTTCACTGTGCTTTACCATATAACATTCATATGACACTGTTACACTATTTACTTTTTCTGTTTGTACTAACATTTCCTACTATTTTAACATTTTCTAATGGTTTTTAAAATATTTTTTGCAATTCTAAATATTTATGTATGTTTGCAAAATCTCTCCTCATTTCTAGCAAATTCTACAGAACTGTAGTGCATATGCGCAAGGCTTTGTCAATAGATGGCAGGACTATCTTTGCTGCTGATATGACCAACTTTCACAATAAGAAATTGCACCTCTTCTTCTTTATTTTGTTTGGAAATTATTTCATAGTTTATTGAAATTATATGTAAATGATTTACTTTGGGTTACAAAATAACAAGTTAGTGTACTCAAGTTTTTTTGAGTCTGGAACTATCTTACCTCAATTTAATGTTGATATATTCTCGAACATGTTTCAATATAATCTTCTATAACATCTTCAGCTTGCTCTGACTGATGAGTTTTATGTTGGTGTACATTCATTGTTTAAAAGCATGTTTGGGAATTTATTGCGAAGGTTGGTCATACCTTTTGCACAGATAGTCCTGCCATTTATAGAGCAAGTTCATAATCCTTGGGCATTCATTCTACTATTCTGCAGGACTTAGAAAAATTCATGGTGAGGCATAAACTGCAGTTTCTCGAAAGTATGTAGTGGAACAGTGTCCTAAGAATGTTGTTTGGAAAAGCATAGAGTAGTCGATGGCGGTTGAAAATTAAAGGGATTAACCTGTTGAAAACTGGAGTTTCCGTGTTTAAGGAAACATAAACTGTGGGATAAGATGTAAAAATGACTCATTAATTTATAAATAGAGTAACTTATTTAAAAGTTAGTTGAGCCATATACTCGGTTTTTTTTTAAACTTGAAAATTGAATAAGAAGTTGAGGTGGAAGTAACATAAAATATGCCATATTAACATTGGAATATGTAGGATAAAATTTTCATTGTGCTATTCAACAGTGTTTCCTAATGATGTTTTTATTATTGATTTAACATTTCTCACTGAAAGATAAATTATATTTGAAGAGAAAAATTTTCGCCTAGACCGAGACTCGAACCCGGGGCCTTTGGCTTGCCGGGCCAAATGCTCTACCAACTGAGCTACCGAGGCGAGTTACGATATAGATGCAAATTTTTCTCTTATATACGTTGCAATTCCCTATTGCCAAATGCTTTTGAAACCATTGTTTCTATCTTTGCAAATGGCGGCTTCTTAGTTAAGAAGACATTTATTGGGAATTTAACATTACTTTATAAAGCTAGTAAGGCTTCTAATGATGTTTTTATTATTGATTTAACATTTCTCACTGAAAGAAAATTTTTCTCTTCAAATATAATTTATCTTTCAGTGAGAAATGTTAAATCAATAATAAAAACATAATTAGAAGCCTTACTAGCTTTATAAAGTAATGTTAAATTCCCAATAAATGTCTTCTTAACTAAGAAGCCGCCATTTGCAAAGATAGAAACAATGGTTTTAAAAGCATTTGGCGATAGGGAATTACAACGTATATAAGAGAAAAATTTGCATCTGTATCGTAACTCGCGTCGGTAGCTCAGTTGGTAGAGCATTTGGCATGGCAAGCCAAAGGTCCCGGGTTCGAGTCTCGGTCTAGGCGAAAATTTTTCTCTTCAAATATAATTTATCTTTCAGTGTTTTCTAAGTCTGAAGTAGACACCATGTGCCAGTAGATAAAAGCAGATAATGCTTAGAATCACATAATGCTGCCAACATATACAACATTCATTGCCGACAGGAAAAATGCCCCAATGTCGAAATCTTAAAATTAAAAAGCTAACCAAAATACAAATACTCTAACTAGATTTGTCCTAGGTAGAAGTTTGATCACATATAGTACTAAAAAACTATATATCCATCCATCCATCCATCCATCCATCCATAGTAATTCTGTCCGAGGGTAGGTCCTTCACTGCAATCAAAGCATTTTCATGCTATGCTTTGCAGCTTTACTAGGGAATTGTGGTGTGGTAGCTTCCCGTTGCTTTCCACACCGGTGAAGGAGGAGGATGATGATGACCATGTGATTTTGGGGACCATTTGGCTGCAGGAATAGAAGTTATAAGAATTTTGGGAAAAACAGTAGGCCTACTTTACCTTCGATGTTTTTATTATTAATTTCATACATCTCAATGATGGATAAATCATATTTGAAGAGAAAAATTATATGCTCAGACCGGGACTTGAACCCGGGACCCTTGGTTTTCTAGTCCAAGTGCTCTACCATCTGAGCTATCTGAGCAAGTACCGATCTAAATGCAAATTTTTCTCTATATACGTTGTAATTCCCGCCCACCAAATGCTTTGAAGCCTTTGCTTCTATCTTTGCAAATGGCAGCTCCTTTATTAAGAAGACATATTTGGGAATTATGGATTACATTATAAATGCCAGTACGGCTTTTTTCGATGTTTTTATTATTAATTTCATACATCTCAATGATGGATAAATCATATTTGAAGAGAAAAATTATACGCTCAGACCGGGACCCTTGGTTTTCTAGTCCAAGTGCTCTACCATCTGAGCTACCTGAGCAAGTACCTATCTAAACACACATTTTTCTCTATATACGTTGTAATTCCTGCCCACCAAATGCTTTGAAGCCTTTGCTTCTACCTTTCCCAATATATTTTCTAAGTCCTACAGACTAACAGTGTTCATGCGCATGAGTTTATATAGCTGTCGCTCGGTGGAACCACATATCTTTGAAGTCCTACAGAAAGTTTATAGAGCTGTCGCTAGAGAGCAACACATGCGGTATGACCAACCTTTGAAATATATCCCCGAATGTTTACTGGAAATGGATGTATACTAACTTCTCCCTGCCTAACCTAACAGAATAAATTACATGCATATTATTTACTGAAGTGTACACTAATCTGATGTGCACTAATGCTAACACTAACCTAACAAAAATGTGTAATTAAGTTATTGATCGTGGCAACATTGGAAGAGTAGGGAAAATTGCTAGTGAGTTTCACAATATTGTCTGAAAATGTTGTAATATTATAGTGTTTCTCGTAAATAAATAAATACCTAAAAATTGTAAAAGAATATTATAAGTATTGTTGAAAAATGTTTAAAATATTACAAAACGTTGGTAAAGACCGAAGAAATACGTAGAGTAACATACTATGAAAAATGAAGATAAAGATAATGTACTATTGAGCCGAACTTTGGAAGCATATGTTAGCTGCATTGAATAACAATATGGGTATTACCAATAAGCCACTTTATCCTGAATAGAAACTACTGTATATTATTAAAAAATTAAAAGAAAAGTGTTAATAATCATTACACAATATTTAAAAAATAGTAAATGTTGTTAAAACTATACCTTTACACTATAATTTTCAAAACTTGATGGGATGTTTAAAAACTTGCGTCATGTAATGGATACTTGAATTAAAAATGTCTATTAGTTATTGCTGAAACAGAATAGCCAACTAATGAAAACATGCTGATGGAAAAAAACTATAGTTTATATCCGACAATGAATTTTTTTAAATTCTACAGAATCATAGTGCAAAGCTTACGAACTTGCTAGATAGATGAAAGCACTATCTGTGCAACCGATGTGATTAACATTTGTAATAGATTCCCAAACATGTTTTTAAGAAATGGATGTCCGATGACTTTGCTTTCATAATCTAATGAAATACATTATTCATATCATTCAAATAAACTAATTTTGATGTGCACTAACTTACCCTTCTTAACCTTACTGTCTAACACGATTGAAGATGTTGGGAATCATGTTGCTAGCGTGATTGTCATTTGACAAGTATTGATAACTATCAAATATTAATAATTAATACTTTGTTGCAAGATTCATAGACTGGCATCTCACATAGAATAGCTTTAGATTTTTTAAATTTACATTTTTAGGTTATTTGTATTTTTAGTACAATTGCAGAATAAAGGTAAGAGTTCTGAGTTAAGTTAGAATACAATAGGCAATATAGTGATATGTCTGGTAATTATATAATTGAATTTGATGTTTTATTTAATTTTGAGTTGTTTTTTGACTCACCTCATATTTCTAGACTTCATGCAAACCCAGGGTTTGTCACTGCATTTGTGACATTCTCTATGCAACACCATGACATAACTGCCGTCCAGTGGTTTTCTTCTCTTGTAGATTGATTTCTGAGCTCTGTGATGGCTGACTGTGAACTTCTAAATCAATCCTCTCTCATTTTCACTGGGTATTTCAAAATTCATAGTTTTTTTTATTTTTGCATATGTAAATTTTCTTGACATTTTATACCTCACCCATAAAAATATGTTTGTGATTCTCACGAGACTAGTTTTGGAGGTATCCTCTCCATTGTCAGCAAAACTATGACTGTTGAAGATGTGATATCAACACCACATTCCTACTGCCACTTGATATGGATTCGATGAACTTCGAGATAGTCTTTCTTGCCTGAAACTTAAAAATTCATGAACCTATATCTGTACTTATGAATCTATTTATTCAACTTAACAAAAATAACACACCCTAAAGGAATTCTTGGAATTAAATTTTTAGTGATTTCTTGCTAATCAAGGTTAGGCATTTGGTGATGTCTGTAATGATTAGAGCCCGGATTTGTATGCAAAATAAAAGTATTAAATATGCATGAAAAATGTAGAAATATGCAAAAACAGATTGTAATAAAATCAAATAAATGATTTGCTTTGTGGGTAATCTTAGCCTATTCCTGGCTGTTACAGTAGGTAAGGAAGGTTTTCTTGAGTGAAGCTCCTTCATGTTGGTGAAGGAGGTTTTATACAATGAAAATGTCTTTTCACATTACATGATGTCACAGGTGCATGTGAAAAACACCACAGTTCTTATATTTGAAGAGAAGTGTTAAATTAATAATAAAATCGTCGACCACAGAACACTTAATGAGAATGAACAACGAAAGAATACCAAAAAGAACCTTCCTGTATAATCCCAGAGGAACAAGAGATGTTGGCCGACCACGCAGAAGATGGACTCCACTTTTAACTTCGCCGGAACAGGCTGCATAGCCTAAACCTTGTAGTAGAAGAAGAAGAAGACCACAGTTCTTCTTCAGTGAATTCCTCTTCATTACAGATTTTTTTCACTATCACCAGAGAGCATTTTGCTAATTTGACAAATTCTATTGTAGCTAGGATTTTTATTTAATACTTCATTAAGCTTATCAAATGCGATTTTAGCAATACCATAATATTATTTCTCAAGGCCCATGAGTATTCCCTTCTTACGTAGATGTAAATATACGTTACGCTCATATCCAATTGATTGCAGAGACTTTATTAATTTAAAAACTTTAATTAATAATTAATTACTAGTAATTAGCTAAAGGGAAAATTATAATTTAATACCACATTTAGGAGTAAAATATTCATTTTATGCATTAAAAATCTAAAATAAGCATTTTCCTCTGGAATATACATTTCTATGCATTATCAAATACTGCTCAAATTGTCTGTGAAGGGACCATTTAACATGTAAATTATTTCCGCATACTTTTTAATGCATAAAACAAAACATGCATTTCACATACAAATCCGGGCTCTAGTAATGATATATTATTTGGTGATATATTTGTAGAAAAGACTTAAAATGAACACTTAGGTTGCCTAAGAAATTACCTAAAATTTTTCTTTACAGCTATTTCAGGGTTACATAAACTGAGGACCATTGAATTTTTAGAATTAAAATGCAAAAATACCAAGAATTTTATAATAATAATAATAATAATAATACTTTATTTATTCTGGCAGATTAAGAAATGAGAAATTTTCTGAAGTTAATTTGGCTATAGTAACACAAATGAGTAGTTACACATATGATAGGGTACACATTATAGACTTTTGATTTGTGTACAGCGCAATAAGTGGACATACGAATTTTAACATAATTTTTGTTTTAAAATGGAAATCATAACATCAACGCTTAGATCATAGGTCAATGGAATATTAAACATGTCATATCATCGAACATCATCTTCTTTCACCATTTTACTCTTCATTATTGGAATTTACTACCAGTGAAGATCAGGAGCTGTTGGTCAATTGTCCCACTTGCTATTTGTACCTATGTTATCACTAGAGCCCGGATTTTATGTAATTACCTATTCTGTTGCTGTGTATGTAGTTATAAAAAAGCTAAAATGTTGATGAATTAAACTGAAAACACCCTTATTCCAAAGTTTTAAATTACATTCTTTCACATATTTCGATCTATAATACATATTTCACACCATAGTACATAATTTTACATATTTTAATATTTTTAGTTACACAGCAAGAAAGGAAAAACAATTGAAACTTTTATTATTGTGCTTCTCATGCATTGTCGTCAATCTTATACATTTCTGTTGCATTTAATGCTAAATTGTGAGAGTTCAATTGCGGACAACAATGAATTGTCTTAAACTTTTTTTCTTCCTTGTTCTCAAACGTTTCAGAATTTATAACAATCAGTTGCATTTAATTTAACCATAGCACCGGTTGCATCTTCGTTGTCTTCAAGGCTAAAAACAGATTTCTGTTGACAGTGCTTTAATCATTGATGGTAAAACAGTCCTCTGCCAAACTTGTGATAAACGTACATACCCTGGAACAAACATCAGATACCTGAATTTAAACATTTCTTACAAAAATACTGCAACTGCAACATTCCTGATGAGTCCACTCTCAGGAAGAATTACTTGGATTCTTGTTATGTTGACATATTAGAAAAAAATCAGGATTGATATAGGCAACTCACCTATATGGATTTCTGCTGATGAGACGACGGATGCTGCAGACCGTTTCATCGCTAATCTAATTTGTGGGCAAGATGGATTCTGAAGCTGCATCAAAACCCTATTTAATTTATTGTAAACCTTTGGAGGTAACAAATAGTTCAACAATTGCTAGATTCATTAATGATGGACTTAAGGTACTATGGCTAGATGGCATAAAAGAAGAGAGGGTCCTACTGATGTACACAGATGCAGCTCCATACATGTTAAAAGTGGGGAAATCACTTACCGAATTATATCCATGTTACATGTATGGCTCATGCATTGCAACGGGTGGCAGAGACAGACATGAATTCCCAGAAGTAAATACACTGATGAAGTCTAGCATAAGTTTCTGAAGGCGGCCAAGGCCCACATGGGGCTGTTGAGCCATTGATGATGACGACGATGATGAAATACACTGTTATCAGCAACAAAGTTTTTTCTTAAAATGCCCTTATCGTGTACAACACTACACGGTGCAGCTATCTGATGTACCTCTGCCTCCAGAGTCAATGATAACAAGGTGGGCAACATGGATCAAAGCTGTAATTTTCTACAGTAAGCACTTTGAAGCTGTGAAGTCAATGATTAAGAACTTTTCTTCTGATCCTGCAGTGTGTGTGTGTGAATGAATCCTTGTTAGCATTCAACAGTTCTAAAGTGCTCAGTTCAGTTTCATACATCGCAAGTCACTTCAGCTGGCTTCCCAACAGTATCAAGAAGCTGTGGAAATAATGGAAGATGCAGTTCAAAAGGTCAGTGTTGTATCAAGCGAAGTGGGTGGTGTAGTTTCCACTAAACTGCACTCTGTGCTAAACAAGAACCTTGGATACCCAACTCTTATTACTCTTTCTCTGTAAATGTAGAACCCCCTGAGAATATTATTCCTAGCACAATCACCCTCTATAAATATGCACTGTTGACTTCTTGCAAAGTTGAGTAATCTTTTTCAATTTACATATACATATTGACAGAAGACTGCCTGACGACAGAACATTTGGAAAAGTATATTATAATTAATTGTGGACACCGATCCGATGTGGCTTAAATGCTTGAATGGTTGACACTTGTACTTCAGTACTGTACTTTGTAGCAGAAGTGAATTGATTAAAAATGAACATAGAGATTTGACTATGTGGACTTTTTTTATAGCAAAGAAATAACATTTTGGATTTTACATATAATTGCTTTATTACATATTTTGTCCACCGCTGTGGTCTCGAGGTAGCATGCTGCCTTGTCACGCAGCGGGCCCGGGTTCGATCCCCGGTTGGGGCAGTTTTTCTGGGTGAGGTTTTTATCGGGGTTTTTCCTCACATGTGAGACAAATGTCAGGAAAACTTTAAGGCCCAAACGGTCCCCCGAAATCATATGGCCATCATCCTTATCATTATCATCATTATCCTTCACCGGTGTGGAAAGCAACGGGAAGCTACCACACCTACAATTCCCTAGTAAAGCTGCAAGCATAGCATGAAAATGCTATGATTGCAGTGAAGGACCTGCCTTCGGGCAGAATTACTATGGATGAATTACATATTATACAATATTTGGTTACATATTTATGTACATATTTCTTAATTTGATATTACTTAAAATCTGGGCCCTAGTTATCACAATAGGTGTCATATACCGAGTGTAGTGATTGTTCGATAGCACCTTATTTGTGATCTGTAATGCCAAGTTTAAATGTTTTACGAATAATAAGGGGGATTATAGCAAGATTTTTGAATGCTGTAATTAAAAAAAGTAAAAAAGCCAACACCTCATGTGATTATATTTGAAGAGAAAAATTATACGCTCAGACCAGGACTTGAACCCGGGACCCTTGGTTTTCTAGTCCAAGTGCTCTACCATTTGAGCTACCTGAGCATGTGATTACTGACCTGAGGAATACATGTGTCCCTCACTGTGACCGAGTGGTTTAAGGCATCATGCCTTGGTGCAGAACTACAGGACTTACACTGGTTCAAGTCACCATGGGGAGAAGACATTTTCTCATGGAATTTTCACCAGTATGGGACTGGTGCCCACCCAACATTGCAAGGAATTTGGGATAGTTGCAATAAGTAGCTGCTCCATGTTGAGTAAACCAGCTACAGCAGCTGGAGAACCCAACATGCTGATCACATGTCACTCTTGTGCTGGTATATTATCATTCACTTCTGCGATTAACACATGGGGATGTGGGGCCAGCAGCAGCCTGGTAGGCTAAGGGCTTCTAGGCCTGTCGAGCCATGGAGTTTATATATATGATTTTTTAACCAGAAAAAAGTAGAAAGAAATAGCAAAAAATAGATTAGTGGAGAAAGACATAACAAAAAGTCATATGAACAGTATGTGTCACTGGCTGTGTTGACTCAGTATTTTGAAGAGGATATAGTTATTACCCGTTTAAGGAGTAAGCGCCGTTGTTGACGGAGGGTGCTGTAGTCGTGTTTATGTAGGAATAGAACACATGACACTGCTAACTATGAAGTGCAGAGGAGAATGGGACGCAGGACACTGACAGTACAGGTCTAGTAGAAAGTTTGTTAGTGGTGCACATTGCAATATGTAAATTATCTTTCTGTCTTGTGAATTAATAACTTTTCTTGGAGACTTTTAGGCCTCTCCATACTTATACAAATATAGGTCTATAACACGACGACATGGAATCACTCTTCAAGAGCAAATGATGTGGTTACAAGTGCTATTAACCCGTCAGCGCCGACATCCATACGTGGTATAGACCCTCTCTTCTTCACTTATTGCCGACATCTATACGTGGTATAGACCTATGCAGGCGTGTTTTCTTTTTGTTATGGATCGTACATTTTTGAAGCTACAAATATGTAATTTATTTGTGTTTAATGTAGAAATTATGAGCTTTCAGGACATATGAATGAAAATAATATTTGTTTAAAATTTAATTTCATATTATTTTTTTAAAAATCAGATGAGATTGAAGTAATCGTAATTTTCTCTAAATGCGCGCGACCTTTTCATTTGTTTTTTTTACTGCTGTATATTCTTATATTTGCATATGAACAATATAATTTTGAAGCCTAAGATCTTAGCTTTCTTTCTAAGTGTATGAATCAGCTGTGATCACATTTTGTGCATGTGGTATTGAGGTTGAAGTAGTTTCTTACTTCAACACTCGATGGCACACAGACCTAGCTTTGTGCTGCTTTCTGCAGGGCTTCTAATAAACTTATACACAATCTAATTTTTCAGGTCGATAAAATGATATACAAGCTATCGATTGATATATAAATCGACCTGTTTAGGGGAATACCTGATTTATTTTGCCTCTTTCAAATAGATGTTACTTACAAAGGAATCAGTCTGAGGCGCGGTGTCGTGCGTTATATACGTAATTATGGCCAGTCGTAACCTAAAAGACACTTCATCAGAAAAATTACCCCTAAAAGTGATAAATTGAAACCTCAAAGGAGGTGTGTTGTTTGTACTAAACATGGGAGAAGAAAGACATCTGTTTATTGCTGCCAGGAATGTGATGTAGGTCTGTGTATTGAAGAGTGTTTCGAGCTGTATCACACCAAGCTCAACTACTAAGGTTATGTGATTTTTTATTTCTAAAATTAATAGTACTAAAATAAGAGAAACTTATTTTTATGGTCTGTGTAGTTGTAAATAACTGCTGTAGAATTTTTATACGAATCCAAGCAATAATTCAGATTCTAAGTATAAACATTGCTAGTGCTTTGACACAAGATTGAGCTTGAGTTCACTCTTCTAAATATTCATTCTGATTTTGGTTATGTCAGCTGCTTTTGTATATAGAAGTTACAGATGAATCAGCACTATGCCACACAATATATTTAGTGTCTCACAGAAAGAAAACAGGGATGTCCAATGTGAGCAAATCAAATTATTTAGTAAAAATGTGTATCATGAGAGAGAAATTCAGATTTCAAAATTTGGTTTAATAGTTTATAAAGGCTACTGTACTCCATACTGTATGTATTAAATTTCTCATTTATTTCTGAGCTAACAAGTAAAAATTTCGTTCAAATCCATCAATATTTAAAAAAGTTATGATCGTTTATACAAATCAGTGTTCTAGGAATACTAAAATGTTAAAATGGCCTCCGTCCATGCAGTAGGAAAGCAAGTAAAAAGGTGCGTCACTGACGGGTTAAAAGGCAACTGTGAGTCTTTGCCCACTGTACACTGCCACATATTACATCATGTGTAGCAACAAGCAGTGCTTTGTGATGCATTTGCCTGCAGAGATATTTTGAATGACTAATAATAAAAGTAATTTTACTATCAAAACACTTTCAAAATCTGGCAATTTACTACAATTGGATTCTGCTCATTGCAGTTTAAAAAAAAACAAACGAATGAGACCATAAAATGAGATACCATCTCATGTAGGTATATTTGGCAAAGAAAAATAGGCACTAGAATACAAATAGTACTACAGTCAAAACATGCATAAATTTTGAAGCGGCCAGGAATAAAACCTGGAGAAAAAAAGGTAGTTGCACTAACAACAGAAGTCAAATATTGAACTTATATAAGAAAAAATCACTTGAGGTTTATTTTAAGAATTAGTGTTTAATACCTCACCTTATATCCAGTGTTCTAATTAAATCGGTTTCGAAGCTTGGGCAGCTTCATCTTCAGTAATTTTTTGTTGACTGATGTTATGTCAATCAGGAGAAGTAAAATAATTCTTCATCTAACCAAGTCTTAGGCCTATAGGCTTGTTACGATCTCACTGATGAATTTTGTAACCAGCGTTTCCTTGGATGGCCCAGAGATCTCTTCCCTGTTGGACAATAACGAAGCATGGCTTTGTGAAATTCGTTGCAAATGATTCATCCAGTTGTTCTAGTATTTATGTATGTATTTAATGACTGGTTCTAAACATTAGTTCCTTCAAGACATCGTTGCATTTGTGATCCCATTTGGTATATCCTGCTGTACATCTCATGAATCTCATTTCACTAGAAGTTATCCTGCTCTTTTCTTCTTTCTTCAAAGTCCATGCCTCACTGCCATAGCAAAGTGTAGGTCTTGCTAAGGTTTTGTATAACCATACTCTGGTATCTCTCTGGCCTAGCGAAGGTTCCATAACTGATATTCGATATTCAATATTAAATTTACTATATTTGAAGAGAAAAATTTTCGCCTAGACCGAGACTCGAACCCGGGACCCTTGGCTTTCTGGGCCAAGTGCTCTACCAACTGAGCTACCGAGGCGAGTTACGATCTAGACACAAATTTTTCTCTTATATACGTTGTAATTCACTATCGCCAAATGCTTTTGAAACCATTGCTTCTATCTTTGCAAATGGCGGCTTCTTATATAAGAAGACATTTATTGGGAATTTAACATTACTTTATAAATCTAGTAAGCTCAGTTGGTAGAGCACTTGGCCCAGAAATCCAAGGGTCCCGGGTTCGAGTCTCGGTTTAGGTGAAAATTTTTCTCTTCAAACATAATTTATCTTTCAGTGAGAAATGTTAAATCAATAATAAAAGCATCATTAGAAGCCTTACTAGCTTTATAAAGTAATGTTAAATTCCCAATAAATGTCTTCTTAACTAAGAAGCCGCTATTTGCAAAGATAGAAGCATTGGTTTCAAAAGCATTTGGCGATAGGGAATTACAACGTATATAAGAGAAAAATTTGCATCTAGATCGTAACTCACCTCGGTAGCTCAGTTGGTTGAGCACTTGGACTGGAAAGCCAAGGGTCCCGGGTTCGAGTCTCGGTCTAGGCAAAAATTTTTCTCTTCAAATATAATTTATCTTTCAGTGAGAAATGTTAAATCAATAATAAAAACATTAGAAGCCTTACTAGCTTTATAAAGTAATGTTAAATTCCCAATAAATGTCTTCTTAACTAAGAAGCCGCCATTTGCAAAGATAGAAACAATGGTTTCAAAAGCATTTGGCGATAGGGAATTACAACGTATATAAGAGAAAAATTTGCATCTAGATCGTAACTCGCCTCGGTAGCTCAGTTGATAGAGCACTTGGCCCGGAAAGCCAAGGGTCCCGGGTTCGAGTCTCGGTCTAGGCGAAAATTTTTCTCTTCAAATATAATTTATCTTTCAGTGAGAAATGTTAAATCAATAATAAAAACATCATTAGAAGCCTTACTAGCTTTATAAAGTAATGTTAAATTCCCAATAAATGTCTTCTTAACTAAGAAGCCGCCATTTGCAAAGATAGAAGCAATGGTTTCAAAAGCATTTGACGATAGGGAATTACAACATATATAAGATAAAAATTTGCGTCTAGATTGTAACTCGCCTCGGTAGCTCAGTTGGTAGAGCACTTGGCCCAGAAAGCCAAGGGTCCCGGGTTCGAGTCTCGGTCTAGGCAAAAATTTTTCTCTTCAAATATAATTTATCTTTCAGTGAGAAATGTTAAATCAATAACAAAAACATCATTAAATATACTACTTCTCACTCAATGACAAATTAAATTTGAAGAGAAAAATATGTACCTAAATCAGGATTTGAACCCAATATCTCTGGTTCTGTACACCAGTGCTTTAACGATTTAAGCTATTAGGCATCACGATTTAAACATAGATTTTTCTAATATACTAATCTGTGTTTAAATCGTGATGCCTAATAGCTTAAATCGTTAAAGCACTGGTGTTCAGAACCAGAGATATTGAGTTCAAATTCCGATTTAGACATATACTTTTCTCTTCAAATTTAGGTTCCATTACCAAATTTATTATTCCCATGGTTTTATTAAAATTAATAATTTTATTTGATATTGATATGTCAGAATTCAAATGCAAAACTTGTAAAGAAACAACCAAATTCAGACTGATGGCAGGACATGACTTCCTAGGCCAACATTTACACGGGATCGGTATATATGAAACAATGTGTACTCTGCAACAGTCCAGATGATAACATGGATAGTCAACACATCCTTCATTGTCCAGTGCTATACCATACAGCACAATGTGCTAAGAACAAACAAATCTTTACTGCGAAGCTAGAGAGAAGATTAAACACCATCAGTTTCCATCATTGGATAATTACCATATTTACCCGAATATAAGTTGACCTTGAATTTAAGACAACTCTTCTAATTCTGAAGAGGCTTTTTAAGAATTTTCGATTCCATCTCGTGATATTCCCCTTTACATTAAATGATTTTTGGAATGAATTAGCATTTCTCAATTTTTTCTTTAATTTGTTGCTCCTTATGAATGTTATATTTAGAGACAAAATTTTCTCCCCGCTGCATAGTTATTTGTGGTTTCAGCTTCCCTAATTACCAGCAACTTAAAATTAGCGTAATGTGAACTCATAGTACACACCCACTTTTTTGACATAATTAGAATTTTTAAATTTTAATATTCATTCTAACACTCATAAAGAAAATTATCATAAGTAATGTCACAAGTGATTTCCAATTTATCTAGAGGATTTGGAAATCAAGAGTGGCATTTGTTAGGACTATTCAACGAATAAAATTAAGCTGTTTACCCAAAAATCATTATTTAAATATAGTTACCGGTATTTTAAAATATTTATGCATTTAATGTAAACGGCGATGTTTGATAAATCAGAAATGTTAGTTTATGTTCATTCACTACAACTTGATCATATTATTTATTGCCAAATAGGATCATAATATTGTAAGAATGCATCCTAGTGGAGAAATAATGAAACATCACACTGTATATTATATATAATCAACATTATAGGTTATTTATAATGGTTAACAACTCGGTAAAATTAAGGAATCTATTCGTTATATGCTATATTCATTGCTTTTGTTGGAGAAAAATAATGCTCTGACCTATTCAGAATATTAAAAAGGAGGAGCTGATAAAGAGAAATCGATAAAGAGCAAGGTGAAACACGACTGTCATTGGTTGCAAAACAAAACTCATTGAAACGTGATTGGTTATTGACTACCATTTGGGGCATGAGTTAAATAATAGTTCACTCAACTCTACTGATATCCTTCTAAGAATGATTAGAATTTTTTAATGCCATTGTTGAGATTTTTTTTTTTCCCTTTTAACTATCGTGTTATATTCAATTTCATTTGCATGTTATTTTTCTGTTGCTACATTTGTTATAATTTCCGAGCCGACAATGTAAAAACATTGATCTCCCCAGTCAGCAGCTATATAGCCTATTATGCAATGTAAAAATATTGACCTCGACTAGGCTTACTTTCTATACTAATTCAGCACTAAGCTCCAGTTGTACTGTAAACAAACTTGCCGACTGTCTATTGGGGGAACCATGGTACTACTTTTAACTGCCATATGATTGAATTGTGTATGGAACTGTCAACGATAGAAAAATTGTTCCTAGCCAACATTATATTTTACTGGAAGTAAGTCTGAATACAAGATAAGATGGTTCCAATAATTAGAAACTTCCTCCACTTCTTATTTATTTATGACAAAAAAATTATATGTGGGTCCATTAGACTTATGCTTTTTCCATGATGTCGATAGACATCCTTTATTTATAATTCCATTACAAGCAGAATTTTTGCTCCATGATGTTTCACCTGTATATTCTGTTATTTTTACCACACCCTCAATGGCTAATGTGGGATATTCTTCACTAAACTGTTTGAAAACATTCAAAATAATTTCTCTCCGCTTTTCAAATGCTTTCCTTTCTGATGTTGTTATTCAATGTAAGTGGCCATTTTAAAACAACAGAAATTCCAGTGTATACTGAATTATGCATTTGTAAGAATAAAACAATGCTTAAATTTGAAGAGAAAAATTTTCGCCTAGACCGGGACTCGAACCCGGGACCCTTGGCTTTCCGGGCCAAGTGCTCTACCAACTGAGCTACCGAGGCGAGTTACGATCTAGACGCAAATTTTTCTCTTATATACGTTGTAATTCCCTATCGCCAAATGCTTTTGAAACCATTGTTTCTATCTTTGCAAATGGCGGCTTCTTAGTTAAGAAGACATTTATTGGAAATTTTAACATTACTTTAAAAGCCAGTAAGGCCTCTAATGATTTTTTTTTATTATTAATTTAACATTTCTCAATGAAAGATAAATTAAATTTGAAGAGAAAAATTTTCGCCTAGACCGGGACTCGAACCCGGGACCCTTGGCTTTCCGGGCCAAGTGCTCTACCAACTGAGCTACCGAGGCGAGTTACGATCTAGACGCAAATTTTTCTCTTATATACGTTGTAATTCCCTATCGCCAAATGCTTTTGAAACCATTGTTTCTATCTTTGTTTTATTTCCTTTATTTCTAGTGTTAGAGAGGGAACTACATTTTCTTACACACTTAAAGGTTAACCGTTTATTGACCAATGCAGTCATACATCTGGTTTGTTTACATTACAACTGGAACTTAGCTCGGAATGGGTATAGTCTAATTGTTAACTTTGTTTCCTAAAGAGCAACATTGAAAATTTTCCAATATTACTTGATTTTCCTAATTGTAGTTAGTAATTTTTTAACTCTTATGTTGAATTGATAGCTGACAACATAAATAACTGTCCCATTAGTGTAAAATATGATAATTATGCCTACTTATGTAATTATATTGGTGACACTAGCTATCAGCTGTTCCATATATTTCTAACTTCATTGACAAGTATTTTCAAATTTAATGAATGAGTTCAAACTTCTGGACTTCTCTTCCTCTGAGTTAGAACTTACGTGGTTATTGTAGTGCAGGGCCATCCAAACTTTTTAATGGGCCAGGCCAATAACTGATTATGCAATTGATCGCGGGCCGAAACATAAATATCGTTACTTTTATTACTGCTACTGCTGCTTCTACTACTACTACTACTACTACTACTACTACTACTACTACTACTACTACTACTATTACTATTATTATTATCATTATTGTCATCATTATTACTATTACTACTAAAATAAAATTACATGATCATACAGAAAAATGTTTCAACATTTGTAACAATATGCTGCAATTAAAATTGTAAAAAAAAAATTGGTACAAAAGTGAATATATTTTCCTAATGAGAAGAGTGGAGCTGGCTTTTTAAAGACTCATGCTCAAATGGGAGTCAATGACCAATCATGTTTCAATGAATTTTTATTTACAACCAATCACAGTCGTGTTTCACCTGGAATTTATCAAATTAAGTTTAAATATATTAAAGAAAGCTCCTCCTTTTTAACATTCTGAATAGGTCAGAGCATTATTTTGCACTGATTGACTCTCTAAGAAGTACGTCAAATATAGCAATTTATATATTAAAGATGTAAGAATCCTAGAATGCAAGTGGCTCCCCAGATTGTATATATAGTGTACAAATGTAACCAGATACTGCTTGTGGGATATAATAGAAAAACATTTGTAGCAATTGATTATACAACAATAAAAAGAAATCACCGTTTGCACTTTCTTAAACATTATTTCCCAGGTATTTATGTTCCAGAAAAATATAATTGACATATTTACATCATAGGACATCAGAAATTAATTAATAACCTATAATGTTGGTTATAAACAGTTTGATGCATTTCATTTTTTTCTCCACTAGGGTACATTCTTACAATATTGCGATCCTTTGGCAATAAATAATATGATCTGGTTGCAGTGATGAACAAATGGAACATAATAAACATTTCTCATTTGTTTTCAAACATCGCCGTTTACATTAAAATAACTATATTTAAATAATGGTTTGTGAGTAAACAGCTTAATTTTATTTGTTAAATAGTCCTAACAAATGCCACTCTTGATTTCAAAATTCTCTAGATAAATTCACTTGTCATTTCGTGTCATCGTGAATTTATCGATAATTTGGAAATCACTCGTGGTATTACTTATGATAACAAACATGGATGTCAGGTGTCTGCTGAGTAGTACTGATAAATAAGACGTCTTGGAGATGTTTGTCACTGAACCTTGACCTCAATCATGATTTTTGAATTTTCATCCTAGAAAATGTTTGTTCACACAAGTATGTCGAGAAAAACATGCAGATTAAACATCGGGTGTATTCCTTCAACCCAAAATATTTTTCAGGTAGTAACTTGTATAAAACTTAATGAGATCTATAGGACCAAAAAACTCCTTTCATTGCGCCATCACATTGTAAATCTATTAGTTCAAATTGCAACATTGCTGGTGCTTTGTTAATATCGAAAGGAAAACGGAGACCAAAACAAAGAAATGTCTGGTTCCATTTTATTGAAATCAACAAATCTGTTAGAAAATTCTTCAATTCTTTCAATAACTTCCACAAAATAATCACTTCTGAAACACAATTCAAGATATTCATTTTGCAGAGAATTTACGTTTGGAAAATGTACCCAGTTTTTCACAGACACGTGCCTTTTCAATAGCTTCAGTTTCAATTTGAAAGCTGTTATTACACAGTAAACTTGGTTGATTAATTTGTCTTTTCCTTGTAAAATTATGTTCAAATCATTCAAATGTTTTGTCATGTCGACAAAAAATATTAGACTACAGCCAATCGTGATCACTTAACATATCACATTCATACTTTTTTCCTTAAGAAATTGGCGGATTTCATTTTTAAGAGTAAAAAATCTTGCTATTGTTTGACCACAACTCAACCGCATTATTTCAGAGTGCTTATATCACTGTATTCACTGTTCATATAATCTAGGAATGTTTTGAAAGTGCAGTGATTCAAGGCTCTGCAACAAATGAAATGAATTATCTTAGTAACAGTCTGCACAACTCCGAGATTTGCCACTTTAGTACAAAGAACTTCTTGTTGTACAATGCAGTGCAATTTATACGCTGTGTCCCCCAAAACTTCAACTTTTTTCTTTATTAATTCTGCCATTCCGGTGTTGGCGCCCAACATACATGGCGCACCATCAGTTGCTATACTGTGTAATTTCACCCAGCCTAGTTCAATATTGTCGACAGCTTTCACAACTTCCTCGAACAAGTAAGCACCTTTTGTTGTACCATGTATACTTCTTACCTCTATAAGTTCTTCTGTAATTTTGAAATCAGTATCTATGCCTCTAACAAATACCAACAACTGAACAGTATCAGTTATTAATAAATGGGTCGGAGAAAATGTTTTAACATCTCACCTCACAAAGTTGTGTGTCTTCACTATACCGGTTTCAAAAGTATAGTATTACTTCCATCTTCAGTCAAATTATGTCCGTACTTTCGTTGCATGCAATGGAGAAATGTTCAAATTGTTTTCCTTTATCTACAAGCTGATGACAAACACTGGATGCTAGTTCTTCTACACGCCTTCTTACAATGTTTATTGATAGCGATACTGAATTGAAAAAATCAATTTTATTGGGACACAACTTCTTGGCAACAGCAATCAGACACTTTTTCACAAATTTGCCATCAGAAAACAGTTTTCCGTTCTCAGCAATTGGTTTTGAAACTTCATCACTCGCTTCAGTAACATTTCTTTGTCTTACACTACCACCCTGAATTAATAATTGCTGTTGAGCCATAACTTTTGAAAGGAGCTCGTTCACTTTCACAGTACACTCATCTCCATTAAATTTATCCAAATGGCTATGCTTTGTTTGGTAATATATTTTAATGTTATATTCTTTCACAATTGCAATAACATTGTTACAAATAATACACAACACTTTGTTTCCATGCTCCTTCACAAACTACTTGCTGATCCAGGATTCGTTAAACTTCCTACACTCAGAATCAACTTTGCGTTTTTTGAAAGCATTTTCTCACTTTAACACTATTTTTACAACTATTCCGTGCACAGTCTACTGTTTGATTGACAATATGACAAGCGAAACAAGTAATGTTGAAAGTTTGGAGTGGGGATGAAAACGATAAATAGGGGCTGAATCACCTCTACTTTGTTAAGAGGAGCGGCGACACCTCAACCCCACATTCCAGAGAGCTAAATTTCACACAGTTATGTCCAAACTAGATGTTACATTTTAAAATCCAAATTTAAAATATAAAGTTAATTTGTTCATTTTAGTGCTTATGCGGGCCATACGAAAAGTCAAAGCGGGCTGGATGTGGCCCGCGGGCCGTAGTTTGGATGGCTCGTTGTAGTGCAAATGGGTAAAGACCACATGTTACAAACTATTTAGATTATTATCGATTATAATGAATAATAATTAATAACTACCTTCCATTATATATTTGATTAAATTTCATGCTACCAACTTGTTTTTTCCTTCTATTCTGACATTTGCTGAGATGGTTTGGTACTCCATCTTACATTGTTGTATCACATGGTTTTTTAATCACATTTTTAGGAATTAACTTTCAGACTGCTACATCAATAACATGGCTGTTATTTTAGGTTAGGTTAGCTTCTGTTATATTACATATATTTTACTTCCTGTTAGGAAAATTACCAATCAGAAGTAAGATAATTCACAATAACCAATGCCTAGAACAAGTACAAAATTTCAACTATTTAGATTTTGAAATATCTTATTAGAACGAAAAAGATGTGAGCAAGAAAATTACCATTTACGCAAATATTAGGAATAATAAATAATGCATTAAAAGCTAAATTAGTACAAAAATCCACAAGAATAAAAATATATAATACTTTGGCATTACCCTCCCTTTTATACGGAAGTGAGATTTAGACATTAAGAAAAAGAGACGGGAGCAGAATCAAAGCAACGGAAATGAAATTTCTCAGAAGTACAACAGGATATACTCTTTTAGATCAAAAAAGAATGAAGAAATTTAATGCAATATAAGCCCAAAGGACATCATTGATCAGGAAAACATCTTAAAAGACTGTTAGATGTGGCTGAAACAGGTCTACAAAGGCATAATTCATGATGGATGATGAAAATTCCTTAAGTTTCGGAATCTCTACCCAGTGAAAATTCAAGATGATAGCAATATTGACTCTACTGTCATCATCATCATCACTGGCACAACAACTCATTCCTGAGTCCTGGCTTCCTCAAGGAGCCTCCTCCAATTAGCTCTGTCCTGTGCCTCTCTCCACCAGTTTCTCAATCCCAACTCTCTAGCATCTCCATCCATCGTAGTTTTGATCTTCCTCTTTTTCTTCTACCTTCTGGTTGAATGGACCATATCTTTGAATAATGCATACAACTCCTGATTATAGCATTTTCGCCAGACACCATTCTCACATATAGGGCCATACACCCTCCTTAATATTTTTCTTTTAGAAAATTGCAGAGCGCATTGATTGTTTTTCTCCATTAAACATGTTTCACATCCATATGTCAAAATGGGTTTTATTGTAGTCTTGTATAGTAATATCATTACAGATCTTGACAAGACTTTACTTTTCATGTTTTTTTAAAAGCTCATAATATTTGGACTCTACTAATGTAGCTGGAAGATATGAACCAGTGTTCCCTTAAGTTGGCAATTCTGTTTTAACCATGATTCATAGCTAACTTTGCATGTTCTTAATGTTTGTTATGCCTTTTAGGATATTTCCATCTAATTTTATACTAAACTGCATATACATTTTGACATTCTACAACAGAAATTCAACTGCTTTTCTCCAACCTTTCGGAAGGTCGATTCCAAATCTGCCTCCAACCATCTTTTATGTTCCTATGCCTTGCTTCTTTTTAGTTCTTCCCAGTCGTATCCTCTCTCTTGTAGACTTATCTTCACATGGTTAATCCATCTTTCTCTTGGTCTACATCATGGTTGTTTTCCTTGTATCTTGAGATTTAACAGTCTTTGTGGTAGTCTTTCCTTTTCCATTCTTCTTAAATGTATCTGCTTTTGTTACTTTTTTAAAAATTATAGTAAGTGCTTTACAGCACTACAATCCCCCTTAATCTGTTACAAATATTATTAAAAATCAATATTTTATTATTATTATTATTATTTTGTTATTAAGAATGTTTAATGCAAGTAATGTATTTTTCTGTCTCACATGGTACACAAGCGGTTTAATGCATGATGAATCTTGGTGCAGAACTATAGGACTCACACTGATTCGAGTTCCCATGGGGGAAGAAATTTTCTCATGGAATTTTGACCAGTATGGGATATGTGCCTGCCCAGTGTTGTGAGGAATTTGAGTAGTTGCAATAAGTACCAGCTCCAGGTTGAAAAAAAAACAGCTATAATGCTTGGGGACCTGACATGCTGACCTGGCTAGATGATAGTCCCTTGTGATTAACACATGTGAATGTGAGGTGAACAGCCAGCTGCAGCTAGCTGGTAAGTCAAGGGCCTTCTATGCATGTTGTACCATGGAATTTTTTTTTTAAATATAACTTTCTAAAGTGTTTGATAAATCATTGGGACAGATGTCCTGGGTTCAAATCTTTATTTAGACGGAATATTTTCTCTTAATAATGTTAATTTGTCCTTTAATATAAGTGATAAACTTGAATGTAATGATTAAAAAAAGTTTATCCTTGTGTAACTTCCCATGGTTTTAGATTTATTCCTCGTAATATGCCAAAAAAGAATCAATTGCTTTTCGGAGGGCTATATTACACCATTTTCATGCTAATTATAATTATTTGGCAATGATAGAAGCCTAAAAGATGTGCAGTTTTCATGTATCTAAAAATGAAATTATTTATTTTAAATAAAGAAGGTACGGTTTATCTTAATTGGATTAATTAAAAAAGCAGACAGATCCTCGCCCCTTGAGAAGTCATACCCCCAAGGTTTAAAAAAGTTTAAGGTGCTCATTTCTGGTAAGAATCCAACACTCGAACCATACATTGAAGGTGGCAACTTGTGTTAAGACTGTTAATACAATAGGCTAATTAAGAAAGATTTGAATCCAGATAAACACTATAAAAGCTGTGTTCATAAAATCCTGACCTTGACATTTTAAAGAAATGCACACCAGCAGCAGAAAGCTTTATGAGCACCACCTAGTTGAAAAAAATGAAAGTATATTGTGCTATTGGATGAAGCATACATCTATCTAAATGACCCCTAACAAACCTTGGGTCAGTTTTTACCAACTATAAGGTAATAACTAACTTGCACTATCTAACCCATAGGTCCATGGCCATGCAGACATAAGCTCTCCATACATTCCTATCTTGAGCTGTTTTCCAATCATCCCTGCATAATCTACTTCCATGGTTATTTTCCCACTTGATTCTTGGTCAACCAACTGGGCGCTTTCCCTGTGGTATTCCTGCCAGGAGTATCCATGCCCCTCTTTCATTTCTCATTTATGCCACTTGTCCTGCCACATTCTACAAGACTTAACTGTTCTTATTATATCTGATTTCCCATAAAGCTTGTGTAGCTCGCTTTATGAATGGGCAGATGTTACAAAGGAGGCCAAGGTTCTTAGAGGACCGTTGAGCCGAAGGAAGAAGAAGAAGAAGAAGAAGCTCATTTTATGTAGTCTTCTTTCACCTGTTTGTTACTTTCTCTTTGGTCCAAACATTTTCCTAAGAACTTTATTCTCAAATACTCATATTATAATCTTTTCTCCTCCTTTAAAGAAAGAATCCATTGCAGATCCATATATTATAACTGGGAGAATAACAGTTTTATATATCTTTTAACATTTTTTGAGAGGAGTTGGGATAGCAAAAAAAAAAGTAATAAACATTTTGCAAATAAGTACAGAGAATGCAGGTACATTTTCTCAAAGGAATTTATGATTATTGCAAGGTACTCCTAAAGTGGTAAATTAAATATCCAATGTAATATTCCTGCTCTCTATGGAACGTAGGCAAATTTGTATGATAAATTGATAATTAAGTTATTTGGTCTGTATATTCTTACCTCTTATGGTTGTTTTCGTTAAACATTTGTTTTAAGGCTTGTTAGCCCCATCTTCAGCTATTGACTGATTTTTCTGAAGTTGTCAGCCCTGATTCTTGACTCCTGTTCTCTCTTCCTGTGGTCCAATGAACTTGCTAATTAGGTTCCTTTCCCAAGGAATTTCAAACCTAATTAGCAAGTTCATTGGACTGCAGGAAGAGGGAGCAGGAATCAAGAATCAGTCTGTAATAGCTGAAGATGGGGCTAACTAGTCTTGAAACATATGTTCAACGAAAACAACCGTAAGAGGTAGGAATATACAGACCAAGTAACTTAATTATTAAATAAACCTCTTAATGTTACTTCCTATTGTATTTAAAAAAAGTATGTATGAGTTCATCAGGTCAAAGATTTCAGTCATACTTCTTTCAATCGAAATTTCTTGGAGGAAAAGGAATATGAATATGAAATCATGTTGTGTTATATAGCAAAATACCTTTCAAGTCGCTTGATGTTTATCAAATGGAATTTTATGCATTTGGTCTCCTAAAAAAAGAACACTTGGACATAGGTCTTGATCAATTGAAGGGATGTGAAAAGCATGTAAGGAAGAATGGTCATACTTTCTCTGCAAGTGTTCTGCAGTGGAAATTAAAGTGTTGGGCAATAGCTTTGCATTCCAAGGTCACCATATAGAGCATCACCATTGGTGGAGCATGGATTTGCTCATGCCACTGAGTTTTAATATTGTCATAAGAAAAAAATCTTCCATAACTCACTATTCTATGTCTTCTACACCATTCACTCAACAAATTTTTGGCTAAATCTCGGGTCCTTATACATAGATCTATAATATTGTACCCATGACTTTGTTCTACTTCCTTTTAAAGTAAGCTACGCTCAGACTTATATTTTTTATTTTCTTTTATCCATGTCACAGCATTTCTTTTCTGGAAGAATAAGATATGTGATTTTGCAAACAAGATAAAGGTATTTTATTTTAGGAAGTGATATTTTGAGGTTATTTTAATTAAATTATCATCTTAATATTGAGGTAAGATGATCAGACTAAAAATAATTTAATTAAGATAAAGATGTTTATTTAAAAAGAAAAAATGAACATCTGAACTGGAATTTGAACTCAAGAACTCTAGCTTTATATGCTAGTGTTCTACCATTTACATCTTCCAGGTATTCAATAAAGATGATTATTTAAAAAGAAAACATGAACATCTGAACTGGGATTTGAACTCAAGAACTCTAGCTTTATATGCTTAGTGTTCTACCATTTACATCTTCCAGGTATTCTAATGCAGATGTTAATTTTTCTTCCTCATATATATATATTCCAACTCCTTTCAAAAAACGTTAAACTGAAAATATATTAAATTGTTATTCTACCAGTTATATTATATGGATGTGAAACATGGTTTCTTACTTTACTTTAAAGGAGGAAAGGAGATTAAGGGTCGTATGCAAATACATTAGTCTCTACTCAAATTACTTCCAATCACTGGTGAGCTGAGATCGAATTAACGGCCGCCTTAACCGGTCATGCCTGAATGTTGACGTTTTCGTAATATTGGCAACGAATTACCCAGAATTCTCAGCGATAAAACCACTTCCGTTATTTTTGTCTGCTATAGAGGAATGCATTTATGCTTGCATCCCGCAAATAATACCGTATACAAACACGTCTGCGACGCGCAATATTACGCCGATTCTCCTGTTCTTCCAGTTGAATTCTTTGGTAGACTCTATCAAATTCCTCTTCTCCGCGTATACCGAAAACATGATCGAAGTTTTCAAGGTCCGACATCTTGGATAAGTTTCAAACTACATCGGTTACTATCGGTTCCCTTCGGGATTTTCACATAAGTTTATATCTTGAGCTACGATCTTAAGGTACCTTGTCAGGTAGCTTGCAATTATTACCGCGTGAATAGATTTCTGAGTAAGAAAAATGTGTTTGAATAAAACTTTCTCAGCAGAGAACGCCTTTTACTGTCTAATGCGTTCAAGCATACGACCCTAAGAGTATTTGAGAATAAAGTTCTTAGGAAAATTTTTGGACCAAACAGAGAGGTGAATGGAAAAGACTATAGGAAGCCAGATATAATTACAGTTAAGTCTCATAGACTGCAATGGGCAGGGCATGTGACACGAATGGGGATTGAAAGACATGCCTGTAAGCTTCTTGTAGGAAAATCAGAAGGAAAATGCCCAGTTCGTAGACTAATAATGAGGTGGGAGGATAACATTAACCATGATTTGAGGGAAATAGATTATACAGGAAATGATTGGAAAACATTAACTTAGGATAGGGGTGTATGGAGAGCTTATGTCCGTGTGGAAATGAAGCTATGGGTTTGATAGTTTCAGTGAGTTAGAGTTATATATATATAAAATTCTGTTTTCATCCACAGTAGAGAACATTTGCTCCTGCCATCTGACGGCTTCTAATTCAAGTAGATTTGTTAATGAAATTGTTTTATACAACTGTTATAGCCAGTTAAGCTTTATATTCAATGTTTAATTTAAATTTTAACACTCACAATGATGGTTTCTGGATGGCATAAGTGATTATGCCATTATCATCTCGGGTTCAAATCCAGTTTAGGTGTTAATTTTCCTTTTCAAATAAATATTTGTACATTCTTTGTGAGTGTTGAAATTTAAATTAAACTTAGAATGTAAAGATGAATTTGTATTAAAGATTAAATTAAAATGCTTCATACCTCATATCATAACCAGTCTTCTAATTAGACCGCTGTTTCAAAGCCTTGGCAGCTTCATCTTCAGTAATTTCTTGTCGACTGATGTTATGTCGATCAGGAGAACTACTTCTTCTTCCCGCTGTTGATGGATCTATAAACCTCTGGATCCAGTCAGAATCCACGGGAATTAAAAAAAAAACAAAAACAAATTTGATCATCAAGAAATGTCAAAAATGGTGAAGTGAAAAGTCAGCTTTAGTTGCTAATCCTTGGTCTGAAAAATATCTAATTGAATCAAAAGGCAGTCTAATTAAACAAATAGAAAAACTAAAAGAACTCACGGTTTGGGAAAAAATCCTCATTCAAAAAAAAAGAAAGAAAAACTTACTGAACTTCGAAATTCCCACTGATTCTGATTGGATCCGGGGGTTTATTGGTCCACCAACAGAGAGAACAAGAAGTAGTTCTTCTGATCGACATAACATCAGTCGACAAGAAATTACTGAAGATGAAACTGTCAAAGCTTTGAAACTGCAGTCTAATTAGAAGACTGGATATGAGGTGAGGTATGCAGCAATTTAATTCAATCTTAAATTAAACCTCATAGTGAGTTTTTCCTATAAAAGTTCAATATGAATTTGTATGTTTATATAATTTTTTTCCCCTTTAATAATAAAGCCCTTAGCCTACCAGCCAGCTCACACCCACGTGTGTCAATCAGAGGTTGGCAATTATCGAGCCAGTATACGAGTAACATGTGGTCAGAATATTAGATCCCCAACCATTACAGCTGATTTTCTCAACTTGGAGCTGCTACTTATCATAGCTATTCAAATTGCTCTCAATGCTGAGCGGGCACTAGCCCCATATACTGGTTGAAATTTCTTGAGTAAATTTATTCCCCCAAATAGTGCTTGTAGAATATGTCATTACCAAGATAGGTGCCTGAGAATTTTTTTGAAAACATACCTCAATCCTGTGAACATCAGATTGAGAGTTTTATGGCAGCCAAAATAGTCAGTTCTGGTGGACTAGAGGCCCCTGATTTCAAGGTTTGCAGGTTCAAACCTGCCTGGGGTAAATGGATTTTTGAAGTGTAAAAATCCTTAATTTGAGTTCCTTGACATAGATTTGTGGCAGTACAGTGCACGTATATGAAAGTAGTAGGTATTTCATACTCAGCACATTATGTCATGAAGGATTGTACTATAATTTACCTTCATTTAGACGCTGAGCAGGCGTGTTAGTTCTGAGTCTGGAGGACACACTTCAAAATTTTAATACTCTTACCTCACAGTGAACTATGAAACATTAAAATATAAAGTAACTAAACTGAATATGAAGAGGAAATTTAATTACTGTAAAACACAAAATATGTAACTTAAATTGAATATGCCTGAAATAATCTACAGATGTGAGTGACATCATGGAGTGTACCTAAATTCTCAGATAGTAAGCCATTGTATCCCTTACAATTCCCCATGCCCCTCTTCCTACCTTACTTTCATTCTTCTCTTCTGTGGACTATAAAAAGCTTCAAAGCCCAAAAAGTTGCCTGAGGAAAAATTTTCTGTCCTTTTATGCCCAAATTTGAATTGTGATGCTAATAATCTTATCTGTTTAATATTGTCATTAAATTAAATAACAGGAAAATAGCCACTAGTTATTCAGGACCAGTTGTTGAATAAGATATTGAAAATTGTTCAGTATGCTATTGTAAATAATACTATCAATTTAATAAACAAAAGCATTACACACAGATACTGTAGAGGATAACAAAATATTTGTTACGTGAGCAAAGTCCAAATTGGAATGTTGATAGTAGTTTAGATTTCATGAAGAAGACAGCAGCTTGGTCATTTGAGCATTTTTATTAATGTTTGACAAATATACTAAATGATTCTTTATTAATCACAATGTAATTTGGTAAGTGGAAGATGATTAAAATTAAATATCCTTAATGTTTTAAGATTCGTGGAAATTGTAGTTGCAGGTCTCTAACTAATTGAAATGAAACGAGGAAAAAAAAAAAACCAGATGAATTAATGTTGTAGAATATTATTAGTGACCTGAAGTTTGTGTGTGTGTGTGTGTGTGTGTATATATATATATATTACAGCCAAAGTAATTAATCTAACTATTATGAAATATTATACATTAGCTAATATTTGGCATGCACTGCTACTCCAAAATAAATTAAATATGTTTTTATATTTAGTTGAATAAGTAAAAAGAAAAATAATTATACATTTATATCGTAATTATTTTTAGATACCCTCTGCATTGCCTAGGAATCTATGTATCCCAATCTTCTTGGCATTAATGAGATGAAAGACAAAAATGGTTATTGTGAGTTATCTGTAAAAGATAGACATATGCTATTGCAGAATGTTTTGAGATATTCAATTCTGTGTACATTAATTTGGTGTATTTGTTATGGTTTAGGCAGTGTAAGTCATTTAAGCATCCAAAAAGAGACTTTTTTAATACACCGATGTACTTTTTTTTAGCTCTGGCCCTATAGTACATACAGTAATACAATAAAATAGAGTTTTAACATCCCCCTTAATAATCAAGAGGTTTAAAGGAAACCAATGTAAAAATAATAATAAATATTCACGGGTATACCCTAAAGAGCAATCTATCTTGTATTCATATAAAAAAAATCCCAATCGTTAAACCACATTCTAGAAATAAGTACAGATATTGGAATATTTCTTGGAAGAAATGTTAATGAAACTATAGCATATGTTTGGTGGAGTCAAGTTTCCGCCACCCCATACCAACAAGATACTAAATTACAAAACAATACTTGAGCACACGCATTTCAAATCAGACTGGGCAGTAAGCTTACAGTTAAGCTTATTAAACACATGAATTTTTATTGCAATTCTTGGCAAGTGTCTTTCCTTCGGTCTTTTACTTTTCATATACAGTTTTTATAAAAGAACTGAAAAAAAAAAAGGTTTAGAAAATGAAGCAGGCAAAGAAATTGCTGTCATTTACAAAAAAATCAAAGGATTAAAACAAATATGATATGAATAAAGTAATTTTAACATGAGATTGTTTGCAGTGTTTTATTGTAACACAGTTAATGTTCATATCCATCCATCCATAGTAATTCTGCCAGAGGGCAGGTCTTTCACTGCAATCATAGCATTTTCATGCTATGCTTTGCAGCTTTACTAGGGAATTATAGGTGTGGTAGCTTCCCGTTACTTCCACACCGGTGAAGGTTGGTAATGATAATGATGGCCGGATGATTTTTGGGAACCGTTGGGCCCTAAGCTTCCTGACATTTGTCTTACAGGTGAGGAAAAACCCGAAAAAACCTTGCCCAGGAGCCTATCCCGACCGGGAATTTAACCTAGGCCCGCTGCATGACAAGGCAGCATGCTACTTCGAGACCACAGTGGTGGACTAATGTATAGCCTTTGAAATAATTGTTGGTGCACAGGTAATTTTCAAGTCCCAGAACAAAGCCACTGTGCATGATCAGTTGTTTGGTTCACAAGTATACTACTTTTTGAGAAACTAAAATCCGTTCTATTTTGTTGTGTGTTGTGCACTGGAAAATAATTTTGCATATATAAGTAGTGTGGTAAATGCTGTAAATAAAACAAAGCAAAAAAAAAAACAAAGAAAATTAATTGAGATAAGGACGAGAGAGGGGGAAAAAAAGGATGACAGTGGGATCGAACATGCGACTTTCTGCATGGGAAATAGAAACTCCATTCCCTGCTAAAAACTGTGTATGAAGTGATGCAATACTCCAGGACTTACTTGTATAATGAAATTATATATTAACTTGTCTTACTCTAAATTAATCAGATGCATTTTACATTAGTAGTGGAAATATACAATCTTATCATGTTATGCCTTGTGTTTTTTAAACAAAGTAATGAGATTTTACAATCGTTATTCATTATATATATATATATATATATATATATATATATATATAAAAGCTGTTTCCTTTAATTAATTAATTAATTTCCCTATATATGTACAAATTTATTTATATAACGTAGCCTGGTAACGTGTAGGCATTATAAAAAATAATGACGCTATTAAAAAAAATTCTTCACCAGGATCGAACCTGGGCCTGTGTCATTGCAAGAAATCATCTTATCGACTACTCTACTAAAGCTAATGGTACAAATACTGCATCAGAAGTAAGCACTTATTTACTATTGATTGGTTTAAGAGACCATTACTTGCTTTGTCATCTGATAACTCTCTTAATTAGAAATTCAATTAATAAATTTATTTGTTGAAATTCTTTCAATAACGATTGGTATAAATCTATGATTGGTCCGTTATGCTGCCGAATTTGACCTCAAAGGAGACAGCACATGTAACAACTTACTAGTGTGAATCACTCTTCGAAACTTTTAACTTTCCACCATCAAGAGTTGTGCCATCATTTTTTTCAAAGGCTGTACATATAACAAAAAAATAAATTATTTTGCTATTCTTGTTTAAAAAAAATTGTAAATTACATGTTAAAAATAATAAATAAATAATGTTTTTATTACTTACACATAATAAAAAATAAAGATTTTTACAAAACTAGCTTTACTAGTAAGAATCAAATCGTGAATTCTTCTTACCTCATTCATCTATGTTTTTTAACACAGAACTGCAGTATCGGGAAACATATCATTCCCATCTTCAGCTGTTTTCATGAACTGTCAACTTTTCATTTTGCCGATAATTTTCTAAACTGCATCTGGCATACTTTTGAAGAACTTTGTAATCAAATTAGGTTTGCATGTAAACTCGGAAGTTCATGGTTCTAGTATGTTTTTTTGAATGTATATCTTTTCCCAGACTGTTCATTCCAAAGGTTTAGATAGATGTTTCAAAAGTTTTGCTTCTTTTTCAATTCTATGATTCTCTAATAAACTATGTGCTGCTATTGCTGATTTTTCAATTTCACAATTTTTTTAAGTTTCTAAAATGTTCTTTTTTGCAAGTGTCTAAATTCCTTTTTGTTTTTCCTATATATACTTTATTGCAATTAATTTGATAAATTTGATAAATTATATTAAATTAGCTTTGCTATAATTTATTCAATTTTTTCACTCAAAAACTAGGGAATTATTCTTTGATGCTATGTAAAGAACCGGGAAATAATCGGGAATTTCATATTTGTAATTTACTGGACACCCTGCTATGTCTATGTGTATAGTTTCAAGTCTGGCATCCATATAACAACACTGGTTTGATACAGCTATCCAATATTTGTGCATTATAGCATTATTTGTGCTACAGGCCAACTAAAATTATGATTCTTTAACATTTTGTCTCTCTTCAAGATGTACTTCAAAATTGAATTAATGAAAAATTTAAGTGGGTGCAGAGATAAAGGAAAAGAAGGAAACTATAATGCTAGTTGCTCCATTATTCTAACTAGGCAATAGTAGATAACTGGCTTCATCTAACGCCACCTTATATTTCTTCCAAATTTGTGCATCTTCTAGCATACAAAGGCCCTTGCATTCAATTCAGTATTCCCTATTTTTTATTAACATCAGTTTTATGCAGCATTTAAACATATTCACTTCTCTAATGCACTGCCATTGACTATATGTAAATTTTAAAATGCTAGTCTGCTGTTTGTACTGTTCAGTAAAATAATTGTAGAGTTTATCTTGTATCTTGTATCTATGTTTATCTTGGTTTGTTTTATACATACAGCACAAAATTTGGAAAATTCTCTAGCATCAGTTCTTGCAAGTTGTTAACTTTTGGCATTCTAGAATAATAATCAAATTTCAAGGGAAAAAATTACACTTCAATTTGGAGACAAGTGAATTTACAAAAAAAGGTGAAACATGCTTTTATTATTCATTTCGTACATATCAGTGATGAAACATGAGAAACAAAGGAGAAACATGTTTGAAGAGATTTTATTAATCTGGATAAAAAATGATCCAACTACGGGCCTTAGAAGGGCTTTGGGGTAGTAGGATGTTAAGGCTCCCACTTTCTAAACAATGGGACAGTTGCCTTTACCCCTAGAATGTGGTACTCATTTCAGTTAGAGGGCAAGGTGACTACAGGGCCATCTGCCGATAGATTTAGGCCTTTTTAAATATCCTAACTTCATCCTAATTTATCTGATAATCATGTATATAGTTTAAGACTGGTGTCTCAGATAATTCAATATATATTCTTTAATATTTGAAGAGAAAATTCATGCTTAAATTGGGATTTGAACTCAAGGTCTCCGTTTCTATATATTACTGCACTAAATACCTGTGCTACTTAGACATCTCACTTTAAATGGAAATTTTCTCTCTTATACATTCCCATTCGAGGCTTGGTTTGAAATTTGAAAGTAAATTTAAATTTTTTGCCCAATCAGTTGTGGAGAATGGACAATACAAAGAAGAGATAATGCTAAATAACGGCAAATGAAATGTGATTTATTCACTGTAAAGCAGGATATACAAAGTGGGACCATAAAAGAAATGAGTTGGGTGTAGAACCCATTCTCCATCACATACTAAACTACCAGAACAAATGGAAAGCTCATCTTCAACTAATGCCATCTCACAGAATTCCAAAAGCTATGCTTCATTATTACCCCCAAGACAAGAGATCACTGGGATGTCCAAAAAAGCGCTGGATGGAAAATTCCTCTTTGAGACTATATCAGGCCACATGGCCTAATACTTGCTTGGATAATGATGATAGTCCCATGTACCCAAAGCTATTAATCTTCATTCTACATACCATCTGGTTGCTTCTTATTGAAGAAGACGTGTAATGGGATTTAACACGACTGTTATAGCCAGTAAAGCTTTATTTTTTATGTTTTTATTTTACATTTATCACTCACACCTTAGGATAAATTAATCTTTAAAGAGAAAAATATATTCATGGTTAAATCTGGGAAATAACATTATGAGGTTCTTAATTCAACGAATGTGTCACTTCTTATCTTATCTCATGGTTTTATGTTTTCTTAAACATGGGAACTGCAGTTTTCAAGAGGACATCCCCCTCATTTTTAAGAAAACATAAACTATGAGGTATGATAAAGCAGAATTTTAATATTATAATGAATATAAAAGTTAAAGTTAATAATTTTCGGAACAGGCAACTCTTGCCTAGACCCGGAAGTGAAGAAGAAGAAGTTAATAATTTTGTATTTTAAAATTCTTTTAATATAACTTAAATAAATAAAAGCATCTAAATAATTCATTGTTGGTTATTGTTGAATAAAAATGTCTTAAAAGCATCTAAATAATTCATTGTTGGTTATTGTTGAATAAAAATGTCTCTGTAACAATTAAATTGCACTACGTAACAGTTTTTGTAATACTATGCTTTTAAAAATTATTTTGTCATTTTTGTCAAAATTATAAAGCCTTCTATTATAACTGTAATAAGAACACCTGCATAACTTTCTATTCTTAAATTAAACTAAACTAAACTCTGATTGGATGTTAAAACAATTCACTTTTTTACTAACAAATCAAATTAAACCTTATATTTAAAGGACTATTAACCAATAGAATTTAAAATTACCATCATGAGATGTAATAATGGTCTTAAAATTATAAAAGAATTACACTAGTCATTCTGCATACAACTTTCAACAAAGATAGAAGCAAATAGAGATCTGATAAAATGTAATATTTAATAAAAGAAGAATAATTGATTTAGGAAAGGAAGAGATTTATTTTTTTTAATGGACGGTGAAGAATAATACCACATTCATTTACTTAATCTGCTGGGAAATTAAGAAATGAATAAATTTGCAATTATTTCTACGAGAAATTTTTTTAGTAATTTTGAAGTGTTTTCCTATCCAGTGTACCAACTTCCGACCCTAAGAAGAGAATCCGACTCTACCGAAAATTAAACCCAACCTTACTTACTTACTTACTCACTGGCACTATCGAACCCATAGGTTCATGGCCGAGTGGACATAAGCTCTCCATACATCCCTATCCTGAGCTAATGCTTTCCAATCATTCCCTGTATAATCTACTTCCCTCAAATCATAGTTAATATTATTCTCCCACCTAATTCTTTGTCTACCAACTGGGTGTTTTCCCTCTGGCTTTCCTACAAGAAGCTTCCATGCAAGTCTTTCATTCCCCATATGTGCCACATGTCCTGCTCATCGCAATCTACGAGACTTAACTGTTCTTATTATATCTGGCTTCCCACTAAGACCATGCAGTTCATTGTTATGTAGTCTTCTCCATTCACCTGTCTGTTCATCTCTCTTTGGTCCAAAAATTTTCCAACCTGAACCACTAATTCTTTTTGGGACACCAATCCTTCTTCAAAATGTTACTACAACATCGGGCATGAAGAGAATTACTTCTTCAATGATAAGAAGTGACTCATTTATTCATTGAAGAAAAATATATGCCTAAATTTGGATTTGAATCCAAGGTCTCTGTTTCTTCATTGGTATTCATTAGTTTTCTGATCCCATTTGGTGATGCCTGCAGTTTGTCGCATAAATGTTATCCTTTCCTTGTCTTTCATACTTTCAGAGATTCCATCTTCAGTTCCGTGTATTATAAAGTTTTATTCATGTTGATTTTATGCAGATGATGATTTGAGAACTTGAATAATAATACATATACATCTGTTAAGTTACATATTTTCTCAGATACAATTATTACATGTGAGTTTGAGCCAAGATATTTAAAAGCATTTATCCTCCTAGAATTTTATTATTTAAGCTGATTTTACTTGATAATGTGTCCCTTCCACAAAAGGTCGTAATCTTATTTTTAAACTGCATACCATTTGATAAATATTCTGTTGATTGCTTTTGACCTTTATTGTAGCGTATGATTGTTATTAAACATAAAATATTTGTATTCAAGGCCATACCATTAATAATATCTTTAATTTCAGTTTTTATGTGTTTAATAGATTATATTTAATGATCTTTACCAGCAGTGTTTCAAATGAATTAGCTAGTGGTCTCTATGGCTTACACATGCTTGATTGCATTAAGTTGTAACTCTGTTATAAATAAATAGAACACAAGTACGTGAATTTGAAAATAATTACCATGTGACTGAACAAATTGAGAATCTTTTGGTTAAAATTTTTGAGTTGGTCACTTGTATTTTTGAAACTGAATTTTTAAAAAAAAGTGCAGAATAAGAAGCAGGTAGTATTTGCTATAGAAGTAAAGCAATTTGAAATATGTTAATGGTTGTTCACTGAACGAAGTGGGAAGTTTACATTGAAAAGTTGGCATGTTACTCTTGTTTAAAGCACCCTACAAAACTCATTCAGTGCATGTCTGGATCCATGCCAGACTGTATGAATTCCAGTTACCTATTATTAACTTTAGGGTAATTCAATGAAATATTATGACATTTGGAATTTTAAATGCTTCTAGGTAATTATTTTTATTCTAGTTAAATATTGACTTGGTATCTACCATGTTGGAAGTAAGCCATCAGTAAAATTAAATATATGTTTGTACATAGAAATGCATTGTATAATGGAAATGGACAATGTGTGAACATTAGAAATATGTTATATAATTGAAGTAGACAGTTAAAGACAAATTAGGGAAATTTTGAAAAAGAAAAGTAAAGTAAAGTAATCCCACTACAGGCCTTGAGAGGCCCATGGGGTAGTAGGAGGTTAAGTCTCCCACTTTTTCTAGACAATCGACACTTCATGTGAGCAGGGTTGTCAGCCCTGCATGATGGCTGCCTTTACCCCCAGAACAAGTGTCTGGTACTCATTTTCATTAGAGGCTGTGTCGACCCCAGGGCTATAGTGCCGCCAGAAGGTTTTGGTCAGTTTAAAAATCCTGACCTCACCGGGACTTAAACCCTCGACTTTCCGACTTGTAGCGCAGTGCCTTAACCACTATGCTACAGTTTTTAAAAAGTAGCTAAATTCAAATACATAGGAAAAATAATTACAAACAAGAGTGGGGCGCAGAAAGAAGTTAAATATAGGCTCAATTCTGGAAATGTTTGCTGTTATCCATTATGGAGAATCTTGTCGAAGCAATTTCTCTAAATAAAAAGTTAAGTTTACCATAATACGAGAATATAGTTCTTACATACATTTTTGAACCAAAGAGAGATGAACACACAGGCAAATGGAGAAGACTTCAATGACAAAATGATTTTATAGGAAACCAGATTTAATAAGAAATGAAAATGAAAAGATTGAAGGAAACAAATCAGGAATTTATCAAATTGATTGTAAAGATTGTGAAAAAATATACATAGGAAAAACAAAAAGAAATTTGAATGTAAGATTGAAAGAACACCTAAGAAATGTTAAAAATGGGGAAATAAAAAAATCTGCAATAGCTGCACATGCATGGCAGAAAAACATGGAATCAAAATAAATGCCAAATCACTGAAACAGATAAATCTAAGGAACTCACAACTTGGGAGAGAATTTACATCCACAAGAATAAAGAGAAAATAATGAATTTTGAAATTCCTGGGGGGGAAAAAATTTGATTTGGAAGTTCATTGGTCAACAAACAGAGGGAGTAGAAATCAACCTACAAGATTGCCAACCACTGATTCAACAGTTAAAAAGTATTGAAAATGGCACATAGAGAGCTGAAACCATGGTCTGCAATAAAACTGCAAATATGAGGTAAGACACACAAAAATCCAACTCATGATAATAATAAGAAGAAAACTTCAATAGGTAGGACATGTGGTATGGATAGAGAGCATGGAAGTTACTTTTTGAAAAGCCAGAGAGAAAACGCACCAGTAGACAGGCCAAGAATGTAGTGGGAGAATAACATTAACCATGATGTGAGGGAAATAGATTATACAGATCACATCGAGAAATAGGTTTTCTCAATGATTAAATGAAGTTCACAAAAAAAAAGTGCTATTGGAACAGTTGTAGAAAAATGCTAATATTGTATAGGACAGTTTAATTAACATGTAAGGCCTTGTACATTTTGCAAGTCTTGTTTCTGCAATATGTTTAGCATATTGTATGTAATACAAGATCACTATGGTAATTGCAATACTTAAAAAATACCAAATTTTGGACTTTATAAATAAAGAAAATGTGAATATGTGATTGAAAAACTTGGATTATCTTAAAAACATCACCAGAAATTTCCAATTATGTGTGAGTGGTAACAGCAAATGAGATGCGATTTATGTGCCGTACAGTAGGCTATACAAAGTGGGACAATAAAAGAAATGAGGAAATTATGGAGGAGTTGTATGTAGAACCCATTCTCCATCATATACAGAACTACCAGAACAACTGGAAAGCCCATCTTCAACGAATGCCATCTCACAGTATTTGCCCCCAAGGCAAAAGATTGCTGGGACATCCAAAAAGCAGTGGATGGAAAATTCCTCTTTGAGTCCATAGCAGGCCATATGGCATAATACTTGCATGGGTGATGATGATGGAGAGGTCCTAGAACTTAACTCAATGGCACTATCAAATCTGAAGGTTCATAGACTTGAGATCAACATACATCCTTCTCCTGAGCTAATATTTTCCAATGTTCTTTGGCTCTACAGTACTCTGAGAACCTTTCCCTCCTTCATAACAATGCCCCATTCTTCTCTATTACTAGCTTTGTCTCCTTCTTTTCACCTTCAGCTGTCTTAAGTCTTCCTCAACCTTATCTAACATCTTAGTTTCTGTACTGCTCCATATATCTTCCCTAATGTTTTTCTTTCCCATGTATTTAACATATACTTATCTTTTTCTGATAATGTCCATGTTTCGCTACCAAACATAACTATTGATTTCAATATTGTTTTATGTGTTTTAATTTTTTGCTATCCTATTTATTGATATTGACTTAAAAACTTGTTTTAATGTATAGAAGCTACTATTGCCCATTTAATCCTTGCTCGAACCTCTTCACCTAATTAATTTTTTGTGGTAATTAGAGAACCCAGGTATTTAATACTATCAATTTTCTCAAATTTCTGGCCATCTAGGACTCTATATATGAGATTGGATTTGCTTCTACTAATGATATTCTCATATATTTTGTTTTGTCCTCGTTTATGACTAATCCTGTCTTCCAAGACCCTTGCTTTAGTTGTTTTAATGCTTCTTCCACTACTTTTATAGAATGTCCAAATATAACAAGGTAATCTGATTATGCTACGTAATGCATTGACCTATTAAAAATTGTTCCATTTTTGTTTGCTTCATATTTTCTTATTGCTTTCTCCAAAACACAATTAAATAAAATAGTCAATAAGACGTCTCCCTGCCTGAGTAATATTTTCCAATCACTACTTGTATTATTCATGTCCCTCAATTCATGGTTAATGCTATTTTCTTAGTAGACTCTTAGAACTGCAGTCCAAGCAGTAGCATCCAACCAAACACCAGTAAAAGAAACCATCATGGAACCCTGCACCCTGCTAAAGTTTTTAAAATGGCTAAACAGACAATAGCCATCCAATGGATTTCTTCACACATTGAATTATTCGGTGAAGTAGATAAATGTCACTTCATCTTATTTTTATCAGAATTATTTTTAAACTTTATTTTCCTTATCATGAATGTTATGTTTTAGTAGAAACACATTTCTGTATTATATTTCTATATTATTGTACGAGGCAGGACTCATTGTTGTGACACAGAGCGCCCATGCCATGTGGTGTCTTTCTGACCCATGTCCAGTGTTGAAGTGAAGGATTTTTGCTTCCAGCTTGCTCCTACCTCAGGAGGCAGAGCTTACCTTGCTGGTCACCATGATAACCACTGTTGCCTAATGTAACAAAATACCACAAGTGAAGTAGACAGAGGAAAATAGTTATCTGCTTTGTGTATGAAATACCTCATTCAGCTATTGTTGTTTAAATCTTGTTTTTATGATGTAGTGTGTGTTTTATTGGAAACCCTTCTTCATGTTGGAAAAATGAAGATAAAAAGGAAGTTTTAAATTGTGGGCGCCGTACTAAATCTCTACAAATATGTAGTACAAAATAACTTAAACATTCAGGTGAACACTACAATCTTAAATCATATTTGAAGAGAAAAATTATACGCTCAGACTAGGGTTTGAACCCAGGACCTTTGGCTTTCTAGGCCATCTCTACTGACTGAGCTGTCTGAGAACTCCAATCTAAATGCAAATTTTTCTCTTATATATACTGTTAATTCCCGAGCGCCAAGATCGAAGCAAAGGTTTCGTAACATTTGGCACTCGAGAATTAATAGTGTATATAAGAGAAAAATTTGCATTTTGATTGGAGTGCTCATATAGCTCAGTCGGTAGAGTATTGGCCTAGAAAGGCAAAGGTCCTGGGTTCAAACCCCAGTCTGAGCATATAATTTTTCTCTTCAAATATGATTTATCCATCATTGAAATGTATGTAATGAATAATAAAAACATCATACTACAATCTTAGTTTCAAACAGTCATGATTTATGGAATTTCTATGGTTGTGTCCCTCTCAAACTGTACAGAAATTATTTTGTTGGCCTTGCTTGCTTTTTAGCAATAAATTTAACTTTTGGAATAGAGAGAATTTCTACTGCAGTTAATGAAGGCATTCCCATTCCACGAAGATATCACCGACAAGTTTGCAGCCTTAAGGGAACAAAGGATAAATTTGTATACAAGAAATAGATGAGTTTAATAATAATTAGGATAATGTGTACAAATAATTTTTTTTACTAACTCTTCATTTAACTTCAAAGCCCTGAGCTGCAACTGTAATGAAATGGCAGATGACTTGCAAAAAAAAAAAAAAAAGGAGACACATCAGAACCCAAATCACAATAAACACCAAACCATCACTCCACAGAAAGATTGAAGATGTGAAGAAAGTTTTGCAAATGGAACACATGCAAGAGAACTCTGAAGCAGCAAAGGGAAAGTCATGGGAAAAAAATAGACCAACAATGGGTGCAAGGAGGCAGTGGCAAAATTTAGACTGATTTCAGGGCATGACTGTCTTGCTTACTATCTGCACAGGATAGGCATATATCAGTACAACAGATATATTTTGTGCAATAACCTGGTCCACATTATGGACAAACATCATCATCTGCAGTATTCAGTATTACCCATCACAGCACGACGACTTCGTCAGCTTATACTGGGAGACTTGAGAGAAACAACAGTTCTGGCCATTGGAAAATTGTTACTCTCCCACTCAGTCTTTGAATACCCACTGGATGCTTTTTTCCTTCTGTTTTTAGTACAAGACATTTCCATTCCCCATTCATGTCATACCTATTGCAATTTCATCATCCTCCTCTTATCTCCTTCTTTTGGAAGGTCGATTCCAAATATGCCCCCAATCATCTCTATCTTCCCATGCTTTCCTTCTTTTTTGTTCTTCCCAGTTATATCCTCTTTCTTGTAAACTTTTCTTCACTTGGTTAATCCATCATTTTCATGGTCTACCTCGTGGCCGTTTTCCTTGTATCTTGAGACTTAACAGTCTTTGTGGTAGTCTTTCCTTTTCCATTCTTTTTAGATGTGTAAACCATTTTAGTCAATTTTTTCTGTGTCTGTTATTAATTTTTCTACATTTAATGTCTCCTTGATTTTGCAACACCTTATTCTATCTCTCCTTGTTTTATGTACCATTCTACTTAAGAATTTCATTTCTGTAGCTTGGATTCTGCTCAATTTTCTTCTTTGTATTTGTCCCATGTTTCAGCTGCATGTGTTAGAACTAGTTTGAAATGACTTTTGTACATTGCCAATTTACTCTTGATGGGTATTATCTTTATTCAGATTAATTAGTTGAATTATAGGCTTTTAAACTTTTCTCTTTTCTGATTTCAGTCTGTATTTTCCCATTTGCATTTATCACTGTTCCTAAATATGTAAATTATTCCACTTTTTGTAGATTTATGCCTGATAACTTAATATTCCAATCATGGTTCTTGTTTCTACATATTTTCATGACTGCCATTTTTACAATATTTATCTTCAAACCATATTCTTTTACAACTTTTTTCCAATGTTCAAGTCTGTGTTCTATGCTATTTTGTTATTTCTCCATATCATTATATCACCTGTGAAGATGTTACTGCAATTTATAAGATTTAATTGTTCTTATTACACATAGTTTCTCATAAATACCATATAGCTCTAACAGTGTATAAGAGAAGAATTTGCATTTAGATTGGAGTTTCTCAGGTAGCTCAGTGGTAGAGCATTGGCCTAGAAAACCAAAGGTCCTGGGTTCAAACCTCAATCTAAGTGTATAATTTTTCTCTTCAAATATGATTTGTCCTTCAGTGAGAAGTGTTAAATTAATAATAAAAACATGTAGCTCATTGTTATTTTCTCCATTCCCTGACAGTTCATCTCTTTAGATGAAAATTCTTCTTAAGCAGTTTATTCTCAAATGCATGCAATCTTTTCTCTTCTTGAAGTGTTTCATATCAATATAACCATTTTGTATTTTTTTAGTGTAATATTTTTTGAGGGTAGTTGAGATAAGTCTTGTAATGCATAATGGAATGCATTTCCAGAATTGAGTCTGTTTAATTTCTTTCTGCAGCTCATGCCATTTGTAATTATTGTTCGTAGATTTCAATGTTACAATTTAAATTTTAACACTTTTGAAATAATAATTGTTCTTAAGCATTTGAGTTCTTCTACTTCTTCAAAGTTTTAATCAAAATTACAGGGAAGTAAAACTATGAGGTATTTTCAAATTATAAATAAAAAATAGTGTCTTTTTTTATCTTGCCTCATAAAGTTTCATGTTTTCACAATACCAGTTTCAAAGATCATTTTATCTTTATCTTCAGAAACTGGTATCATGTAAACACAAAACTTTATGCGATATAAAACCCATGACCCTCTGAACTAAAGTAAAGGGGCATAACCACTAGTCCACTACGGCCGACCATTGTGCTTCAGTGCATACAAATACCATGATGGGCGTACTCATCATTGTATTCTTCTTCTTCCTTTGGCTCTACGGTCCTCTAGGAACCTTGGCCTCCTTCATAACGACAGCCAATTCTTCTCTGTTAATAGCTTTCTGTATTATTGTATTACAATGGGTTAATTAAATAGCTATTCAATTGAGTGGAGACTTTCAAATTTTCCACTCAATAAAAAGACAAAACCAAAAAATTTTCTATGAAAAAAATTTTTTTTTCTAACTTCAGCATTCTGTATTTCAGGCTTAATGCTAAGAACAGTTTTAGCGTTGGGATTAAAAATAAATATTGAAAGGAAGTATATAAAAATAACAAACCAAGCAACATAAATACCTTTAAAGTAGATAAGTATTCTTTTGAAAAGATTAAAGAATTTAAATATCTAGGTACAATTATTACTGAAGAAAATGAGATTGACACAGAAATTAATAAAATGCTAATGCTAGCAAATGAAGGGTATTTTGGACTCAGAAAACAATCGAGCCCTTGGTATCTCAGTTCTCAAACAAAAAACAAAAATATATAAAACAAGATTTAAATCAAAATCCTTTATACATCAACTCATATCCAGTTATGTAAGCCTTAGTCTTATTATTTCTATAGATTTGTAATCCGTTATCATTATTATATGTAAGATTTAAATTAGAAGAGTTTTACTCCTTGAAGGATCTGCAATCTTTCACCTAATTCTCAGCCATTCTACTATTTAAATTTATCTATTTGAAATTATGATTGTTTTCAGTTTTTGACCAATCAGAAATGTTAGATCATTAAATTTTATCATATATTCAGATTTTCCAAATAAATGGTTAAAAATCATAATGTGATCATTGACAATTGAAATGATATTTAAAATTTCAGATCCAAAACCAAACTGAGCGGGTCGAGGAAACGTGGAAATACCTCTGACCATCCGGCATCTAACAGAAAACGCAGCCGGAAAGACAGTCAAGTTGTTGACCCCACAAAAGAAGATCTTTTAGAAGACAACAATCTATCACTGTCAGATATACACACAAGCCAGAGTATAACCAAAGACTCATCTGCTACGGAGTCTGTGAATTGGAGCACATTGGACAGATCTGGTAGTCCATCAGTTGGACGCTCCAATAATCAAGTAAAGAACACATCGCGAGGCAGAGGATCTAGAGGGAGAGGTTCCATAGGGCGAGGACGTAAAAACAATTCCATTGTAGACACTGCTCGAGAGAAGACACCTGGATTAAATTTATTGGAGTCAGATAGTATAGCAGTCTCGACACGGTCCCGTACTACGAGAAGCACGAGTCGGATTAACTATATTGATCAGGTGAGAGGCGGCAGCAAGATTGACAACAGATCAGCAACATCACGAGGCGGGAGAGGTACTGGAGGAGGTGGAAACAATACCAGGTGAGATATTTTAAATGTTCAGTAAATATTCTTACTTTATGTGTTGTACATTTGTTGAACAGTTCAGACTGCTGGGCTTTATTTCATATCCTAAACTCAAAAACATTTTCTTTGATATAGCGAAGAAATTAACCCAGGATCAATTGTAAGATAAAAGTTAGAAATTAAAATGTACCCGTTGGCAGGTGCCGTCGTCCTCAACTTTGTTAAAATGATATACATAAAATATTAACTGGATGCCGTTTGGAAGTTTACTTTCATCATCAGCAGGATGAGCTTCTGCTACTCGTTGTTATTGATGATGTAGACTCAGGAGTTGCTGCTACAGACACTTGGGGTCTACATCGTTGTAAACGAGTAGCAGAAGCTCATCCTGCTGATGATGGAAGTCTAACTTCCGAAAGGCCTCCAGTCAATATTTTATATACATCATTTTAACAAAGTTGAGGGCGATGGCATTTGCCAACAGGTACATTATAGTTTTTAACTTTTATCTTATGACTATTCACCTCTATGGAATTTGATATGAATTTTATTAGTATTGAATGTTAATTAGACCACATTCTGCAAAAAAGGAAACCAATCCTTCAAATTTGAAGTATACAAGTCAATACTGTATTTTATCAAAATTAGAGTGGGAAGTAACACTATGATGTATTTTTCAATTTATAATTGAGTTGGAGAAAATATTTTTATATCTCACCTCATAAATTTCCGTCTTTTCATGATACCGGTTTCAGAGGTCATTTCACCTTGATCTTCAGTCAAACTCTTATGGTGTGAGATATAACATTGGGCCATATGAATAAAGTGGAGCAAATGCTTTTACTTCACTATTTTGAAGCATATCCTTCAGGATAGTCCACCGCTGTGGTCTCGAGGTAGCATGCTGCCTTGTCATGCAGCGGGCCCAAATTCGATCCCCGGTCGGGACAGTTTTTCTGGGTGAGGTTTTTATCGGGGTTTTTCCTCACCTGTAAGACAAATGTCAGGAAAACTTTAAGGCCCAAATGGCCCCCGAAATCATATGGCCATCATTATCATCACCATCATCATCCTTCACCAGTGTTGAAAGCAACAGGAAGCTACTACACCTACAATTCCCTAGTAAAGCTGCAAAGCATAGCATGAAAATGCTATGATTGCAGTGAAAGACCTGCCCTCGGGCAGAATTACTATGGATGAATCCTTCAGGATTTATGAATAAAGTACTCGTGGTGACGCACTCGAGAAAAAAGCATCTGCTTCCATGGAGGAAGCACAAGCTTGACCTTGGAGCATGTGCTTCAAGATTAGAAAAACTGTATGAATAAAGTGAAGCTTTTGCTGCTTTTAAGAAGCACATGCTTCAAAAAAGTAAAGTCTGGTCAGTAGCAGACTCATCATCACAAAATAGTCATGGCTCAATTAGTACTCCCCGTACGCCATAAAAAGTGTTATAAACTATGTCAGTGTCCTTCTGAGGAAGAGTATAAATCATTATAGAGGTTCAACGAGGAAAATGTTAAATGAGAATTGCTGGCCAGTTTTTGCAGAAACTGAAGAGAGAAGAGGTGGTGTGCTATATGAAGGCATTTTTTGGTTCATGGCCAATCCAGGGTTTTAAACTGGTATAGGAGAAGAAATAAGTGTTTATCAATATTGATGATTCAGGCAATGATGATGAAGATACAACGAAGGAGAAGACCAGAAGAAGAAAATTTCACTGAAGGGGACATTATAAGAAGAGGACATGAAAAAAACTTACAACTGTAATATATAATGGAGAATTTTGATTATTTTAAATTTATTGGAGTGGAAGTTTATTTATATTATTGAACTATCAATTGTCTCGGTCTGGGCGAAAATTTTTCTCTTCAAATATAATTTATCTTTCATTGAGAAATGTTAAATCAATAATAAAAACATCATTATCAATTATTCATCTGGATAAATAAAAAATTAACTTTTATTTATTTCACTTCCCTGGAACTAGATTTACATAATTAAAGTATCACTTATTAATCTGAAATTGATAGAATTCAAATAGAAAAATAAATTTTACAGGACATCAAATACATTTTCCTCACAATAGTCTTGAGAAATGTTTCTTTCATAATTGAATAAGTCATTTTGAAAAGGGATCATCTACTATTTTTTCTAAAATTCACTTCTTTTGTTATTCCATTTTTTCATACCTACTTCCATCGTTTCTGCGTGAGAACGGATCAACTACACTATTCCTTTACTACTTTCTGACTTTATTCAGTAGCAATTTTAGATTCAATGCTTATACTGAACAAGTTGAATCTGTTTTTTACCTCCTGTAAAATTGTATCAGCTGTAGATGAGCCCTTTTCGAAATGACTCATTATTTAATCTGTCCGTAAGCACTTTTCTTTTTCTATTTGAATTATAGTCGGTTTTAATTGTTCCAATAGCATCAGTCTGTGAAGGGCACTCATACTCAAAATCTTTTGATTCATCGGTTTCCGGCAAAATTTTTTTTAAAAGGGTAGAGGTTTATTAAATGATGTATCCGTTGGCGATGATGATGATGTATCCGTTGGCGATGATGATGATAATGGCTCCACACTTACTGCTCTTGATAATAAGTGTGTAGATAATGATAGCCTGAGAAAAACAACAATAATGGAAAATTCAAAATATGTATTAATAATATCACTTATTGTAAAAGGATTATATTTTGATTGTAAATAGCTCAATTTATTCTATAACTATGGGTATCTGTTTTGTTATTAATATTATGAATATAAGTCATCAATAAATTATTTAATATATAAAACTTATCTGGAATTTTGATTATTATAGGATTTATCTCTCCTTGCATATTTATAAGGTTCTCGCAAGACCAGTATTAAGATATGGTAGTGAAGCATGGACAATACGAAGAAGAGATGAAAGCCGAATAACAGCAAATGAGATGCGATTTATGCGCCGAACAGCAGGCTACACAAAGTGGGACCATAAGAGAAATAAGGAAATTATGGAAGAGCTGGATGTAGAACCCATTCTTCACCATATACAAAAGTACCAGAACAACTGGAAAGCCCATCTTCAATGAATGCCGTCTCATAGAATTCCAAAAGCCATACTTTGCTACTTCCCCCAAGGCAAAAGATCGCTGGGACGTCCAAAAAAGCGCTGGATGGAAAATTCCTCTTTGAGACCGAAACAGGCCACATGGCCTAATACTTGCATGGATGATAATGATGATGATGATGATCTCTCCTTGTAACAGATTGAAGAGCTCTTTCTCCCAGGAATTCAGAACGATTGGTTTGTTCCAAGTTCCGTTCATATGTCTTTTTCTTCAGCCTAGTTTTCATATGGCTGGGGGACCCAACATGCTGACCACATGCCACACGTTCATATGTCTTTTTCTTCAGCCTAGTTTTCATATGGCTGGGGGACCCAACATGCTGACCACATGCCACACCTATACTCGCTTTTGATATTGTCTACCTCTATGATTAACACATGTGGACATGAGGCCAGCAGCTGGCTGGAAGGCCAATGGGCTTCTAGGCCTGTTGTGCTTGGAGTTCTAGTTTTTATATTGTTAATTTTCTTTAGCAACTGATTTGAATTTATCAGTGTGCCAAAATTAAGTTTAAATAATTTAATTATTTCCTGAATTGCTACTTTTTTTCCCTTTATTCTTCTGGAATTTGCGACTTTTGTAATAATTGTGGATATTTTCCTAGAGCAGTAACTAAAAATTTTCTACAGACATTGAACTATTTCTTGCATCCAAATCAAAAGAGGTCATTTTTACAAACCGCACTACATGTATAAATGTTTTGACTGCACTGAAAGAGTGAAAATAAAAGTAGCGTGGTTATGATCTGTTGTGGTTGAAAATTATTGAATCAGCACAAATACTTTGCTCTTATAGAATAAAAACATAAGCAAGCGCTCAATTAATAAAGAACATACGATACATGCAGTTGTTCAGCTGGGAGTTTAGAAGCACATGCTTCTTAATTAGAAGGAAAAGGTAGAAATATAAGGGGTAAAGGTTATTCATATTATTCAAAGCACATGTTTATACTTTTACTTCCAAGCAATGTTTTATATTTATTTTAAGAGATTGACAGATCAGAAAAATATTTAAATATTTTTTTAAGAAAAACTTTTTTGAAAAGAAAAATTAATGCTTGAACCCGGGCCTTCAACTCTGTATGTCAGCATGCAGTCTTTTACTGTATTCATGACCTGATATAAACACTAAACTTTTTTCTTAAAGACAAGTTAATGCTTTGACTCAGTATGTCGATGTGCAGTCCATTATATCATTTAAGCATTAAATTTTCTTTAAAAAAATTGTTCAGGACTGGAACATGTTAAATTAAATATAACATCAAAACATTTTTTACCTGAACTGGGAATGGAATCAAAGATCTGTGGGTTCAATTCCTTGTTCAAGCAAACATTTTTCTTTATTTGAAGAAAAAAATTATATTCTCAGACTAGGGTTTTTCTAGGGACAAATTTTTCTCTTCAAATATAATTTATCCGTCATTAAAATGTATGAAATTAATAATAAAAATATCAAAACAATTTTTCTCTTCAAAAAATTACATATTGGTCAATCTGCATGTATAAATTTACATATAACATCAAAATATTTAAATATTTACAATGTTTTGGTAGGGCTTTCTAAAATTTGAGCAATGGGTAATAATTTTTGGCATCGACTTCTATTTTTCTGTGATCAGATGACATTTCATTTTTGCATCTAACATTAAAAATAAACATAAGATAGGAATTACAATTATAGCTAAGAATTTCAGAGCTAGGTTAAAATAGATTGTGTTATCAATGCATAAATCAGCTCTTTCTATTTATATTCTCAAGAAATTTTATTGTCCCAAAGTATGTTGTTTTCTCCTTGACTTTGACTGTAACCAAATTTAGTTGAATAGTCATTCTGCAAATGTAATTTTTTGCATGTTATGACAATTGAAGGAAGAGAATTGTAAATAAAATTTTCTATTCACAGCTCAACTTCATCTAAGAAGCAAGGAAATAGTAACGCATCTCGAGGTGCACGAGTGAAAACATCTGGCAGAGGCAAAGAACTGAACAACGGTAGAAGTTCTCGTTCAAGTTCCGTAACATCAGTTGACGACTTATACACATCGTCTTCTCAGTCAGCGACTTCTGTTAAACCCGGAAGAAAACCTTCATCTTCATCAACTTCATATACCACAACAACTTCATATACCAATAACAGATCTTCTAGTTCCACATCGAGCCAGAGTTCAACTGCTTGGGTTCAGCGCAGTGACTCTAAATCCAGCGAAACTTACAACAATCGTAAGAAAACTTCAGAATCTAAATCTAGCAACGGAGCTATCAAAAAGCAATACCCTGTCCAACAGATTACAAATTCTAGTAGAAGACAACGCAACGGGAATAACAATAATAATAACGTAACCATTGCTGGAGGGTCTGTAGGTGTAGGAGCAGCTACTGCCTGGGAAGTTAATAGCGACAAGAACAGTCAGTTGGATAGTGTGAGTTGCAAGAGTTTTTCTACTTCTGCTTCGTCATATACTCGTCCAGGCAGCAGTCAGTCTGGGAAAAGCATTGGAAGGGGGAGAAAGAGAGATCTGACAGCAGACCTAACATCTGTCAACCAGATTAACAACACAGGTAAACTCATTTCTTTTTACATATATAAATAACTAAAATAATTCACTTTTCAAAGAGAAATGTTTGCCTGAACTAGGATTTGAAATCTAGACATTTAGTTTTATGTGCTAGTGCATTAACCATTCTGCTATCTAAGATCCCTGTCCAAAAAATAAAATTTTCTCTTCAAATTAATTTATTGAACAATCTGAGTGTATAAATTTACATACAGCATCATAACTGAGATATTTTACTCTAAATCTATCTATAATGGCATAGCCCATTGTTGAGCCTATCCTTTGTTAAGAGTTACTAGATCAAGATAATTTTTAGTTCAATTAACCCGTCAGCGCTGACATCCATACGTGGTATAGACCCTCTCTTCTTCACTTATTGCCGACATCTATACGTGGTATAGACCTATGCAGGCGTGTTTTCTTTTTGTTCTGGATTGTACATTTTTGAAGCTACAAATATATAATTTATTTGTGTTTAACATAGAAATTATGAGCTTTCAGGACATATGAATAAAAATATTTGTTTAAAATTTAATTTGATATTATTTTTTTAAAAATCAGATGAGATTGAATTAATTGTAATTTTCTCTAAATGCGCGCGACCTTTTCATTTTTTTTATTGCTGTATATTCTTATATTTGCGTATGAACAATATAATTTTGAAGCCTAAGATCTTAGCTTTCTTTCTAAGTGTATGAATCAGCTGTGATCACATTTTGTGCATGTGGTATTGAGGTTGAAGTAGTTTCTTACTTCAACACTCGATGGCACACAGACCTAGCTTTGTGCTGCTTTCTGCAGGGCTTCTAATAAACTTATACACAATCTAATTTTTCAGGTCGATAAAATTATATACAAGCTATCGATTGATATATAAATCGACCTGTTTAGGGGAATACCTGATTTATTTTGCCTCTTTCAAATAGATGTTACTTACAAGGAATCAGTCTGAGGCGCGGTGTCGTGCGTTATATATGTAATTATGGCCAGTCGTAACCTAAAAGACACTTCATCAGAAAAATTACCCCTAAAAGTGATAAATTGAAACCTCAAAGGAGGTGTGTTGTTTGTACTAAACATGGGAGAAGAAAGACATCTGTTTATTGCTGCCAGGAATGTGATGTAGGTCTGTGTATTGAAGAGTGTTTCGAGCTGTATCACACCAAGCTCAACTACTAAGGTGATGTGATTTTTTATTTCTAAAATTAGTAGTACTAAAATAAGAGAAAATTATTTTTATGGTCTGTGTAGTTGTAAATAACTGCTGTAGAATTTTTATACGAATCCAAGCAATAATTCAGATTCTAAGTATAAACATTGCTAGTGCTTTGACACAAGATTGAGCTTGAGTTCACTCTTCTAAATATTCATTCTGATTTTGGTTATGTCAGCTGCTTTTGTATATAGAAGTTACAGATGAATCAGCACTATGTCACACAATATATTTAGTGTCTCACAGAAAGAAACAGGGATGTTCAATGTGAGCAAATCAAATTATTTAGTAAAAATGTGTATCATGAGAGAGAAAATTAGATTTCAAAATTTTTTTTAATAGTTTATAAAGGCTACCGAACTCCATACGGTATGTATTAAATTTCGCATTAATTTCTGACCTAACAAGTAAACATTTCGTTCAAATCCATCGATATTTAAAAAAGTTATGATGTTTATATAAATCAGTATTCTAGGAATACTAAAATGTTAAAATGGCCTCCGTCCATGCAGTAGGAAAGCTAGTAAAAGGGTGCGTCACTGATGGGTTAATGAATGAGTAATTTTTTATCTTACCTCAGTTTTTCTTAAACACGGGAAGTGCAGTTTTCAAGAGGAATATCCCTCCCATTTTCAACCGATATTATGACTACTGGATTTTCGTTGGAATCGCCATCTGTAACCTTGCCATCTGGTGTTGATTTGATGAACTTTGAGATCAGGTCCTGTTCATTGGGAATTTCGAAATTCATGGATGTAAATTTGTTCATCTGAATATATATCTTCTCCCAAACTGTCAATTCTAAAGGTTTTTCCAAATATTATAGAAGTTTGGCCTCTCTTTGAATTTTATGACTCTTCAACAAACTATGTGCTGCAATAGCTGATTTTTCAATTTCACCATTTTTAATATTGCTAGTGTTCCTTTGTGCGAGTGAAAATAAAGAGGCTTCTAAACAAGATTTGCCAACATCTTTCATCCCAGTAATATCTTAGTTATATTTGAAGAGAGAAATTTTCGCCTAGACTGAGACTCGAACCCGGGACCTTTGGCTTGCCGGCCCAAATGCTCTACCAACTGAGCTACCGAGGCGAGTTACGATCTAGATGCAAATTTTTCTCTTATATACGTTGTAATTCCCTCGCCAAATGCATTTGAAACCATTGCTTCTATCTTTGCAAATGGCGACTTCTTATTTAACATTATTTTATAAAGCTAGTAAGGCTTCTAATGATGTTTTTATTATTGATTTAACATTTCTCACTGAAATATGAATTATATTTGAAGAGAAAATTTTTTGCCTAGACTGAGATTCGAACCCGGGACCTTTGGCTTGCTGGGCCAAATGCTCTACCAACTGAGCTACCGAAACGAGTTACGATCTAGATGCAAATTTTTCTCTTATATACATTGTAATTCCCTTGCCAAATGCATTTGAAATCATTGCTTTTATCTTTGCATCTTTCAGTGAGAAATGTTAAATCAATAAAAAAAACGTCATTAGAAGCCTTACTAGCTTTATAAAGTAATGTTAAATTCCCAATAAATGTCTTCTTAACTAAGAAGCCGCCATTTGCAAAGATAGAAGCAATGGTTTCAAATGCATTTGGCGAGGGAATTACAACGTTTATAAGAGAAAAATTTGCATATAGATCGTAACTTGCCTCAGTAGCTCAGTTGGTAGAGCATTTGGCCCGGCAAGCCAAAGGTCCCGGGTTCGAGTCTCGGTTTAGGCGAAAATTTTTCTCTTCAAATATAATTCATCTTTCAGTGAGAAATGTTAAATCAATAATAAAAATACCTTAGTTGTCTATTAGATGTCTCATTGGGCAGATGTACCATTCATGACATCTTTAGGGAAATAAGCATAACTAATTTATGTAAATTCTTGTCACTCACCTCATACTTTTCTTCTTCTTAGACTAATTTCAGAACCTTATTCAGTTCCATCATCAGTATTTTGACGACTGTTCTGTCATCTTGAAGAGCCGTCTCTTGCTCCCTCAAAATAAACTCAATGTATGAACAGAGGGAGCAAGAGATGGCTCTTCAAGACAACAGAACAATGTCAAAATACTGATGATGGAACCGAATAAGGTTTTGAAACTAGTCTAAGAAGCTGAGTGATAAGAATTTACATAAATAAATAATGCCTCATAGTGTTAACTTCTAAAAAAGTAACTAAATTAACTTGGTCTAGTAACTCCTAACAAAAGAGAAGCTAAGGCCCAACATTGGACTGTTATGCAATTGAGTTGCCCAGTGGAATAGAGGCTCATGCTACAAGAAAAATATTTTACAGAAGCAAGGAATTTCTGAAAGTTGCTTATCTGTGGAATGTGGACACTATGTTTTAATTTTTTAACCAGGATCTTGAATTAGATGATGCATTGAATATCGTATTAAATATTAGTTGAAATATTCCTAGTATTAAGTGTTTTTATGTAATAGGACAGGTAATTTGTGCAAATTAAGTAGTGGCATGTGTCCCACATAATGCCTCTTCTATCTTCAGTGGGTGTATGGACACAAATTTATGATGTTGATTGACTCTCTTCTTGATCATCAGAAACTCCCCTAACACATTCTTCACTTTTCTGAACAGTTCTTAAACATTTTATTGATATTCCGTGGACTGCTAGAAATGCATTTCTACAGACTTCAAGTTTGCTACTATTAGTTACACGAACATAGTATCTGAATGAAACCTTACTTTGACTTATGTTTCATCTTTTATCTTCTTTGCATAACCTCTCTTACCTTCACTAATCATTAGTGGAGTGAAATCATATGATATTAGTTTGCAACAAGGAGTTCCACTATTTGCAAACTCCTTTGCTGGCACAATCTTCTTATTGTTATACACTATTTCTCAGACTTTTCTTTCATTATCCTCCCACTTATTTTCATGATGAATCCTTCTTTTACTATTAACTTGCATTTTTTTCTTCAGAAAATGCATTAAATCTCAACATCTATGTAAGACATATTGGAAATTTTGTAGGTAATTTGAGAACTACCACTGCCCTTTGGATCTATAATATTATAGATCCAGAGGGCAGTGGAACTATATTCTGATTGGTTAGTAATTTCTGCCAACCTATCAGGAACATTTCTAACCACTTGAGATAAAAGAGAAAGAAGGTGGCATGTGCCTTTTTTCCACTAGCTATTTATATAATTCAGAATCTTCAAGTTTTATTATGCTCTTTGTTAAAGAATAAACACATACCACCATGCAAATAGTTATTAGAATTGATGCAAGATAGCAGGATCTACTTAACCATAACAAAAACTCACAATCGGCAGATTTGTGGCATGTGCCTCTCTTCCACTGAGCAACTCAATTCTAGATAGATTATAATGAAGGAATTTTATATTTAGGTAAATATAGTAAAATTATATTAAATATTACAATTGTACAGATTCAAATTTTCAAGTGAAGAAGTATCCACTGCGTAGTCAAGTTCGACTGAGCGACTGCGGTATAGCCACCAATAGTGTGAGCTCAGCGACAACTACTTCCCAAACACAGCGACGCGGCATCACCGTGGTACCCAAGAAGAAGGCCAAGGTTGCTGACTCCAGCAGGAATCTGGGTAAGTTTAGTAATTTCAGTTTAATTATTTGAAACAATATGTAAATGTGTTAAGATGAATGTTGTCTTTATAAGTGCATTTTCATTCAATGAAGTATTTATTTAAGCTGGTGATATTGTAATTTGGGACACAAATGAAGCATCAGTTAAAAGAAAAGTAACAAAGTGGTAACATACTTCAAAGGATTTGGGCTAAAAATCAATAAAGAAAAGATAGTAGTGCTAAAGCAATAAAAAGAATTAGAAGAATGTAAAATAAAATTTAGAGCGCTGTCTTAAAGAGTTGAATAGTTTAAATACCTAACTAACTCATTGGAACTATTGAACCCGTAGGTTCATTGCCATGCAGATGTAAGCTCTCCATACATCCCTATGTCCTGTGTCGTAACCGAGTGGTGAAGGCAAAGAGGCCTTGGCACAGAGCTACGGGTCTTGCATTGGTTCGTGTCTCCATTTGGAAAGATATTTTCTCATGGAATTTCAGCCATTATGGGACCGGTGCCCACCCAGCATCGTGATTTGGGTAGCTACAATAAGTAGCGGGTCCAGGTTGAGAAAACCAGCTACAACAGCTGGGGGACTCGACATGCTAACTATGTGTTACCCCTACACTGCAAGATGATCGTTTACCTCTGTAATTAACCTATGCAGATGTGGGGCCAGTAGCCAGCTGGTAGGCCAAGGACCTTCTAGGCCTGTTGTGCAATGGAGTTTAGTTTTATATGTCCCTATCCTTTGCTAATGTTTTCCAATCATCCCTGTATAATCTACGTCCCTCATCATGGTTAATGTTATTCTCCCACCTCACTCTTAGCCTATCAGTTGGGTATTTACCTCTGATTTTGTTACTACATGCCCCTCTTTTCATTCCCCATTTGTGCCATGTGTTCTGCCCATTGGAGTCTAGGAGATTTAACTGTTGTTATATCTGGTTTCATAGGAAAGATCATGTTGCTTACTGTTATGTAGTCTTTTCTATTTGCCTGTCTGTTCATATCTCTTTAGTCCAAAAATTTTCCTAAGAACTTTATTCTCAAATACTCGTAAACTTTACTCCTCATATATTCTTCTTCTTCCTTCCAAGTATTAGGCCAAGACCTGTTATGATCCTATAGAAAATTTTCCCTTCAGCATTTCATAGGACGGCCCAGTGATCAAGGGAAATTCTCATATAAGACTTGAGAAAGCATAATAATAGTCCCTTCGATTGGTTGCTGGCCAAAGGAAGGCAAGACCAGTGATGGAGCTGCCATCTTATAGCCTCTGGTCAGGCTTTTTTGGAGAAGAAAAGAAAATAAAGGAAAGAAGAAATGGAAGAAAGGAAAGACTCCCTAAGCCCTCGGGTGCCCTATTAGCGTTGGGGTCGAAAAAAACAAGAGTTAACCAAGAGAGGTTAGATAGTAAAGTTAAGAGTGCAAAACACAAGTAAGTGGAAGAAATGTTTTGCTCAGCTTGGGCACGTTGTGGTCACCAGCCACATATCCCCTAGATGAGGACCCCTGAGGGACTCCTCATATATTTATAATCATTACTCCTCAAATACTCGTAATCTTTACTCCTCCCTTGAAGTAAAAGTCTATGTTTTGCACCCATATACTATAACTGGGAGAGTAGCAATTTTACATATTTTCAGTTTAATCTAGGAAACAAAATTGTCCAAGACGCAAAAATCCAAACTGAAGTAAGCAGAAGAATAAAAAATTGCACCATGTAATCATATAATTAAAAGTTTGTTATGGAACCAGGATAATTCATTGAATTTAAAAAAAAAAAAGTCTGTGAAACATACCTTAAACCATTATTACTTTATTGGACTTAACAAAATGGACTACAAAAAAAAATTTAAGTGGAATACAGCAAGCGGGATAAAATGTTGAAGTACATTAGAAAAACTAGGAGAGAGAAAGTTAAATTCTATTACTAATTGATCCAATGCCACTGATTAATTCTTTACATGTTGTCTTGTAATGAAGCCGTGTTCTTGTTGCTACTGGTTTCTGGGATTGTCGACCGAAATCATTTTTCTCTTGCTTCCAAATAAAGATCTTCCAGGTTTCCAGTTTTCTTATTTTAATGAAAATTACAATGAGAAATAACACTGAGGTAATTTACAATTTATAAATTAAAATCTTATTATGTATCACCTCATAAAACTCCATGTTTTCACAACTCCGACTGTTGAAATTCTGCTGTTACCATCATCTTCCAAACTGCCATCTGCTGCCGTTTTTATGAACTTACTGAATAAATTTTGCTTGCTGGGAACTTCAAAATTTGTGGATCTATATTTATTCTTCTGAATGTATATCTTTTCTCAAACTTAATTCCAAAGGCTTCTCTAAATATTTCGAAAGTTTAGTTTCTATTCCAATTACCGTATGTGATTTTCTAGCAAATTATGAAGTTCAATTGCCATTTTTTTAATTTCACTATTTTTAATATTTCTAAAGTGTTTTTGTACAAGTCTCTAAATTCCTTTTAGTTTTTCCTGTCTTGCAGTCATTGCAACTAATTTGATACATTCCAGATTTTTTTCACTGGGAGTTCAGTTGCTACTCAGTTGTCCTCACCCGCTGTTTGGATCCAAGCACAAATCCTCTATCTAGAGATAAATTTATCTGGTATAACTGAATATGAACTGAGACCCTGAGATTCTAGTCATATATGCTGTTATTCTCTTAGTTTCATATACGACTTAAATCCATAATTTTAGATTACTTTATCTATGGTTTAAAAATAAATATCGAGAAAATGGCAGTCATGAAAATATGTAGAAACCAGAACGATGATTAGAATATTAAATTATCAGGCATAAATCTACAAAAATTGGAAAAATGTACATATTTAGGAATGGTGATAAATGCAAATGGGAAAATACAAACTGAAATCAGTAAAAGAATAGTGAAAAGTTTAAAAGTCTATAATTTAACTAAACAATTAATCTGGAATAAAGGTATACCCACCAAGAGTAAAATGGCAATCTATAAAACTTTTTTATTTCAAACCAGTTTTAACATATGCAGCTGAGACTTGGACATATTGAAGGAATTGAGCACAATTCAAGCCACAGAAATTAAATTCTTACGTGGGATGGTACATAAAACAAAGAGAGATGTAAGAAGTAATGACAAAATCAGGGTGACATTAAGTGTAGAAATATTAACAACAGACATAGAAAAAAGTAGACTAAAATGGTTTGGACATTTAAAAAGAATGGAAAAGGAATGACTGCCACAAAGACTTAAATCTCAACATACAAGGAAAACGACTATGAGGTAGACTATGAGAAAGATTGATTAACCAAGTGAAGAAAAGTACAAGAGAGAGGATATGACTGGGAAGATCTAAAAAAAAAGCAAAGCATGGGAAGATAGAGATGGTTGGGGACGTATTTGGAATCAACCTTCCGAAAGGAGGACACGATAAGAGGATGATGATGACTATATCTTATTAAGTATAAATTAAATTTGAAGAGAAAAATTTTCGCAAAAATGTTTCTCTTCGAATTTAATTATCCTTCAATGAGATATGTTAAATTAATAATAAAAACATCAAGTATAAGTATGTTGGGAAATTATGTATTTAGGCTGGTACGTTTCCATTTCAAATCATGTATGTCAGAAATTTTAAAGCTTAAAATGTACAGAACTATTATAAGATTACTAGTAACATGCTTGTGAAACTTTGAACCCTAATGAAGCAAGATACCTTAGAACAGCATCTTTCAACCTGTGCACTGTGGCCCAGTGATGTCTGCTGCAGAAAAGTAAAATACAATTGTTAATTCTGTGTTTAATACTAAATTTATCACTTCTCTCTGAATGATAAATTAAATTTGAAGAGAAAAATATATAATAAAAACATTGAAAGAAGCCCTACTAGCTTTATAAAATAATGTTTAAATTCCCAATAAATGTCTTCTTAAATAAGAAGCTGCCATTTGTGTAATCGAGCAAAGGCTCATAGCATTCAGCGCTCGGGAATTAAGATTGTATAAGAGAAACATTTGCATTCAGATTGGAGTGCTCAGTAGCACAGTTGGTAGAGCATTGGCATAGAAAGCCAAATGTCATGAGTTCATACACAAGTCTGAGCGTATAATTTTTCTCTTCAGATATAATTTGTCTTTTAGTGAGAGGTGTTAAATTAGTAATAGAAACATAGAAAAATATATGCCTAAATTAGGATTCGAACCCAAAACTCTGGTTCTGTACATCAGTGCTTTAATGATTTAAGCTATTAAGCATTTCGAATTTTCTCTTATAAGAGAATAGAGTTAAAATCCAATTTAGGCATATATTTTTCTCTTAAAATTTAATATTAATCCTTTATTAATGATGCAAACCTCATATAAAACTTGCATTAGAAAAGAAAAATTAATAGTTATAGGCCTTTATTATTTTTTCGTGTTTGTATTTTGAGTTCTGAGTTTTTGTGCTTATTGTTAAGAAGAGTTGTAATTGTAATTAAAAAGGATAGGTTTTCTATTAAATTAATATTATGAAGCTGAAGCTATTATTATGATTGAAAGAAGTAAAGTAATGTACACAACTAAACTATTGTAGCATAGTGGTAAGACAATATGCTACAAGCCGTAAGGTCAAGGTTCGAGTCCCAGTGAGGTCAGGATTTTTAAACTGACCCAAACCTTCTGACGGCAGTATGGCCATGGGGTCGACTCAGCCTCTAACTGAAATTAGTATCAGATGCTTGTTTTGGGGGTAAAGGTGGCCGTCATACAGGGCTGACAACCCAGCTGACATCAAGTGCCGATTGTCTAGAAAAAGTGGGAGTCTTACCTCCTATTACCCCGAAGGCCTCCTAAGGCCTATAGTGGATCACTCTACTTTATTAAACTATTGATGAAGAGAAAAATGTTGGCTTGAACTGGGAATTGAACCCTGAACCTTCAGCTTTACATGCTAATGCTCTGACAACTGAGTTAATTCAAGCTTATAATATTACAATGATATTGTGAAAAGAAAAATTGTCTGAACCAGGAATCAAACCGTGGATCTCTAGTTCAAGAGACTAGTGTGCAGCCCATTACACCATTATAGACTTGGCACAAACATTAATAATTCTTTCCACATAAACAAACCTATAATTATTGTTTCATCCGCTGCAAGGTAGGTGTCACTACCATCTCCAACGGCCAGCTTCGTTTAAAAGAGAATGTATTTGAGAATTTTACAACACCACTTTTTATAAGCGGTAAACAATGTTATTAATTAAGGTAGAATTTTTTGTCACTCACCTCATATTGTTCTTCTTATTTGACTAAAACTAGTTTCAGAACATAGTTTCTGTTCCATCCTCAGTATCGTGACAACCGTTGTTCTGTCCACTACCATTGCCAATGGCCAGCTTCGTTTAGAAGAAAATGTATTTGAGAATTTTACACCACCACTTTTTGTAAGTGGTAAACAATGTTATTAATTAAAGTAGAATTTTTTATCACTCACCTCATATTGTTCTTCTTATTTGACTATAAACTATGTTCCGAAACTAGTTTATAGTCAAATAAGAACAACAATATGAGGTGAGTGATAAAAAATTCTACCTTAATGAATATACCTCATAGTGAGAATTTCTAAAATAAGTAATGTTATTAAACTTTTTCCAATACTGTTATTTTAACACAGTTCCAATAATGGATCATATTATAACATAATAATGATATTGTTTCCCTCCCATCCAAGTTAAATCCTCTCTTTACATTACTCTCATGGTGCCACATACAATGCGTTGAATCATCTTCACAAATACACATTGAATAGCTTTTACATTAAGAAGATATGAAAAAAAATCTCTTTACCATTGATTACAATAGGTTTTCTGTTAGAAAAGCAAAGTTAAAGCAATATAATAGATACTAATGCTTCTGCCAGTTCTTTGCAGATATTTGCATATATGGGGTGAATGTTAAAAGTATTGTAAGAAAATTAGTTTCATGTTTAAATATGAATATAGTTTTAACAAAAAGGAAGAATCACTGAAAGTAACAAAATGTAAATACCAACTCTAAATAACAGCAGTAGCAATGGCCTATGTAATATTTCTACAGTAGAAATACATACTTGATTCGAAGTAATTAGTTATTTAATGAAGTCATAACTATTAATTATTTTTACTGAATTTAATTTTATATGGAGGTTCATTGGAAGTGCTGCCACTGCTAATAGTAGTGCAGTATTTAAACTATCTGTGTTGGACTGTCATATCAAGATATGAGGATGTTGAGATTGGTTAATCACGCATTATCTATTGTTATGTCAGAATAATAAATTGTCTCCTCCTGATATGCCAGGTTTTTTTTTACGTAGAGAATGGGAGTTTGTTTGATGACATTGCAGTGATAAGTTTTCATGAACAGATAACATAAAATTCACTGTCTTATTTTCCAATATCAAACTTATAATTTCAGTGCATAGAGTTGTAAAAATTGGTTAATCCAGTACAAGATTTGAAATCATCAACTTTATTATATTGTGATTTAGTGTTTGAATTAATATAATCATTCTCTGCATTTAATTTTTATAATTGCAAGATGTTTGAAATAATGATGGATTTTGACAATGATTTTGAAGTCAAACGTGAGTGTTGCTTATTGTTTTGGCAAATCTAGAGAGAATGTAACTATTGACGTTGTTCTCATGAAAGGGATTTTAAAAAGTTTTTACAAATCTGCATAAATCCTGTTTAGCAGACATTGAAAAATATCAATGGTGTGTGTGTGTGTGTGTGTGTGTGTGTGTGTGTGTGTGTGTGTGTGTGTGTGTGTGTGTGTGTGTCAGTCAACACTCTAGCAACCCCAATTTTTTTGGAACCAAACTTGGCATATGACAATTAAGAAAAGTAAGATTGGGTTTAATATTTGTAGGAAATAACACTATTAGGTTTCTTTTAATTATTATGAGTTATTTTGTCCCGCCTTATATTTTTTTAAATAAAAAGTTTTGTTGTATCTATGCATTCTAACTGTTGTGCCTCCGGTTGTCATCCTGTAGGTTGATTTTTACTCCCTTTATTGGCTGACTGATGAACTTCCAAATTAATTTCCCCCCCCCTTTCCCTGGGAATTTCGAAATTCATAGTTTTCTCATTCTTGTGGATGTAATTCCTGGGGAATGGAAAAAAATTTGATTTGGAAGTTCATCGGTCAGCCAACAGAGGGCGTAGAAATCAACCTACAGGATGACAACTGGAAACACAACAGTTAGAATGCATTGACAATGTCGCATAGAAGCGACGAAACTATAGCCTGCAGAATATAAAAAAAAATGAGGTGAGTCAAAATAACTAACTCATTATAAGATTGGGTTGTTTAATCAGCAGAATAAGACATTAGGAGAAATTTAAAAATTGCTCTAGTGGCAGCAATTTTTTTTTCTTTCCTACAAAAGAATTTACTTATGCCATTGGAATAAAATGAGGAAAGCATTCTCCAAAAATAAGTGAAATTTGTTAGGAATCGTTCTAGCAGATGCTTCTTTATTTTCTCATAATGTGAGTATACATACAATTTAATTAACAAAAAAAAAAGACATTCCATTTACAGGAAAATAGGATCGTATGTTGAATGTGTTGAGGAATCTGTGATGGACCAATTTTTTTTTTAGGAAAGCTTAACATTTAGGAAAAAAATGTTTTTAAGGTATGGTTTCCTGTCCTGGCTGTTTATGAGGTCTGATGTACCCCAGAGCAGTGTTCTTGCTCGTTACTATACTGGCTGTATATTAAAAAAATTTCAACAAAATTATAATATTCCTGCTATCATATTTATGCAACAGTGCTCCTTGCCTCTAGTTCTAGGATTGCAGGTTCAAACCCAGCCTCGGTCGATGGATTTTTAAGGATGGAAAAATCCAAGGAGCAAGTCCTCCAGGAGGGACTTTAAGCTGTGGGTCCCACGTCTGAAGATTTTCAGGCTCATAAAAGATCCTTAAGCCTGAACAAAGAGGCCTCTAAGCAAAATTTACTGACCGATCTCAAACATCCCAGTAATATGTAAATTAATGAGTCATTTTTTTCACATCTTACCTCATATTTTATGTTTCTTTAAACACGGGAACTAGTTTTCAAGAGAAGGATCTCTTGTAGTCATAATGTGGTTGAAAATGAGAGAGATCTTTCTCTTGAAAACTAGTACCCGTGTTTAAAGAAACATAAAATATGAGGTAAGATGTGAAAAAATGACTCATTAATTTACGAATAAAGAACCTCATAATGTTATTTCCCATATTTAACTATGAATCCCAGTAATACCTTAGTTGCTTGCTAGATATATCATTGAGCCGTGTGTTTACTGATTGCCACTCAAGCCATCTTTGGACAAATAAGGTAACTAAAAATTAACTTGGTCTATAAACTCCTGATAAAGGAAAAGCTATGGCTCAACAATGGGCTATGCCATTAATCATAATCAAAGACCTCAAGGCTTAGATTTAATGCAGGAAAGATTTGAGGAGTAATCCTTGGAATTAGACTGCTGCACACCTTTAATAATATCAATCTGCTGACTATCATGCTAAATAAAAAGCAATGCGTCTTATTTATTTTTTGTTAAGTCTTTTATCTTGACTATAATCTGAGCATGGAAATACACAATTAAATAAAAGTTAAAAAAGGTATTTTAAATAATGCATGCCTTGAATAAATAAAATTTTCTTTTGACTGATCTCAAAAAGTCCCTTCGCTATGTCAGATGTTTTAAGGTATCGTCTTTTGGTGCAGAGCTATGGGATTTGCACTAGTTTGAGTTCGCTTGGGGAAGAAATTTTCTTATGGAATTTCAGGCATTATTCAACCGGTATTCATCCAGCATTGTGAGGAATTTAGCTAATAGTAATGAATAGCAGCTCCAGGTTGGGAAAAACAGGTATAATGGCAGGAACTCAATATGCTGACCACTTGTCATCCCTATAGTGACTAATGATCTTTCATGTCTGTAAATGATGCAAATGGACGTGAAACCAGCAGCTGACTGTAGGCCAAGAGTCTTCTTGGCCTGTCTTACCATGGAGTTTGGAAATCTTAATAGAATTCTAGAACAAACTCTTGTAATGCTGCATTTTGATTATTCTGACATCTTATTGACAGGCATTAATGATTAACTAGCACAACTGCAATATGCCAATAATATCGTACTTGGGAAGAACATGACCAAGTTCTGAGTTATTAACAATTAAAGTTTTGAAAAATATATCGTACATTCAATTTTTAATATGGACAATTTCATCCTGTCTCCATTTTATTGCACATGACTTATGGCCATAAAGAAATAAATTTGTAACCATTTTTTCTAACAGATAGTAGTCTTAACTCAATTTATGGCAGTTTTACACTTGTGGCCCTCTTCTTCCCAAGGTGCAATATGTGTAAGATTTATATATTCATTATTCATAAATATACCATATTTCTTCATATTTATTCGAGCTATGTGACTCCATCTCCATGATCATAGAATTATGCTTATATCTTATCATCATCATCATCACTGGCACTATAGCCTGTATGGACTCTTCAGTAAATGTCTCCAATACCTTCTGTCCTGGGCTTTCAACTTCCTGATCTCACATCTCAACTTCCTTAGGCCATCTATAAGGGAACTGTTAATCATGGCATGCCGAAACTTATCTTGAAATTTCTCCCAGAGAAGCATTGTGATGTACTAAGGCCATATCCAAAAAATTATCTACCATTTGATAAAGTACAGTAAATGATTTAAATTTTAGAACCAAACCTAATTTGTGTATATGATGTTCATTGGTATAGGTGGTACCCAGTCAACTAGCGGTAGTAGTAGTAGTTCAGCCAATCGGAGCAAGGAGGTGCCAGGAGTGGGTGGAGGAGGAGGCGGGGGAGGAGGAGGAAGCGAGAGTAGCCAGGCAGAGGGAGGAGGGCCCCTGTTACGGCGCAGCACTCGGAGCAAGACCACCACGGGGTCCTGTGCTAGCAGCAGGTAAGACTTTCTGATAAAATATTACATTTGTTTGTAAGATCAAGATTAAAAGTAATGAGTTTATTCACAATTGATTTTTCAGTTATTACTAAGATTATTATTAAACATAATATATTATTAAAATTAATTTTAATGATTATACGAGGCTGGATCGGAAAGTAACGCACAATAATTTTTTTTAAAAAAGTTTAATAGTAAAAAAAAAGGAAAAAAATCACAAATGAACTTACATCTTTTACCTACTTTTCGACATAGTCACCAACTTTCTCAACACATTTTTCCCATCGTGTTACCTGTTTCAATATGCCCTGTTCGTAGAAGTCCGTTTGGTTGGAGTGTAGCCATCTGCGCATGGCTGATTTCACTTCCACATCTGTCTCAAAGCGTTTGCCGGCCAGGAATTTCTTCATGGGACCAAACAGATGAAAGTCCGATGGTGCAAGATCCGGACTGTATGGTAGATGCTGGAGCACCTCCCAACCAAATTCGGCGATTTTCTGACGAACGACAGCAGCAACATGGGGGCGAGCATTGTCATGAAGAAGTTTAACGTTAATGTTGTGACGTTTGTCACGAATGGCACGACGCAACTTCACCAAAGTTTTAATATAGGCCGCAGCATTCACAGTGGTCCCGTGTTCAGCAAAGTCCACCAATAAAACACCATGCATATCCCAGAACACTGTCACAAGCACTTTCCTGGCAGATTGAGCCACTTTGAATTTTTTCTTTACTGGGGAACCAGCATGTTTCCACTCCATTGATGCCTGCTTTGTTTCGGGCGTGTAATGGTACGCCCACGACTCATCATCTGTGACGATTCCTTCCAGAAAGTCATGTCCTTTTGCGGTGTACCACGTTAAGTGGTCCAAGCTTGCCATCATTCGCTGGCCCTTGTGGTCGTCTGTCAGGTTCTTAGGCAGCCAGCGAGCACTACTTTACGGAATTTCAAATTTTCATGAACAATATCGTACACCGCACCATAGGAAATGTTGAACTTCTGCGATAAGGCTCGCAGTTGCACACGCCGGTCGTTCAGAATTGCCGCCTCAATGCCTCTGACATTCTGTGGGATTGCTGCTGTTGTCGGCCGGCCGGAGCGTGGCGAATCACTAAGGTTCACGCGTCCCTCTTGGAAGAATGTGCACCACCTGGAGACATTGCTACGGTCCATACAATCATCCCCATACACGCCACGCATGTCCCTGTGAATTTCACTGGGTTTATGCCCTTTGGCCCACAAAAATCGAACAACACTTCTCTGTTCCTCACAGGTGGACGACTGTAGCATGCACGCCATCTTTGTTGCATAGTTCAAGCTTCTCTCGCAAGAGGTGCACCTGAGAAAAAAATACCATCTGTAGTGAAAACTTCAAACTATATCTCTGTGAAATTTCAACATTCTAGCTGCAATACCAAGGCAGAAAAAAATTATTGTGCGTTACTTTCTGATCCGCCCTCGTATCATAAAACATTCACTTTTATTTTTATGTTTAATTCCATCAATGAAAATATTTTTAAGATAGTATCGAATTGGAAAAAAAAAATTACATCATGTAATGAGCGTGAGCACGTGTTCTGATGTTGTCCAGTGCACTTTTCGTGTTTTGGATTTCTTGCTGGATGGATAAATGACGATTAATGTAGTTGTTTTCAATTTATTCACCATTTTGTAAGACCACTTTATGTATATGATCTATAATCTTGTTTTGCGTAGAGAGAGGAGCATAGGATGAGTATATGTTTATGTTAAAATGAGTTGGAATTTTAATGACTTACCTCATATTTGTAGATTTTTTGCAGACCATGGTTTCGACACTGTATGTTGCATTGTTAATTCTTCCTATCATTATAAATAATTAAACAATGACAGCTAGAGTGTTGAAACCATGGTCTGCAAAGAAATCTACAAATATGAGGTGAGTCATTGAAACTATAATTAATTTTAATTAAAATAAACCTCATAGTGTAAGAATAAATTAAAATGCTTCATACCTCACCTCTTATCCAGTCTAGTAGACTGCAGTTTCAAAGCCTTGGCGGCTTCATCTTTGGTACTTTCTCATCAACTGATGTTATGTTGATTAGAAGAACTACTTCTTCCCTCTGTTGGTGGACCGATAAACCTCCAGTATGAAGCATTTTAATTTAATTTTAAATTAAACTTCATAGTGATTTTTTCCTATAAAAGTTCAACTCATAGTGTAACTTCCTTAAACTATTAAATAAGGTCCTGGGTTCAAACCCCAGTCTATGTATAATTTTTCTCTTCAAATATAATTTATTCTTCAGTGAGAAGAAATAAAAACATCAAAATAATAATAAAAACATCAAAACAAGCTCTACTGGCTTTATAAAGTAGTGTTTAAATTCCCAATGTATGTCTTCTTAAACAAGAAGCTGCCATTTGCATGATTAAGCAAATGCTTGTAACATTCGGCGATCGGGAATTAGCAGTGTATAAGAGAAAAAATTTGCATGGAGTTTCTCAGGTAGCTCAGTGATAAAGCATTGACCTAGAAAGCCAAAGGTCCTGGGTTCAAACCCCAGTCTGAGCACTTAATTTTTCTCTTCAAATATATTAAATAAGTATGTTTATGTATTTGAGTAGTGTAAAGTGTGTGGTTCAAGGATGATGATAATGATGAAGAGAAAGGAGAAGGCAAACCCTGGTGCCGGAATGATGAAGAGAAAGGAGAAGGCAAACTCTGGTGCCGGTGGTGATGATAATTGATAATATTGAGTGAATGATGATCATGATTGCTTAAAAGACAACATTCATTCAATCATGATTAGTCGTTACCATTTGGGGATATAAATGAAGCAGTCCCTCTTACAATACTCACCAACATAATCATCCTGCATACAAGTACACATCTTCTATATAAAGTGGTGTGCAATAGTGGTGTGATAATTCAAAATATATCACAATATCTGTCAAGTATAAAATTTTAAGCATGAAAAGTGCAGAGGATGGCATTGGAGCACACATCATAGAGTATTATTACCTTGCTTTTTATGTTCCCGCATTTGTTTACCCACCTTTTACAACATTCTTTAAAAGTCCCTTCATTCTTCCTATATTCACATTGTATTAAAATCCTCAATTTTACATATCCAATTTTATTTTTCCACTGTTTATGTGGCATTATATCGATCGGCATAAAAATCAAAGATGAAGTCATGGAGATAATAGAACTGGCCATGACAACGATTCTCACTAAAGTGATGCATGTTGATGCTTGGTACTCTGCATTACATAGTGTTCATTCATAATCGAAAATGTTCTATTTATTTGATCGATTGTCTCGTTTCTGAACAGTTAATAAACAGAGCAATTTCATTGAGCCAATGAAGCTAGCTTCTGTATAATCAATAAAGAGCAGAGCAATTTCGTTGAATCAACGAAGCTGGCTTATAGCTTACCACAACACAATCTGAAATTTAACCCATATACTATTTTGGCAAAAAAAATCTCAAAGAAGATTCATAGTCTTGCGTGCTATTAATTTTTTTTAAAGGGAGAAAGTAAAAGAAAGATAGAAAAAAAGTCATTTTATGTTTACAACAGTTCAAAATGCACATTAAATTATTTAGCCAATATGGTTGGTTGGTATCTAATGTCGAGCACTTGATAATGATATTTGAAAAGAAAAATATACGCCTAGACTGGGGTTTGAACCCAGGACCTTTGACTTTCTATGTCAATGCTCTTCCATCTGAGCCACCTAGGCCTCCAATCTCTTTACCATTTGATTACAATAATTTAGTAGTGTACTTATTTCAATCATAGTAACAGCTTTAGCTTCTTAATATTAATTTAATAAATAATGCTATAGCTATGTGGAGTCCCTTCATGTCTTCTTCAGGTAGAAGCCATTCATTGTGTATTTGTGAATGATGATTCATAGCATTTGAATGTGGGACCAAGACAGTAAGGTAAAGGAAGGATTTATGCTTGGATGGGAAGGAAGCTTGGATTAGCTCAATGGTTAGAGCATCAGCACGGAAAGCTGAAGGTTCGGGGTTCGATTCCCGGTTCAGGCATACATTTTTCTCTTTACCATTTGATTAGATTGGAGGCCTAGGTGGCTCAGATGGAAGAGCATTGACATAGAAAGTCAAAGGTCCTGGGTTCAAACCCCAGTCTAGGCGTATATTTTTCTTTTCAAATATAATTTGTCCATCATTAAGGTGTTTAAAAACGAATAATATAAACTAGATAATGAAATCATTCGCTCTCTTGCACTCCAATATTTAGCAGAAAGGCTGGTCTCTTCTACAAAAGCTGGACAACGGAGGAGATGGTTTCTTTCCATATCTTCATTTAAATTGCAAAAAGGGCATTTAGGTGAATCTGTTATGCCAATTCTGTGTAGGTGTTTATTCAAGCAGTCATGTCCCGTTAGCAGTCTGAATGTTGCTACTGCAGATTTTCTTTGTAATGTAGTAATGTCATAAGCTTGTAGATTTTCCCATTCCTTTCCAGATGATTTGGTGGTGTATTCTTCTCTAAGTTTATTGATATATTTATTTGAGATATTTTAGTCAATATATAAATATATGTATTTTTTTTTGCATGTTCTGGAATGGTTTCAGAGTGTGGGAGTCGAAATTTTTTAGCTACTTCTAGTTTCCTAGAATTATCACTTTCCCTCTGGTCCCTTGAAAAGTGTAAAAGAAGGGTAATGCTGTATATCGGTAGTTTTCTCTAATATATTATCTTTCATATACTTAGTGATGATAGTATTTACATAAATTACTTGGAAAACATTTGTTCTAGAAATTAACATTTATTTTTATGAACACAAATTATTGTAAATCAATGGTAAAGAGAAAAATGTTTGCCTGAACCGGGAATCGAACCCCAAACCTTTAGCTTTCCGTGCTAATGCTCAGACTACTGAGCTAATCCAGGCTTCATTCCCATCCAAGCAGAAATCCTTCCTTTTTCCTTACTCTACTGGTCCTACATTCAATTGCAATGAATCATCATTCACAACTACACAATGAATGGCTTCTACCTGAAGAAGACATGGAGACAGCTATAGCATTAAATTAATATTGAGAAACTAAAGCTATTACTATGATAGAAATAAGTAAATCAATGAATACAAATTATTGTAAATCAATGGTAAAGAGAAAATTTTTTGCCTGAACCGGGAATCAAACCCCGAACCTTTAGTTTTCCATGCTAATGCTCAGACCACTGATTTACAATAATTTGTGTTCATTGATTTACTTATTTCTATCATAGTAATAGCTTTAGCTTCTCAATATTAATTTAATAAATAATGCTATAGCTGTGTGGAGTCCCTTCATGTCTTCTTCAGGTAGAAGCCATTCATTGTGTAGTTGTGAATAATGATTCATTGCAATTGAATGTGGGACAGTAGAGTAAGGAAAAAGGAAGGATTTCTGCTTGGATGGGAATGAAGCCTGGATTAGGTCAGTGGTCTGAGCATTAGCACGGAAAGCTAAAGGTTCGGGGTTTGATTCCCGGTTCAGGCAAACATTTTTCTCTTTACCATTGATTTACAATAATTTAATTGTGTTCATTGATTTACTTATTTCTATCATAGTAACAGCTTTAGCTTCTCAATATTAATTTAATTTATTTTTATGTAAAATTTTATTACAGTTAGCTATTAGTCTTTATAGAAGTGAAGCTTATCTTGTACAAGTGCATATAGGACAATGAGTTAAGAACTGATGTTTATCATTTAAAGATATGATACATATGTTCTTTGTAAACAGTATGATGCAATATCTTGATAAGGCTGTATTGATATTGTTTTATAAGTGCTTTAAAATACAATTTTTATTTATTTACTGATGAGAGAGACCTTTTTCTTTCATTCAGTCACATCTAATAAATGCAGCATTTTATCTTAAAGCTATTGGATCTACAAGTTGCCTAAAATATACAAACATTTAAATTTATATAATCACACTGGCATGTAAGTGCAATGTAATTAATTTATTTAGGAAGTATCACTATGAGATTTTATTTAATAATAATTAAATTTCATGTTTTAAACTGTTAGAGAGCATTGAGACAAAGTATCTTCACATTTTCTGATGTGCAGAATCAAATAAGACCAACAAAAAACTTCATATTTCATAATATTTTGGCAAAATGTTCCTATTTTAGTGAAAATTTCATATTGCTTCATATTTTTCAACTTTGAAATTCTGATTTTTTTTCAATAACAGATCTAGGAATTCGTTAAAACATCTTCGAAATGACTTAATTCTGAAATGTTTTTACAACGTAACCTGGTAGGCAAGTGAAAATTCCTCAGTGTCCCATACTGATCAAGATAAATGCAATTGATAAAAGTAAATAACTGGATGAAGAGATATGGAATAACAAATTAGATGGAGGTTTTTCTCTTGAACTATATCCCTACAACAAAAGCATGACCCTAGATGACTAAGCAGAACAAAAATGTAAGAACAATAACCTACCCTTCTAGTCAGGTATAGCAGCCAGTTCCTTCTTGCTACCTAAGAGCAGTCCTTACTTTGTGAGTGGAGTACATTTAATTGTAGTAAAAACTGTTACTCCTAAACGTGAAGCAGTGTTTTTTTGAAATTAGTGAAGTTCTTGTAGGTAAGGCCAACATTATTCTCACTTACATCAAACTACCAAATATTGCTTAAGTATACTTCCGTACTATGTGATGCAGAGCGCACTTTTTCATCGTACAAAACGACAGACAGGCGTAGTTTACAATCAGAATATAGAAGAAGCTTCTAACTGTGTATTATGAACTGATAACTGGATTGTTCAAAGTACAAGTAGACCAAGACTAGACACTGTGCTAGGCCCATGTCTTAAAAAAAAACTAATGTTAAAATAATTTCAACTATTTTACCATTAAATTATTTTGTATCTGTGATATCTTACCTCAATATTAATGTTGATTTGTTCTTGAACATGTTTCGATCGGTCTTCTAATCATCTTCAGCTCGTTGATTTAATCATCTTCAGCTTCTGGCCAGGGTGCTGAAGATGATTAGAAGACTAATCGAAACATGTTCAAGAACAAATCAACATTAATATTGAGGTGAGATATCACAGACTCAAAATAATTTAATTAAAAGAAGCTCAAAATACTACTTCCTAAAATAAAACATCTATTTCACCATGTTCACAGTTGATTAAATCTTACTACAATTGCAAAGAAGAGGTTAAATCACTAGAATTAATTGTGGATTAAAAGCATCTTGTTTCTCCAAATACAGTATTACCCTGCTTTTACGTTCCCGCATTTTACGTTTTCCTGCCTTTTACAACATTTTTTAAAGGTCCCTTCAGTTTCCCTGTATTCACAATGTATTAAAACCCTGCTTTTACGTTTCTGAAATTTTGTTTTCCTGCAATTTACGTCAGACGTCGATCTACAGCATTAAAGATCGAAGATATTCAATTTATTTGATTGATTATCTCGCTTCTTTACAATCGATATATAGCAGAGTAAGTTCATTGAGCCAACGAAGCCAGCTGCTATACAGTCGATAAGGAGCCAAGCAAGTTTAATGAGCCAACGAAGCTGGCTTTTGTATAATCGATAAATACAGGGTATCTGTGTCAATAAATAGCAGAGCATGTTCATCGAGCCAATGAAGTTGGCTCAGAACTTCAAAAATATTTCTGAAATTCTACCCATGTACTTCTATGGCAAAACAATTATTTTAAATCTCTCAATAAAGATTCATAGTGCTGCTTGCTGAACCTCTCCTTGTTATTTATTTTTTAAATGGTGAAAGTAAAAGAAATAATTTTATTATAATAATTTTATGTTTACAGCAATTCAAAACACATTGAACTATTATGGGAATATCACTATGAAGTTTAATTTAAAATAAAATTCTTTACACCTAACCTGATATTTTGTCTTGTAAATAAATAAAAAACAGGATATGAGGTGAGTTGTAAAGAATTTTGTTTTAAATTAAAAGAAACATTACATTGTTAATATTAAACATCTTAATGATGGACAAATTATATTTGAAAAGAAAAATATATGCCTAAACTGGGGTTTGAACCCAGGACCTTTGACTCTCTATGTCACTGCTCTTCCATCTGAGCTACCTAGGCCTCCAATCTAAATGCGTATTTTTCTCTTACACATAGTTAATTCCCTAACCCCAAATGCTACGAGCTGTTGCTACGATTTTTGCAAATGGCAGCTTCTTTATTAAGAAGACTTTTTTATTGGGAATTTAAACATTACTTATAAAGCCAGTAGTGCTTTTTTCAATTTTAATATTATTCGTTTTTAAACATCTTAATGATGGACAAATTATATTTGAAAAGAAAAATATACGCCTAGACTGGGGTTTGAATCCAGGACCTTTGACTCTCTATGTCACTGCTCTTCCATCTGAGCTACCTAGGCCTCCAATCTAAACGCGTATTTTTCTCTTGCACATGGGGGTCAACATTTTTGAGCTCATCTTCATTTCCCTCAATTTACACTTTTCCCTATTTTACACCATTTTTACTGTGGTCCCTTGAAAAGTGTAAAAGAGGGGTAATACTATATAACATACTGGACTTGGTCTACTTGTGCTCTGAAACAATCAATTTTAATGTTATTGTTATATTTCGCATAAATATACTGGAATTCAAATATCTTAATGCAAAATAAATAGAAATCATCGAAACATAATGGGAGGTTGAAGCTTCCATCTTTCTAGACAATCGGCTCTAGTCTTTCACCGGGATGTCGCCCCCTGCGTGATGACTGCCTTTACCCCCAGAACATGCTGCATCTGATACATATTTCCTACAGGAGCTAAGTTGACCCCAGGGCCAGGATGCTGCCAGAAGGTTTGGTCCAGCTAAATATCCTGACCCCATCAAGACTCGAACCCACGACATTCCAATTTGAGTGTAATTCCTCAAACAACTACACTGTGTTGTGAGCCATGAAAATTGCTTCAAATCATGAACATGATATTTTATATTGGGCCAGAAATAATTAAAAAGCTAATTAAAATGGGAATACAGTGAACATATTGATTTCTTGAGCCACATATAAGGTCTGCTTGTCTCATTTATGTGCTAGTATGTATATATATAAATTATAAAGGACCTGCACATGCAAATGTATGTAAAAAGTTCAGAAGCTTCATAATATTTTTGTGTCATCGTTTTTGTTTCATTTCATTTTGGTTGATTCTAGCCTCCTTGGTTTATTCTCGGAGTGTTTCGACTACACTCCTTGATGTGTTAAGTCTGGCATCTATGTATGCTACAGCAATCTTTGTCTACATGTTGCAACGCTGTAGTCACGCGATCCTATCGTGGATGCACACACATCACAATCACTACGGTCACCAAGCTGACCACATCACTTTTCACGTCGGTCTCTAGTCGGACCACATCACATCACGTCTCGCTCACAAAGCGGGACACACAAACATCAACTACGGTCTACACAATGAGACCTCAGCACAATCAAGTGAAGCTAAGTATTCATCTCAATAAAGTATTGTTTATATTTCAAACTACAAACATGTTGTTATTGTATCGCCACGTGGTACATTCTTTTGATCACTCCCAGCACCTATGGATTCGGTGCACTGAGTCCACTACAGAGGAAACAACGCTAATTACTATTCGGTGCACCGACAGATGTAGTGTGCGGTTATTCACCCACATAACAGTTCTCATATTTTGTTGTTATAATTTCTTATTTTGGTATAATTTTTTTTCATATAATTTCTCGCTCTAATTATGACATAAATAATTTGTATAACTGCAATAACAAAAATTTATAAAGGGAAATATAAATGTAATTATTGAAAATAAGAAAAATTATTAAGAATTTTTTACTTAATTATAGCTTGACAGCAAATGAAATGTGGTCGTACTGACTGCTCAAGTAATAGAATTTTGTGACATAATGTTCCCATTTTTGGCTGCGTTTGTTGGAATTTACCTTGATCTCTTGATATGGGTTTTGATGCTGATTGATGAAACAATTAGAAGAGCAAAACACGGGTCTACTTAGTGAGAGATGTACAGTCAAGATGATAATGTATTAGTACTACATTTTAATAATAATAATAATGCTTTAATTTTAGCTGGCAGAGTTAAGGCCATAAGACCTTCTCTTCCACTCAACCAGCGAATAGTAAAATTATACAAAAATTACATACTTATTACAATTTTAATATATTATTAAAATATAGACTAAACAAAAGACAATGGTGATGTGATCTAATACTAGCTAATACTAACAAAAATACATGGGACTATGATAAAATTAAAATAATATAAAATAAAATTAAGTAAGTAAAGCTTCCATTTTGTTTGCTGCCAAGCTATAGTTTTCTTTAATATGTTTATCTGCTTAATTCTTACCTCATGTTGTTGTTTCTGTTAGACATATGTTTCAAGGCTTGTTAGCCTCATCTTCAGTAATTATAGACTGTTTTTTCCCCAAGTTATCAGCCCTGGATCTCAAGTTCTGCTTCCTCTTTCTGTGGTCCAAAGAACTTGCTAAGGAGAGAATTATGAATTTTGAAATTCCCGGTGAGAGGAACTTAATTAGCAAGTTCCTTTGACCACAGAAAGAGGGAGCAGAAGTCAAGATCCAGGACTGACAACTTGGGAAAAACCAGTCTATATCTACTGAAGATCAGGCTAACAACCTTGAAACATGTCTAATGGAAACATGATATGAGGTAAGAATAAAACTGAAGTAAAACTTCCTATTGTATTTTCAAATATAGTTTCCTTACATATATTGGCAGAATTTTTTTAATGTTCTTGTTTCAACTAAAAGTGTTTCGCTGCACAATTCTTTGTAATTGAAATTAGTTTATAGGAATGCTGTTGTTTATTGTGTTTTAGTCGCCGCTCGTCTCGGGCTGGAAAGGTTCCCCTGCCGGGGACCACCTCCACGGCCGCTGCATCGAGCGGAGGAGGAGGAACAGCAGGAATGTCATCTAGCAGTGGAACGGGGCATGATGCCTCAGTGAGCGGTGCGGCCACAGCTCCTGGTGCAGCATCGGCCAATGGAGTGCCAGTTCCTGCTACCACAGCTACAGCAGGTAGAGATGAAACTAGCTTCAAGAGAGAATTCCAAATGAATTTATTGAAAAGAAATAACATTTTTCAGTTTCAATTTTTGTATAATGCTCTTTGGCAGTTAAGATCACAAAACAGCTAAAATTGAGTATGATTTTCTTTGGAAGGAAAGTAAACCTTTTTCGATTTTCTTTTTAACATTAACTTTTTTATTAGTAAAGCTTATATTTTCAGTGTTTTAATATTCAATTTGTCACTTACAGTAAAGGACAAAATAATATTTTAAGAAAAAAATTAATGCCCGAACTGGGATTTGAATCCAGGATTTCTAGAATTCCGTTCTAGTGTTCTATCAATTAAGCTATCTAAGGCTACTGATTTAGACATTGATTTTTCTCTTATATATTCCTGTGCTTTTCTAAGACTTGTAAGTAATGAGTTTTTCCTAAGATAATCCAGTAGTGGGGCTGCCACTTTCAGCCTCTGGACAGCCTTGTAATGCAGCATTTCCTCTGCATTACTTAACAGATACAAAATAACTGGCTAGACAAGGCATGGGGAGCTGCCGAATGAGGGGTAGTATGACATCTTCCTCATTCCACCTTTCATTGAACTCAAGACTGTTCTTATTGTCATCTCGGCATACCATGCAGTATCTGTGGCGGCGCAACCTTACAACCTGAAACATATGCACTAATCCTTTCCATTCGTACGTATTTTACGTGTATCTGTGCAAACGTTTGAAGGACGCGTAGTGGACCACTGACATTAATTTATCTATGTCAGGCTGATAGTACTCGTAGAGAGACGTAATATTGAGACAAGGGTGTCATTGTTTAATCTGGGGAGTGTTGAGTGTTTTAGATTTGATATGATTTCTCAGCAATCAATTTTGAAATCTGGTAATTAGCACGTACTGAATTCTCTGAAAGTGGTTGTCCGCTATCGTTTTGGAGTGTTTGCTGATGTAGATTATTTAAAAGTCCCACCCTGTCATCCCTGTGTAAACAAAACATACTGTGTCCCCTATGTCTATTATATTTAATTTATGAATTTGAACTCCATGCATGTTACCTAATGTTATTTTAAAAGTATATATCATTAATATGTCGTGTGAAAATATAGTTATATATTTCTAATCGTGCCTGTCCGTATTGATTTGCATGTGAAGATCTGAAATCTTGTGGGATATTATAGAACACAATAAACAAACAACTTTCGTGCCATTCTGAATGCAGAAATTATCATTTACCCAGTTCGTATTAAAATTATATCGGTGTTTAGAATTTGCCCCACTCACGCTGGATTGAACGTCACTGACTCTCACTATGTACTGTCAATCACTATGTACCTGCGTCTCCAGTGCAGGTACAAATGAGTGGAATGGATATTGGCGGGGAGGATTTGTTATGAGCTCTCGGAGCCCAAGCTTCCTATGCCTGGACTAGACCATATAAAAAGGATGGATATTCAAATGTTACCAAAAATCATGATGCAATATGAACCCTAAGGACATCGTCAACCAGGAAGACTTCTTAAAAGACTGCTAGATGGGCCAAAACAGGTCTATAAAAGCCTAATTCATGATGGTTGACGATGATGATAATCCTGTGCACTTGGAGTCAAGTACGTTCATTTCCTCATAGTTCCTAGCAGCTTCTTATTCAAGAAAACTTATAGGCCTGTCGTGCTATCCAATATCTCACAGTTCACACTCTCACCTGGAACATGTTTCAGAGGACTTCCCTCCTGCCAAAAAGTGACTCTTTGAGGTGAGGTGTTCATAGCTGATTTAATCTCTTAAAAAAAATTACTTCATATTAATCTTCCTATAAATTTTGAAAATATTTTTGCAGTTTCTCTTGCATTCGCTTTGAGTTCTTCTAACACATGCAGGTTATTCTTTTATATTTTATTAATCAATCAATGCATATAAATTCATCATAAATGTGTGGCAATGCAATAACAAGATTTTTAATTATATTTGAAAAGAAAAATATACGCCTAGACTGGGGTTTGAACCCAGGACCTTTGACTTTCTATGTCAATGCTCTTCCATCTGAGCCACTTAGGCCTCCAATCTAAACGCGTATTTTTCTCTTACACATAGTTAATTTCCTAACCCCAAATGCTACGAGCCGTTGCTACGATTTTTGCAAATGGCGGCTTCTTTGTTAAGAAGACTTTTTATTGGGAATTTAAACATTACTTATAAAGTCAGTAGTGCTACTTTCAATGTTAATATTATTCGTTTTTAAACACCTTAATGATGGACAAATTATATTTGAAAAGAAAAATATACGCCTAGACTGGGGTTTGAACCCAGGACCTTTGACTTTCTATGTCAATGCTCTTCCATCTGAGCCACCTAGGCCTCCAATCTAAATGCATATTTTTCTCTTACACATAGTTTGGAGGCCTAGGTGGCTCAGATGGAAGAGCATTGATATAGAAAGTCAAAGGTCCTGGGTTCAAACCCCAGTCTAGGCGTATATTTTTCTTTTCAAATATAATTTGTCCCATCATTAAGGTGTTTAAAAACGAATAATATTAACATTGAAAGAAGCACTACTGTCTTTATAAGTAATGTTTAAATTCCCAATAAAAAGTCTTCTTAACAAAGAAGCCGCCATTTGCAAAAATCGTAGCAACGGCTCGTAGCATTTGGGGTTAGGGAATTAACTATGTGTAAGAGAAAAATACGCGTTTAGATTGGAGGCCTAGGTGGCTCAGATGGAAGAGCATTGACATAGAAAGTCAAAGGTCCTGGGTTCAAACCCCAGTCTAGGCGTATATTTTTATTTTCAAATATAATTTGTCCATCATTTTTTTTCCATAGTAATTCTGCCCGAAGGCAGGTCCTTCACTGCAATCATAGCATTTTCATGCTATGCTTGCAGCTTTACTAGGGAATTGTGTAGGTGTGGTAGCTTCCCATTGCTTTCCACACCGGTGAAGGATGATAATGGTAAGGATGGTGGCCATATGATTTCGAGGACCGTTTGGGCCTTAAAGTTTTCCTGACATTTGTCTTACAGGTGAGGAAAAACCCCGATAAAAACCTCACCCAGAAAAACTGCCCCGACCGGGGATCGAACCCGGGCCCGCTGCGTGACAAGGCAGCATGCTACCTCGAGACCACAGCGGTGGACTGTCCATCATTAAGGTGTTTAAAAACGAATAATATTAACAAGTTTTTTAATATCTTCCATTACAATAGTAGGTTGCTGTTATAACTATAACTGAAGTTAAACTGAAATTCATGCACTTCATTTGACAATATGTGAGACTTTAACACTATCTGTCTGCAAAGTACAGAACCCAAGGCCTGGAAAATGCATTAGAACGCAACACACACACTTACTGACCAATGACTAGATTCCAGTCTGCTGCATATTCGTGCCACATCACAAAACTAATCACAATGTATGATAGTATTTAATATATATACTAATAAATAGGATCATCTTGGTGATAAACTTGTATTACACAAAGTCCAATTTAAAAAGTTGCATTTCAGTAGCGGCACTATCATTATCAAGACATACTATTGACCCAATATTAAGTCTTGGTAATGGTAGCATCACTACTGAAACGCGTTGACTCTTTTAAGTTTTTAAATTGGTGATTTTGGTTTTTATTGATTTTGTGTAACACTTTATGTTGATTTAAGTAAAATTTTATCACGTCGCCTCATTCTTCTTTTTCTTAGACCGGTTTCGGCACCTTATTCAATTCCATCCTCAGTATTTTTACGACAGTTGTTACATGGTCTTGAAGAGCTGCGCCATGCTCCCTCTGTTGGTAGACTGAAGAACCTCAAATCATTTTTCCAGGAATTTCGAAGTTCATTAATTTCTCCTTTTGGTTTTTTTTAATGTAGATTTTTTTCCCAAACCGTGAGCTCCTTGGGTTTTTCTATTTCTTTTATTAACATGTTACTAGAAAAACATAAAAAAATAAAACTCCTGGCACGACAGGCCTACAAGGCCCTTAGCTACCAGCCGGCTGCTGGCCTCACATCCACATGTGTCAATCACAGAGGTAGATGATAATCAGCCAGTGTAGGGGTGACATGTGGTCAGCATGTCGAGTCCCCCAGCCGTTATAGCTGGTTTTCTCAACCTGGAGCCGCTACTTATTTAAGAAAAGTTAAATTAATAAAACATATAGAAAGTCCAAAGAGCTAGAGCTCATGATTTGGGAAAAAATCAACTTAAAAAAGCGGAAAGAATAAATTAATCAACTTCGAGATTCACAGAGAAAATGATTTTACAGAGAAAGTAGGAAAATCTCTTCAAGATGACATAAGTCGTGAAAATACTAGGAATGGAACTGAATAAAGCCAGTCTAAGAAGAAGAAGAATAGGAGGGGAGGTGATAAAATTTACTGAAATAATATTTGATAGTGTTAATTCCTAAAAAGTGAACTGTATGATAAGTTATGTAACTAATTTAGCTGGTTCAGCATCTGGTGGGAGTGGTGGTCCTTCTGGAGTGACCAACTCAGCCGCTGACAGCGAGAGTGATGACAGTGAAGTTGGTCGCCTTCAGGCATTGCTCGAAGCTAGAGGTTTACCTCCACATCTTTTTGGAGCTTTGGGACCAAGAATGCAGACCTTGTTCATCGTAGCATGGGAGCCAGTTCATGTAAGTTTGATCTTTTTTTTATAAATCCATTAGCACACAGCTATAGTCTAAACGGTGTACAAATTAGGAAGACGCATATGTCCCTATTAAGATTGACTTCCTTTCCCAACATTACTGTGGAAGAAAATATATATTGGTAACTCTCATCTATATGAATGTTTTTTCTTGCTTCAAAATGCAAGACAAGTGCATGCTCATATTACAAGTTTCAGCTTAAGTACTTGTTACTGACTTAAAATGGTGTTAGCATACTTCTGATGAGAGTTCTTTCAAAAAAGTATAGACATCAAATATCATGGCTCACTTATCTGAATAAAACATCTTTCTCTTAGACTTCTTTGTATGTGTGATACTTGTTCTCGGTTTAGATAAAGGCATTGTGTTGTTGATACTAAGAAAATTATTACAAAATTACAAAAAAAAACCAGTTGAGTTAAAGAATTGATCTTTTATAGGGATAAATCACTATGAGGTTTAATTTAAGATGAATTGAAATGTTTCATACCTCTCCTCATAACCAATCTTCTAAGTAGATCGCGATTTCAAGGCCTTAGTGGCCCCATCCTCAGTACCATCTTGATGACTGATGTTATGTCGATCAGAAGAACCACTTCTTCCCTCTGTTGGTGGACCGATAAACCTCTGAATCAAGTCAGATTCTGCAGGAATTTAGAAGTTCATAAGTTTTTCTTTCTTGTTTTTCTGAATGTAGATTTTCTTTTAAGTTTTAAAGAACTTTATTAATATAAAACAAATATCCTCAACTCGTGTCCAAATCAGGGTCGGGTTGATGGATGAGATGAGTCCTCTATATAGAGGTCTGTGATTGACAAGGGTACTGGCTGACCACGCCTGATGTACCATCACAGGGACACACAAACGAAATGGATGAGATGAATATGGAGAAATGATGGAATGAAATTGTGCCAGGGGAAAATGGGAGAAAACCCTGAGAAAATCCTACTCAAGCTATGTTTCATCCACCACAAAACCCACATGGAGTGACTGATAGCAAGTTTGAACATAGAAAAAATTGGTTTTTCAGCCAGCCAAATATTATTTCTAATGGCAAACTGCCGGGTTTAATCCACTAGCTTTTGTCTTCCTAATACAGTAATCTTTGAGTCTTCATGGCATTTAAGTTCCTATAGACATTAATGATGAAACTTCGTTACAGATGATGTACCTTATAGATGTAAATATTGTTATCCATTATTATTTTGTAAATAAAATTAACACCTGAATCAGGATTTGAATCCGAGACCTCTAGCTGTATATGCCAGTGTGTTCCCACTGCACCATTTGGGCATTCCGTTTCAGGCATTAATTGTTCTTTCCAAAATAATAATTTCCATCCTTGCGAATGTTAAATTTAGTATTATAAGAGTTATAACATCAAAAACTTTTTATGCACTGTTGACCCATTGCTCAAATTACTACCTTTGAATGTACGGGAAGCGACAGGACTCCTAACAAGTCAGTGGGAGTTAGATTTGGGTTGTGTGCAGCTTGCAAACGATCTCTCCAGACATGCTTTTTCTGGAGGAATCATTTTCCAGATACATCAATTCTAGAACAATCGGTTTTTCAGACTTTCTATTCAAGAGTGGTATATACTGGCTTCCATAATGTTCTGAAACATCACACACAAAACTAGATGCAAGTCAATCGACTGAATAGTCGTGTTTGAGTTGTGGATGAACAAAAGTGACCTAAGGACGAAGACAAGTGTTATGTGAAGCCATCAGTGAGTGTGAAGAACTGAATTATAAAATAAATTTTGAGGAAGAGACTCTCACAGCAGAAAATTACATGTGTGTATATAGTGAAGTTCACCAAATAAAACAAAGAAATTGGAATTGGATAGGCCACATGTTGAGTAAATCAGACTGAGCCATCGAGAAGACTGCACTAGATTGGAACCTGCAAGGAGTAAGAAAGAGGAGAAACATGGAAGCAAAAATTAGAGGAGGAAGCAAAGGAAAGAGGGAAAAGCTGGAAACAAGTGAAATGCCTGGCTGAAAGCAGAGTATGCTGGAGGAACTTTACTGCTGCTCACATTCCACTTAGGAACTACAGAAAATAAGATGAACATGATAATGATATAGTGACGTAGTGAGATGTTTACATCACCACCGCCATTCGCAACAGTATTAATTTTATGCCGATGTGCTCCTCCCAGTAGTTGTCTTAAACATGGCTGTAGATTCCTTTCTTGTTTTGTTTTTAAACAAGTAAATGTTTATATATATATATATATATATATTTCCCCCCTCTGCATTTAGTATTATTCCCCCATTCCAAGGAAATAGTGCATAATTTGCTATTGTTATTTACATTTTGGGCACAAATTTAGAATGTGTTTCATAACATGTGATGATTAAAAATATTTGCGGGTTTATTAATCGTTCTCATAAGGGGAGAGAATATGTTGTTGACATTGTATTTCACAGTTTTATTATTCTTGTTTAGGTGAAGACTTTAACATATTTTTATGTGGTGATGATGTTGCTGCAGCCTCGAAAGCACAACAGTTGCTTCAGGGGCTGCAGGCCACAGGGGACGAGGGTCAGCAGCTGCAGGCTGTGATAGAGATGTGTCAGATGCTTGTCATGGGTAATGAAGACACTTTGGCTGGTTTTCCTGTCAAGCAAGTTGTGCCGGCACTCATCACTCTTCTAGGAATGGAACATAATTTTGACATGGTAAGATTATACATACACATTTTAATTATCAATGATTTTAGACTTCCAAAAATATTTTTTGCACGATAGTGCGTTCTGTTGTACTTACGGCAATGGCGACCATGATTGAAAGTTCAATTTCCTAAATTTCAGGATTGTCAACCTATAAATAACTAAATAACTATACTGTAATATTACAAATTACCTACCTAGTGCAGGATGTAAAACCACTGCCCTATATGTATACTACATACAATGTATATACAAAAATATATCCAAAAGGTAGTGTTAATATACATTATACAATACAAATCACTGCATTTTAAATGAACTGAACTTTATTTGAAACAATATAAAACAATAAATTCGTACTTGCTGCCATTTTATCCCTTATTGGTGTCATGGCCTGCTGTAGTCTCAACTAAATTATTTTTGGCATTTACCATATAAACATTGGCTTGACTGATGTTTTTATTATTAATTTAACACTTCTCACTGAAATTGGCTTGAGTATTAACGTTAGTCAGTTGTCTATAATGAACGCAAATATTTCCAACAAAGATGTTATTATTTTACTATTTCATATTTGAAGAGAAAAATTATAAGCCCAAACTGAGACTCAAACCCAGGACCTTTGGCTTTCTGGGCCAATGTTCTATCGAAAGGAACCATTACTGGTTTATAATGTAATATAAAATTTCCCAAATAAATGTCTTCTAAATAAAGAAGCCGCCATTTGCAAAGATAGGAACAAAGTTTTCATAGCATTTGGTGCATGGGAAATTACAACGTATATAAGAGAAAAATTTGTGTTTAGATTGTAACTCGCCCCTGGTAGCTCAGTCGGTAGAGCATTGGCCTGGAAAGCCAAAGGTCCTGGGTTTGAGTCTCAGTCTTCAAATATGTATTATCCATCATTGAGATGTATGAAATGAATAATTTTACTATTTATTATTTTGAAAACACCATCATGCAAAAAATTATGTTCAATGCACATTTGTGAAGTGTTTTACAGAATCTCAGAACTTAAAAACGTCACTATCACTCGGTTTCTAATCATTTCCTTGCTTCTGTAAAAACCACTTCCCAACCTCGCATTGTAATATATTATTAAGAGATGATTCCACCTGGTTTGTGCCTAGGCAAAAATATGATTTATTTCTAACTCTCATTGTCACTATCAAACCCATAGGTTCATGGCCATGTGGACATAAACTCTCCATGCATCCCTATCCTGAGCTAATGTTTTCCAATCATTCCCTGTATAATCTACTTCCCTCTCATCATGGTTAATGCCATTCTCCCACCTCATTCTTGATCCACCAACTGGATGTTTTCCCTCTAGTTTTCCTACAAGAAGCTTCCATGCATGTCTTTCAATTCCTCGTTCATGACACATGTCCTACCCATCACAATCTGCGAGACTTAACTGTTCTTATTATATCTGGCTTCCTATAAAGACCATGCAGTTCACTGTTATGTAGTGCTCTCCATTCACCTGTCTGCTCATCTCTTTGGTCCAAAAATCTTCCTAAAAACTTTATTTTCAAATACTCATAATCACCTCTCCTCCCTTAAAATCCATGTTTCGCACCCAACTGGTAGAATAACACTTTTATATATTTTCAGTTTAATGTTTTTTAAAAGAGTTTGGGACAACAAGAGTACCTGTAATGCGTAAAAGCATGCATTTCCAGAATTGAGCCTATGTTTAATTTCTTTGTGCATCTCATTCCTATTTGTGATTATTGTTCCTAGCTATTTGAATTCAGCCACTTCAAAATTTTCCTCATTTGTCATTAGCTGTCCATTTCCATTATATAATGTATTTCTATATAAGATCATATACAGTAAAACTTGCTCAAAACGGAATTGCATGGGACCAATTTTTTTTTTTCCACATTAGACGAAATCATTATAAAAAACCTTAAACTTATTAAAAATCTTAGATTATAGAGTAACTTGGATTAATTGTAATTCTGCTACCTTTGAAAAGTGTAGTATATATGAGCGACTTCGACCGTAATGCGCTATAAAACAGTCCCATTTCGTCAGCTTTTAAAATGTCTTAGGCACGTGTCCTGGAATTAATGCAGTTTCGGTTTCTGCTCACTAACTACACTTTCGTTCACATCCTTTGATTCCCTACAAATTTCATTCCACACTACATTGTGTCGTCTTTTAAAACTGTCCAGCCAACCTAAAGATACCTTGAAATTGTTATTCCCTAAGGATTTAGCAACAGCTAGAGCTTGACTTTGGAACATCAGTCTGGAAATTTGGAGATTTATCTTCAATCACTTTAACTTTTTCATTTAATGACAATGATACAGTACATACGTTTTAGCCATCTTTGTTCCGTAAATTCAGAACGCTACCTGTAAAAGATTGGTCTCAGAACTTAAACTAATTTAAGATTTTACAGTTCAATAGTTATTTGTAAGACAGGTATCTGTATTTCGTATAATGGGTGTGCAGCGAGACTCAAATAAAATTTCAGGTACAGGTAGAATCACTACTTACCTGGCAACTGGAATCATTCCTTATTGTTTGTTGGCCTAACGGGAATTCAGTGAAGTGTAAACTTATTCTCTGTCTTTCTGCTTTATAAAACTTTTTTCATGAATTGTGTGGAAATATCCTTCCTTTTCCACGTTGGACAGATTTCGTTTTATGCAAAATAAATACACGTAAAATTACTATTATTTTGCTGGGACCAATAAATGTGTTCACATTGGACAGATTTTTGCATTATTCACGTTCCGGATTAAACAAGTTTTACTGTATGGTGAAATTAAATGTTTCTTACCTCTCCTCATATAAATTTTCTAAGTAGATCGCGATTTCGACACCACAATGGTCTCATCATCAGCACTTTCTTGGCGACGGATGTTATGTCGATCGGAAGAAGAAGAGTTTAGAGTTCATAAAGTCAGCACTAGATGGCAGTTTGGAAATTGATGATAATGGCAAAATTTCAATAGTGGGAGTTTTAGCTGAGGAGAGGAGCAATGGCTCCAGAAACTAGTCCTGTGAAAATTGCGAAATTTTATGATGAGATGTAAAAAAATCCTCTTCATGATATAAAAAGTTACACGAAGCTGGACCCTAATGGCTCAGTGGTACAATACTGGTGTACAAAACCAGAGACATTGAGTTCAAACGCAGTTTAGTTGTAAATTTTTCTCTTGAAATATGATTATTTCTGGAATGGGCCAGACCTGGGGTCTTCTCCACTGAAGTAGGTTTAATATAGTATTATTACATCACTTTAAACTTCCTTTAGGAAGTATTAATATGTTGTTCTTACCACCTCAGTGGTCTTTATATTATCAAAGAAATGAGAATTGTTTTTGTTTTAGATGAACCACGCTTGCAGAGCCTTGACTTACATGATGGAAGCTCTTCCTAGATCTTCAGCAGTTGTAGTGGATGCTGTACCTGTATTCCTAGAGAAGCTGCAAGTGATACAATGTATGGATGTAGCAGAACAGAGTTTAACGGCTCTGGAGATGCTTTCACGTAGACATAGCAAGGCAATTCTACAAGCGGTAAGTACAGATTTAAAAACAAATCTTCTTCTACATTTCATGGGGCTAGGCAAATTGCCTGTTTCACCTCACAGTTGTTCTGTCCATCTTTTCACTGGCCTTCCTACGTTCCTTGAGCCTCTTGGCTTGTAGTTAAATGCTCCTTTTGGTAAATCTTGTTACATTAAGTCTTTCTACATGTCTGAACAATTTTTTAAAAATATTTGTAGGAAATAATACTATGGGGTTTCTTTTAATTATTATGAGTTACGTATTTTGACTCACCTCATATTTTTTTATTTTCTGCAGACTATAGTTTCGTCGCATTTTTGCGACATTATAGATGCACCAACAATGTTGCATAAATGCAATGAAACTATAGTCTGCAGAAATCAAATAAAAATGAGGCGAGTCAAAATATATAACTCATAATAATCTAAACAATTTATCTCTATATTCTTTGATTTTATCATTCAGTGGGTATATATTTCTGTTGTATCTTCGTTCTTTATCTGATCCAATTTTGTGCAGCCTTTTATTCTTCTAAGGAAGTTTATTTCTAAGCTTTGTATTTTACTAATTAAGGTAGAATATTTTTATCACTCACCTCATATTGTTCTTCTTATTTGATTATAAACTAGTTTTGGAACATAATTTCTGTTCCATCCTCAGTATCGTCACGACCGTTGTTCTGTCGTCTTGAAGAGCTGTCCTTCTCTCCTTCCATTGGCTGACTGAAAAACCTCGAAACCAGGTCATTCTCACCGGGAATTTCAAAGTTCATTAATTTCTTCTTTTCACTCTTTTGAATGTAGATCTTTTCCCAAACAGTAAGTTCTTTTGGTTTTTCTATTTGTATTCTACTTTGTAATTTATTGGTCATTTCCAAGTTTCACTCCCGTAAAGTAATGCAGGAAATGTCAATGTTTTATAAAACTTCAATTTAGTATCTCATCTTGTTTTGTTCTTTAATATTTTATGTGTAGTTTCGCACATCATTTGAAATTTTGACAGTTTCATATTTTGTCTCTTACAGTTTTTGTGTTTATAGTAAAATTACAACCCAAATAAAAAAATCTATCCCACTACAGGTCTTAAGAAGAGATTCTGAGGATAGTATGAGGTTAAGGCTTCCACCTTTCTAGATGTCGCCACAAGATGTCAGCTAGGTTGTCAGTCCTGCATCAGGGCTACCTTAACTTCCAGAACATATATCTGGTACTCATATCAATTATTTATGGTTACTTAAAATTAAAAATAAAAAAAATTAAAAAATACTGTGCAGTTTCAAATGTAATAGTCCATTATGCTGGCTCAGGTGTTAGTATGCCTGCTTCTTGACTAACAGGCCTGGGTTCGATGCCCAGTGGGGTTGAACATTTTAACTGTTAAATAAATTAAATTAATTTAATTGCAAAATTATCAATCTCGGGACCAAGAGAGGTGGTGGTGTACAATTTCTAATCGCTATTTTGATGTTATATTTCTTCTTCTTCCTTCCAAGTATTAGGCCAAGGCCTGTTACGATCCTATAGAAAATTTCCCTCCAGCATGTCATAGGACGACCCAGAGATGTTATATTTAGTTTAAGATATTCTAGTCTTGGATAGATTTTTTTTTTATGTACAGAATCAGAGGTTCAGGGTTCAATTCCCATTCAGTCGTTAATTTTTCTTTAAAACATTTTTTTTTTAGTTGCTAGTTTGTTTACCAGATTTCTGCATTAAATTGCAAACCTCTCTGCAGTACATGTGTGAAAAGGTACTGTTGAAAATTATTCATCTGTCGAATGGGGATGTTAAGCCTGGGGCTCCCTTGGTGCTTTTTCGGTAAGAGTAGGCTAAGTGCCAGCACCAGGTTTCTTCTTCTCTCTTCTCTTCATCATCATGCCTCATACGACACATTTTACACTACACAAACATAAATCATACACTCATCCTAAACTCCTCTTGGAGTACACAATACAAGAATACATAATCTTCATAAAGTGGTCTGCTGAAGTAGTGCATAAATTGAAGAAAAAAAATATATATATATACCACATTAACGAAGAATCCAATGAAACATTGTTATAAAAATACATTGAAATATATATTTTCACTTAAATTTAAATTAAATATCATAAAATGAATATGTAAAAATATAATATCAAAAATAAATCCTAATTTCACAGATGGTCATCCATACTTTTGAAATCCAGATTTGAAGCAGCCTCACATACATGGAGCCATTTTGAAGGTCTCACTCATACACATTTAAAATCACAAACACACATTCCGCCCCTCGGAAATTAATATAATTACACATACACATATATCTTATAGACAACATGGAGAACAATATAGCTACCAGTCACAGCCTTGTGGCCAATAATCCACAGTGTTCTCATTATATTATATATTAAATTATGTATTTGCTTTGGCAATACACCAAATTTTTAGGGGTTAATGGACTGGGCCTTCATTCCCTTGTCAACTTCTTGCAAGGCTAACCGGCAACACAGTAGCCGCAATACCCACTGCATTCTGTATTTTCTGTCTTGTTTTCTTTTTAACATTAACAAAATGTATCCATCCAGCACAGAACCCAAAACATACAGAGTAGAGTGGGTGGCAATAGAATACACATGTAAGATGAAATGTGCCTACACAAAAAAAAAAATCCACCCTCCTTCTACCATTTGTCACTTTTTTTTTTAAATTAAAGCATTCCTTGTAAATGAGAACTAGTCTTTTGCCTCTGATTGGCTATATATGTGTGTGTGTGATTGTTGCAGAGAGGTGTGGCAGCCTGTCTTATGTACCTGGACTTCTTCAGCATTATTGCTCAGCGGGCAGCGTTAGCGATTACTTCAAACTGCTGTCAAAATCTGCATGCAGATGAGTTTCACTTTGTGTCTGACTCGTTATCTCTGCTAGCAAACAGACTCACTCAGCAGGACAAGAAAAGTGTGGAGAGCGTGTGTCTTGCCTTCAGTAGACTCGTAGACAGTTTCCAGAATGATCCCAGCAAACTGCAGGAGATTGCCAGTCCGGAACTATTAACTAATTTGCAGCAATTGGTATGTTTAATCCTCTTTTTCACGTTTGAGTTTTCAATTTTCTATGTTAATGCTTTTTATATTGATATTAACACAATAAAATATAAAAGTACTAGTCTGTAAGAGATCTACAATTGAAGACCTCAGGGGTAAATAATGATAACCCTCATTTATGAAATTCAGAGTTATGAGTATTTTATTTTCACAAATTATTTACTATTACAAGGTAGTTATAAAATTGAGCATGCATTATGTTGCTATCAGCCAGTAAATTTATCTGCTACGTGAAGGAAATGAAAATTGCATTAGATATAACTGTATCCACCAAAAGCATGGGTTATCATTATTTACCCTCGAGGTCTTCAATTATGAGGTGAGTTGTTAAATCTAACTCAATTTATTGAATACAAATAATAATTTGAATTAACCTTTTTTTATATAGGAATTATCACTGTGAGGTTCAATTCAATATTAAATTAAAAGATTCTTACCTCTCCTCACATTATTCTGTTAAGTAGATCGCGATTTCAGGCCTATAGCAGGCCCAACTTCAGTACACTGTACTGAAGATGGGCCTGCTATAGGCCTGAAATCGCGATCTACTTAACAGAATAATGTGAGGAGAGGTAAGAATCTTTTAATTTAATAATAATTTGAATCTTTATATTTCACCTCATAAAATAAGATCCTGTCATTTGGAATGTTTTATGGACATGTTCCCTCTAATCAAACCCAAAGGTTTATGCCCATGAGGACATGAGCTCTCAACACATAACACATCCATATCCTGAGGTAATGTTTTCCAATGCTAGTTCTAAATTTACTCCCCTGAAATCATGATTAATGTTATTCTCCCACCTCATTCTTGACTTATCTAAAGGGGGGTTCTCTCTTTTCTGCAATAATTTTCCATGGCCCTCTTTCAATCCCCATTTGTACCTGTCCTGTCCAATGCAATCTAGAGTCTACATTTTTATTATTATATCAGTTTTCTATTAAGATCATGTATAGCTCATTGCGAAGTAGTCTTCTACATTTGCCTATCTGTTCATCTCCCCTTGATCCAAAAATGTTCTTAAGAACTTTATTCTCGAATAATCATATTTTCTCCTCTCTTAAAGTAAGAGTCCATGTTTCAATTACAAATTATGTAACTGGAAGAATAATATTTATTATACTGGTTACCGTATTTGCTCACATAATTTGCGCACTTTTTAATTTACTTTGGCCACTGAAAAATTGAGAAGCGTAAAATTGTGGATTTTTTAAAATTAGAGGTCCTGTTTTGATTTATCTCAATTATGGTAGATAAGTATAGTAATTAAGAATACAGTAATTTTGTCATCTCTTATAATTTTATAGCATAAGACTGTAGGTTATCTTGAATATTAAACAAGTAATAATCATGCAATAGTAGATCTATAAACAATAATATTATGCAAATATAACAATTAAAATATTGTAATAATTATTTAGTGCGCCTTTTTGTTTCATCCAATAATGCACGTTGGATTCGAGAACTCTGAATTCTCTTTCTGCTGCATGATTGCCAAAATGTTCCATGAAACTTATCACTTTCAATTAATATGATGCTGTGTAGTTGTTATTTTTCTTTCCCACCTTGAAATACCATATAAAATCAAGTGCACATTTGAAGTGTTGAAAGCCAATTAAAATACCGATATTTACTTTTTTAAAACTTGTTTCTACCAAGGGCAAGCATTACTAAAGCAGCAGGACCTTCGGTTTCTTTGCGAAGCAGGTAGTTCAGTTGCTGGTAAATGACCTATGTTGGAATGTAAGAATTGGCAATGAAATTCCACAAAGGAAAATCCCTACTACACTAAAAAGAAAAGGTACCTAATATGTGTGCATTAAATACACAGAGCAAAAATAACAGTTCAAAATAATCCCTTAAAAAATGCAGGGGCGCAAATTACGTGAGCAAATACGGTATCAAATAAATTCTAACTTAAACATTAAGAATCAGAAAAATTACACCTTACTTCATAATTTGTAGATTCTTGAGAACAAGTTTCACAAGGTTTGTTCTCAATCTACAAATTATGAGATGAAGTGTAAATTTTCCGATTCATAATGATTATATTAAAGAAACCTCATAGTGTTACTTGCTAAAAATATTGACCAATATTATATTGTTTAATTGAACCTCATAATGTTAAAAATTCCCAAATTTAATATATAAATTATATTGTTTGTTTCAGTTGGTGGTATCTCCTCCAGTTATCAGCACTGGAACATTTATCACTGTACTGAGAATGTTATCTGTGATGTGTGCCAATTGTCCTGATCTGGCCTTAACTTTACTTAGACAAAATATCGCTGAAACTTTGTGTTACCTTCTCACTGGCTCTGGAGATGCTAACACAGAAGAGGTAGGTAGGGGTGAAACAAAAAATAAAATTCAATGAATGAATGAGTCACTTCTTACCTTACCTCATAGTTTGTTTTTTTAAACACGGGAATGATAATTTTCAAGAGGACATCTCTCTCATTTTCAACCGATATTATGACTACTACATGTCCTCTTGAAAACTGCAGTTCCCATGTTTAAAAAAACGAACTATGAGGTAAGATAAGAAATGACTCATTCATTGAATTAGGAACCTCATAATGTTATATCTCATATTTAACTATGAAGAAATCATAGTTCTCAATTGGAAATTAAGTGATTTTTCATTGAAATTGTCTTCTTGAATTAGAAGTCGCCACATAGCACTAGTAACAATGACTATCTGCTTCTGACGATAAAGAGAATTGTATGTGAGGAATAAAAAGTAATGTTTGCATCAGATTCCTGAAATAGTGTATTAATTAGCACTCTAGTGTACAGAGCCAGAGGTTTTGGATTCAAATCTTGATTCAAGCATTCATTTTTGTTTTCAAAATAATAATTGTCCATCATTGCAAATGTTAAAATTTAAATTAATACATCAAAATGAATTGGAAATTGTATACCTCAATTCATTAAGGTAAGATATGTTTAATAATTCAATGAATCGTGATTTCTTCTTACCTCATACTTCTATGTTTTTTTTAAACACAGCACTGCAGTATCGGCGACACGTTGTCGTCATCAGCTGTTTTCACGACTGTCAATTTTTTTTCTTTTTCCAGTAATTCTCTAGACTGCCATCTGGTGTTCTTTTGAAGGAATTACTCTTCAAACTGCCATCTGGTGTTATTTTGAATTAATCATTTTCTAAACTGCTATCAGTTGTATTTTTGAAGAACTTTGTAATCAAGCTCGGTTCGTCCGGAATCTCAAAGTTCATAGTTCTAGTATTGTTTTTTTTTAATATATATTTTTTCCCAAACTGTTAAATCCAAAGGTTTAGATAGATATATTTAAATTAATATCGGGAAGTAAACATTATGAGGTTATATCATTAATAATGAATGGAGAACATATTTTAATCAACTCACCTCATACATTTTCAAACTTCTTTGATACCGATGGTTTCAGACAATATCATGTCCTTCATCAGTCATGGCGTCCATTGATGAAATTCCATGATTGTTGATTTCTTTAGTGACATCACCTCTTGTGCTGCCATCTTTCGTTGGGATTATAAACTTTTGTAATTAAATTTTTATCCACCGGAATATCGATCTATGAATTTCGATATGTGATTCAAGATACCTCATAAATAAATTGGCTAAAAATGGAGAAAGTGGATTTCCCATTGCCAATCCTGAAATTTGTCTATAAAATTTTTTATTGAATGTGAAAAAGTTATTATCGATACAAATTTTAGTTAATATTAGATACACTTCTATGATTTCTGCCTTTAATTTTTGTGAATATAACCATTTTCTAAAAAATGTGAGCAATTTGTTAACAGGAATGCTAGGAAACAAAGAGATCACATCAAAAGAAACAAGTCTATCATTCTGAGGCAATGTGATGTTATTCAATTTTTCAACCAATTTTATTGAATTTTCAATGGTCTTATTTTCAAATTGTGGTAGTTCCATTAAACTTTTTGGCCAGCCACTTAGCTAAATTGTAACATGGGGAGCCAATACTATTGACAATAGGCCTCATCTTTTACCATCCTTGTGGACCTTAGGTAAACCATATAATTTTGGATTAGAAATGTTTGAAACTCTTAATTTGAATTTTTCTTGTTCTTTCATTGTATGTTTTATCTGTTTTAATGTATTTCCCCGTTTGATTGTTTTTGGGAGAGGGTTAGATTTAATTTCTTCATATTCTTTGGAGTCTAACAGACGGTTCATTCTATCTACGTAATCCTCCTGATCTAAAATGACAATTTTGTTCCCTTTATCCGCTTTTGCAATAGTAACATTTTTATCTTTAATACCCTTCAAAATTTTCATATTTTTCAATGTGACTTTATTTTTTGAATTGCTTTTCATATCTACTAAAACTTTTTCACAATCTTTCCTGATTATAGTTTTATCTTCATTTTTTAGTTCCGAAATCGCTATTTCCACATCCGCGACATAATCTTCCACATTATTTGAAAATTTTATGCATGTTTTTAAACCATTGTTAAGTAATTTAGTTTCTTCTTTGGTTTTTTGAAAAATTAATTACATTGGTGTTACCTTGTGAATCTAATTTTTGGTTTTTATTTACTATTTACCAATTTTGTGGTTGGTAATTTTTTCGAGAAGCATCTTTTTTGTGAAAAAGGTTATTGAATTTCTTCTTTTGAGTTTTTATCTTCTTGCTTATTACGAAATTTATTTTTCCAAAACAATTATTCAAAAGATTTTCAAGTCAAATGTACCCTAAAATTTTTGAAAGTTTCAAATGAAGATGATAAATTTCCAAGTCTAAAATGTTTAATTTGGCATATCCTTTATTCTTTTCGTCTTCCAAAACTTTCTTTTCGGCTAATCTTTGCTGTTTACTATTATTATTAAACTTTACTATTTTTTGTTAGAAAAATCTAATCTTTGCTGTTTAATAATAATAGTAAACAGCAAAGATTAGCCGAAAAGAAAGTTTTTTGTTAGAAAAATAGTAAAGTTTAATAATAATAGTAAACAGCAAAGATTAGCCAGAAATCATAGAAGAGTATCTAATATTAACTAAAATTTGTATCGATAATAACTTTTTCACATTCAATAAAAAATGTTATAGACAAATTTCAGGATTGGCAATGGGAAATCCACTTTCTCCATTTTTTAGCCAATTTATTTATGGGGTATCTTGAATCACATATCACCAATGTTTATCCTTTGATTTTCAAGTGTTGGTATAGATATGTAGATGATATTATCGCTGTAATTGATAATAAAATACATCAAGATGCATTGAAATTACTTAATCTTCAAGATGAGTTAGTGAAATTCACTATTGAATGGAACAAAATAACGAAGTCCCCTTTTTTAGACTTATACTTAATAAGAAATGAACAACAGCAAAAAATTGAATTTAACATTTACAGAAAAGACACACATACTGACAACTACATAAAATCTTCAGGTTTTAATCATTTGACACACAAACATGCAATTTTCAATAGTCTATTACACAGATTGTTAAATATTCCACTTAATGTAGAAGATTTTGACAAGGAATATAATCATATTGTTCATGTTGCTAAAATAAATGGTTTCGATGAAGACATTATAAAGAATAAATTAAAGAAATTCAAACAACAAAAAAGGTTATAGGAATACACCACCTTACATCATGGTCCCAAGAAAGATGTAAAATTCACTTACCATCCTGAAGTTTCAAAAATTTTTCAGAAAATTTAATATAACATTAGCCCCCAATTAACAAATTCAGCCTGGGTAATCTTCTGTTAACTAATAATAAATGTAATACCCCAGACAACAAAAAATCTGGAATTTATCAAATTGATTGCAAAGATTGCAACAGGATATATATAGGAAAAACAAAAAGGAACTTGGAAACTCGTAAAAAAGAAGAGCACTTCAGAAACATAAAGAATGGAGAAATTGAAAAATCAGCTATAGCAGCACATAATTTATTAGAGCATCATAGGATTGAAAAAGAAGCAAAACTTTTAAAACATCTAAACCTTTGGATTTAACAGTATGGGAAAAAATATATATTCAAAAAAACCATACTAGAACTATGAACTTTGAGATTCCGGACGAACCGAGCTTGATTACAAAGTTCTTCAAAAATACAACAGATAGCAGTTTAGAAAATGATTCATTCAAAATAACACCAGATGGCAGTTTGAAGAGTAATTCCTTCAAAAGAACACCAGATGGCAGTCTAGAGAATTACCGGCAAAAAGGAAAAAATTGACAGTCGTGAAAACAGCTGATGATGACGACAACGTGTCGCCGATACTGCAGTGCTGTGTTTAAAAAAACATAGAAGTATGAGGTAAGAAGAAATCACGATTCATTGAATTATTATTAATTGAACCTCATGATGTTGAGTGATTCCGGGTTCTGTGGCCGTGGTCCACGGCCACAGAACCCGGAATCACTCAACATCATGATTACCGGCCGTGAAAGCCTGCATTCAACAATTGAACCTCATGTTAAAAATTCCCAAATTTAATATATAAGATATGTTTCATCAACAAAATTCCAATTCATGTTTTGTTATAAGATATTTACCACATAGTGTCACATGCTATTAATTTTTATAATTGTTGTATATATTTATATTGTGCAGGTGGAGTTGGTGCCTCGCAGTCCCCAGGAGCTCTATGAGATAACGTGCCTGATAGGCGAGCTTATGCCTCGTCTCCCTTCAGATGGTATATTCACAGTTGATGCTCTCCTCGAGCGCCCAAGCAACAACATACAAGATACAGTTCAATGGCAGTGGCGAGATGACAGAGGTCTATGGCATCCTTATAGTACTATTGACTCTCGCATTATTGAAGTATGTTAATATTAGTTTTATTATCTTTAATATCATTAGAAAGATTCTTAAATATGTTAGTAATTTATTGTGTGTTCTTCATAGTAAAATTCTTTATTTTTCATCTTGTCTTGTTTTGGGATGTCAAGTCTTGGACAAAAGCCTCCACTTATCTTGATCATTCCATACCTCACCCTTGTCCATTTCACTCTAATCTATTCTTGTTTCAAAATCCTTTATAACTTGTTCCTCCCATCTGTATCTCAGTCAACCTCTTTGTCTCTTCCCCTTCTATTGTCATATTTACTGTATATAGGATGACCTTTTCTTTTCAAAATCTGAAATAACTGTCTTAATTTCACTGACTAGAAAAAAAGCCCAGTCGAAGTCAGTGTTATGTTGCACAGTAGGCTACATAGTTGTCAATTGGTTAGGTCAGTATTTTTATACTGCATAGTACAGTACACAATTGCCAGATCATATATGATTGCAGGTGCAGCAATGGACAAACATCGAGCAGCAGAAATTGAATATAGCATGATATCCAATAGGAAAGTCGGAAAAAAATGCTTTGATTAAAAAGAATCTCAACAATGACATTAAAAATTGTAACAGTAGCAGTAAATTAATATTGAGAAGCTAAAGCTATTACTATGATAAAAATAAGTAAATTAATTAACACAATTAAATTTTAATATTATTCGTTTTTAAACATCTTAATGATGGACAAATTATATTTGAAAAGAAAAATATCCTCCTAAACTGGGGTTTGAACCCAGAACCTTTGACTCTCTATGTCAATGCTCTTCCATCTGAGCTACCTAGGCCTCCAATCTAAACGCGTAGTTTTCTCTTATACATAGTTGTATATATAAAAAGTCTTCTTAATAAAGAAGCCGCCATTTGCAAAAATCATAGCAATGGCTATTAGCATTTGGGGTTAGGAAATTAACTATGTATAAGAGAAAAATACGCGTTTAGATTGGAGGCCTAGGTAGCTCAGATGGAAGAGCATTGACATAGAGAGTCAGAGGTCCTGGGTTCAAACCCGAGTCTAGGCATATGTTTTTCTTTTCAAATATAATTTGTCCATCATTAAGATGTTTAAAAACGAATAATATTAACATTGAAAGAAGCACTACTGGCTTTATAAGTATTGTTTAAATTCCCAATAAAAAAGTTTTCTTAATAAGGAAGCTGCCATTTGCAAAAATCATAGCAATGGATCGTAGCATTTGGGGGTTAGGGAATTAACTATGTATAAGAGAAAAATACGCGTTTAGATTGGAGGCCTAGGTAGCTCACATGGAAGAGCATTGACATAGAGAGTCAAAGGTCCTGGGTTCAAACCCCAGTCTAGGCGTATATTTTTCTAATATTTAATTTTAGGAAGTTATATTTTGAGGTTATTTTAATTATATTATTTTTGGTCTGGACATCTTACCTCAATATTAATGTTGATTTGTTCTTGGACATGTTTCAAAACAATTCTCTGTTTTATCTTCAGCTTTCCCAGACTGGTTTTATTTATGTTGCATTATGTTGCACCACCTGGATGTCGATGTCAGCTCCATCCTGTGGTTGGCCAAAGAACCTCCAAACAAGGTCACCCTCCATCGGAATATCAAAATTCATAACTCTGTTTCTGTTCTTCTGAATATAAATTTTTTCCCAAATAGTCAGCTCGTTTGTATTTTCTAACTGTTTTAATAATTTAGTGTCTGAATTTATATTATGTTTTTCAGACCAAACATGAGCAGCCACTGCAGATTTTTCAATTTCTCCATTTTTAATATTTCTTATGTGTTCTTTGGTTCTAATTTTTAGGTTTCTTTTTGTTTTCCCTATATATATCTTTTCACAACCCATGCATTCAATTTGATATATTCCTGACTTTTTATTTTTATCAGTTTTTTCATTTTTGTTGGTTTTTATTAGTTTATTTAAACTGTAGTTATTTTTTGGTGCTAATTTAATATTAAACTTCTCAAATATATTTTGAAATTTATTATGTACCCAGGGGTGATATGTGAATTTCCTATATTTTTTCATAGGTGGTTCTTCTTTTTCAAGATTACTTCTGTTTATCATTTTTTGTTTTTTATACTTTTCTATCCTTTTTATGTACCATTTTTTCATCAAACCCATTTTCTCTTGCTACTTTGATTATGTGTTTTTTCTCATGTTTGAAATCTTCTTCGTTTAAGGGTAAGTTTACCAATCTATGAGTTAAACTATTAAATGCTGCTAATTTATGTCCAATTGGATTGAACCCTCTTGATTTTATAAAATTTTCCGTATGAGTTTCTTTCCTATGAATCCTGAATTCAATTTTTCTTTTTTCTTCGTTTCTGACCAATTTAAGATCCAAAAAAGGTATTTGTTTATTGTCTTCTATTTCTTTGGTGAATTTAATGTTTGTACTCTGTAAATTTAATAGTTTTAGGGAATCTTCTACATGTTTTTCTTTAACAATAGAAACTCAATATAATTGGACATAAATTAGCAGCATTTAATAGTTTAACTCATAGATTGGTAAACTTACCCTTAAACGAAGAAGATTTCAAACATGAGAAAAAACACATAATCAAAGTAGCAAGAGAAAATGGGTTTGATGAAAAAATGGTACATAAAAGGATAGAAAAGTATAAAAAACAAAAAATGATAAACAGAAGTAATCTTGAAAAGAAGAACCACCTATGAAAAAATATAGGAAATTCACATATCACCCCTGGGTACATAATAAATTTCAAAATATATTTGAGAAGTTTAATATTAAATTAGCACCAAAAAATAACTACAGTTTAAATAAACTAATAAAAACCAACAAAAATGAAAAAACTGATAAAAATAAAAAGTCAGGAATATATCAAATTGAATGCATGGGTTGTGAAAAGATATATAATAGGGAAAACAAAAAGAAACCTAAAAATTAGAACCAAAGAACACATAAGAAATATTAAAAATGGAGAAATTGAAAAATCTGCAGTGGCTGCTCATGTTTGGTCTGAAAAACATAATATAAATTCAGACACTAAATTATTAAAACAGTTAGAAAATACAAACGAGCTGACTATTTGGGAAAAAATTTATATTCAGAAGAACAGAAACAGAGTTATGAATTTTGATATTCCGATGGAGGGTGACCTTGTTTGGAGGTTCTTTGGCCAACCACAGGATGGAGCTGACATCGACATCCAGGTGGTGCAACATAATGCAACATAAATAAAACCAGTCTGGGAAAGCTGAAGATAAAACAGAGAATTGTTTTGAAACATGTCCAAGAACAAATCAACATTAATATTGAGGTAAGATGTCCAGACCAAAAATAATATAAGTATATTTTTCTTTTCAAATACAATTAAATTATTGTAAATTAATGGTAAAGAGAAACATTTTTGCCTGAACCGGGAATCGAACCCCGAACCTTTAGATTTCCGTGCTAATGCTCTGTCCACTGAGCTAATCCAGGCTTCATTCCCATTCATTGATTTACAATAATTTAATTGTGTTCATTAATTTACTTATTTTATATCATAGTAATAGCATTAGCTTCTCAATGTTAATTTAATAAATAATGGTATAGCTGTGTGGAGTCCCTTCATGTCTTCTTCAGGTAAAAGCCATTCATTGTGTATTTGTGAATGATGATTCATTGCAATTGAAAGTGGGACCAGTAGAGTAAGGTAAAGGAAGGATTTCTGCTTGGATGGGAATGAAGCCTGGATTAGCTCAGTGGACAGAGCATTAGCACGGAAAGCTAAAGGTTTGGGGTTCGATTCCCGGTTCAGGCAAAAATTTTTCTTATTTGATTTTCTCTTCAAATATGATTTATCCATCATTGAGATGTATGAAATTAATAATAAGAACATCGAAAAAATTTTCTCTTTACCATTAATTTACAATAATGTAATTGTGTTCAGTAGCAGTAAAGTTGAGTGGATAATTTTCTTACATGCATTAATTGAGCATTAAAAGTTAAAAATTCCGATGATATTGAAAACTGCTGTGCAATACAAGTTCACAGAGATGATGGTTAAGGAAACAGAAGGTACCAATAACTATGCAGTGGGGAGAAAATTTGGTAATTTTTAGAGTGAGATGTAGACACCTTACCTCATATGTTGTAGAATTCTCGACAGTATGATTTAAATTACCTCATATCCAGTCTTCTAATTATACCATTTTTAAGGCTTAGGCAGCTTTATCTTCAGTAATTTCTTGTTGACTGATGTTATGTTGTTCAGGAGAACTGCTTCTTCCTCTCCTCCTGTATGTAAATATACAACTCATTAATAGATAGTTAAAAGAAACCTCATAGTGTTATTTCCTACATATATTTATTAACACCAGTCAATAAATTACTGAAGATGAAGCTGCCCATGCTTTGAAACATTTATATATTAGATGAATGGATAGGAGGTGAGGTATAAAGTATTTTAATTTTAAAAATACAATAGGAAGTAACATTAAGAGGTTAATTTAATAATTAAGATATTTGGTCTAATTATATTTGAAAAGAAAAATATACGCCTAGACTGGGGTTTGAACCCAGGAACTTTGACTTTCTATGTCAATGCTCTTCCATCTGCGCCACCTAGGCCTCCAATCTAAACGCGTATTTTTCTCTTACACGTAAGAGAAAAATATGCGTTTACGTAAGAGAAAAATACGCGTTTAGATTGGAGGCCTAGGTGGCGCAGATGGAAGAGCATTGACATAGAAAATCCAAGGTCCTGGGTTCAAACCCCAGTCTAGGCGTATATTTTTCTTTTCAAATATAATTTGTCCATCATTAAGGTGTTTAAAAACGAATAATATAAATATTTGGTCTGTTTATTCTTACCCCTTATGGTTGTTATAACCAAAAGAGATAAGAATAAACAGAGCAAATATCTTAATTTTAATTTAAATCTTATATTAAATCTCACAATGATTTTTCCTATAAAAGTTCAATCTTGACAGTATGTTTCAAAATGCATGCTTTCTATCATCAGTTTGTTCCAACTGATAGAATGCGGACATTCTGAAACATGTTCTTGAGAAGTTTTCAAAATATAAGATGAGGTGACTATATCTGACTTAAAATTGTTAAAATAAACCATATCGTGTTATATTGAATTTTATAGAAAAAAATCACTTTGAGGTATAATTTAAGATTTAAATTAAAATTCTGTATACTTCACCTCATATCCAGTTTTCTAATTAAACTGGTTTCAAAACCTAGGCAGTTTCGTCTTCAGTAATATCTCGACCGATGCTATGTTCAGGAGAACTGCCTCTTACTCAATCTGTTGATGGAGTTGAACAGATCGAGTAAGAAGCAGTTCTCCTGAATGACATAACATTGGTCGAGATATTACTGAAGATGAAACTCTCTAGGTTTTGAAACCAGTTTAACTAGAAGATTGGATATGAGGTTAGGTTAAGAAGAATTTTAATGTAAGTCTTAAAATTTAGGACTCTTATCATGTTAGTTCACATAAAAATATTCAAGAAAATTGTCGTCTCCGATGGTAACATTCTTAAGTTGTAACAAATTAAAGAAAACTGGTAAATAATAATTCATCCTAAAAATAATTTAATTAATCAAAGAAGGGGACATGTCAAGAGTTGGAATGAACATTCTTAAAAAGCCTCTTCAAAATTGCAGGGTCATCTTAAATTTGAGGTTGACTTATATTTGGGTAAGTATGGCATGTTCATTGAGTTCTGCCATACTTTATTTTTATGCTCCTATGTTGAATTGCTGTTTTAACATAAAGAGCTTTATATTTGAAGAGAAAAATTTTCGCCCAGACCGAGACTCAAACCCAGGACCTTTGGCTTTCCGGGCCAATGCTCTACCAAGGTGAGTTGCGATCTAGATGCAAATTTTTCTCTTATATACGTTGTAATTCCCTCATGTCATATGCTATGAAACCTTTGTGTCTATCTTTGCAAATGGCGGCTTCTTAATTAAGAGGACATTTATTGGGAATTTAACATTACCACCCGGTAAGCCAAGGGTCCCGGGTTCGAGTCCTGGTCTAGGCGAAAATTTTTCTCTTCAAATATAATTTATCTTTCATTGAGAAATGTTAAATCAATAATGAAAAACATCATTAGAAGCCTTACTAGCTTTATAAAGTAATGTTAAATTCCCAATAAATGTCTTCTTAACTAAGAAGCCACCATTTGCAAAGATAGAAGCAATAGTTTCAAAAGCATTTGGCGATAGGGAATTACACCGTATATAAGAGAAAAATTTGCGTCTAGATCGTAACTCGCCTCGGTAGCTCAGTTGGTAGAGCACTTGGCCCGGACAGCCAAGGGTCCCGGGTTCGAGTCCCGGTCTAGACGTAAATTTTTCTCTTCAAATATAACCCTGCCTACCAGGTGCCCCAACCTCAAGTGGGTTACAAGTACGCCATGCCAGGAGAGAAACCAGGAATGTCGAAAGACAACCTGGGGCATTTGAAAAAAAAAACATTACTTTATAAAGCCAGTAGGGCTTCTATTGATGTTTTTATAAATGAGTTGGGTCTGTCATCTTATCTCATAATATATAGCTTTATTTAAGTAAGTAAAATTTTATCACCTCACCTCCTATTCTTCTTCCTCGTGGACTAATTTTGAATCCTTCTTTGGTTCCATGATCAGTATTTTTCACATCTGTTATGTCGTTTTGAAGAGACGTTTCTTGCTCCCTCTGTTAGTAGACTGTAGAGCTTTTTTTTTTGTTTCACTTTACAATTGTTTATATTTGTAACAAGATGGTACATTTGCAGGCTGCACATCAGTCAGGTGAAGATGAGATCAGTTTATCTACTTTGGGTCGCACTTACACGGTAGACTTCCATTCTATGCAACAAATTAATGAAGATACTGGCACTACAAGACCAGTGCAGCGAAAACTGAATCCTAGTTCCTTGTCTAGTAACATGGTGGACATGTCTGCTAGTGCTAGCTCGGGTACAGTCAACAATGCCAGTGCTAATGACAGCGGCCTACAGTCTACTGGTAAGATTATTTTCTATTCTGATGTTAGGTCATGTTCACCATTCTGTCAGAAATAAACTAATCATATCATATATGATAAATTTTATCAAGTTATGTCCAATTATAATGAATGTGATCAAAATTTTGTTTTTTGCAAGGTGGATAAAAATGCATACAAATTTATAAAAAAGTAGTCGAAGTTGGTTTAAACCAGGTTTAAATAGCCAAATGTGAACTGTTAATATTTGAAGATAAAAATTAATGCCTGGACTGGGATTTGAATCCAGAACCTCTAGTTTTATACACTAGTATTTTGCGCCTGAGCTATCCTAGACCTCTAGCCTAAATGCAAATTTTTCTATTACACAATTCCTTAGAGCATCAAAGGCTACGAGCCATTGTTCGGCATGTCAAATGGCACCATCTTATTTAAAAATACTTTTAGTGGGAATTCAACATTACTTTATAAAGCCAGTAGAGCTTTTGTTGTTTTCATTATAAATTTAACATTTTTCACTGAAAAAAAATTTTTCTCTTCAAATATGATTTGTTTTTCAGTGAGAAACGCTAAATCTATAATAAAACAGCCAAATACGATTTTGTTTGTTTTAATTATATTTGAAGAGGAAAATTTACGTATAGACTGGGTTCCCAACCTGGACCTTTAGTTTTATACACTAGTAATGTTTTTTTTTTATTTAACACTCCTTACTGAAGGATAAATTATATTTGAAGAGAAAAATTCTCGCCTAGACCGAGACTCGAACCCAGGACCTTCGGCTTTCCGGGCCAAATGCTCTACCTACTGAGCGAGAATTTTTTTCTTCAAATATAATTTATCCTTCAGTGAGAAGTGTTAAATTAATAATTTAAAAAAACATTAATAGAAGCCCTACTCGCTTTATAAAGTAGTGTTAAATTCCCAATTAATGTCTTCTTAACTAAGAGGCCTCCATATGCAAAGATAGAAGCAACTGTTTCAAAGCATTTGGCACGAGGGAATTACAACGTATAAAGAGAAAAATTTGTGTCTAGATCGCAACTCGCCTCGGTAGCTCAGTTGGTAGAGCATTTGGCCCAGAAAGCCAAAGGTCCCAGGTTCGAGTCTCGGTCTAGGCGAGAATTTTTCCCTACAAATATAATTTTATACACTAGTGCTCTGCCAGTAAGCTATCCTAGGTCTCCAATCTAAATGCATTTTTTTTTCTCTCTTCTCCTTATGCAATTCCCGAGAGAGCCAAAGACTATGAATCGTTATTCAACATACCAAAATGGCTATTTTTAATTTAAGATGACTTTTAATTGTAATTTTAATATTGCTTTATAAAGTTAATAGAGCTTCATTCAATGTTTTCATTACAAATTTAACATTTCTCACTGAGGAACAAATTATATTTGAAGAGAAAAATTTACGCCTAGACTAGGGAACCCAGGACCTCTAGTTTTATACTTTAGCGCTCTGCCACTGAGCTATCCTAAGCTTCCAATCTGATTGCAGAGTTTTCTCTTATACAGTTCCCGAGACCACCAAAGGCATGCAGAGTTGTCCGGGGTTTGACTCCCGGAACATGTTAATTTTTCTTTTCAAAAAATTAATTTGCCCGTGACTAGAACATGTTAAATTAAATATAACCTCAAAATGTGCGAAGCTCTCTGGACACATCATGATCTAACCTCAAAATATTGACAAGCAAGGAAGAATATAACTTAATTGTTAAATGAAGAGGATACATATATACATAATGGACATATCTGTGGAATTAAACTTATTTGTAAACTGTAAAGCTTCCATTCTTCATTTTCATATTTAGATTCATATATTATAAATTTAATACCTTCCTTTGCAATAATATTCATTATTTGCTTATATTTTGTTCAGGTTCAACTTTGAGTGTTGGCATAGCAGCTGTGGGAGGGACAGCACAAGCAGCTGTGATCATGCCTGCCAGTTCTCTCAGTTCCAATTCTGAAAGCAATCTCAGCTGTAGCAGCAATGGCAGTAGTCGAACTCCAAGTGGTAACAGGTAAGTGTATAAAAGTGTTTTATGAAAACTATGAATAACATGCATTAATTTAATATTTAAAGGAAGTGTCACTATGAGGAGTATTTTAAATAACATGAGTTAGAAAATACATGACTCACCTCATATTTGTAATTTTTTGAAGACCCAGGATTTTGACACTATGTGTCATTGTCAATTCTTTCAAACTTTCTAAGTTTCAAAGAATTGACCATGACACACAGAGTGTCGGAACTCTGGGCCTTCAAGAAAGTACAAATATGAGGTGAGTCGTGTATTTTGTAACTTATATATTTGAAATGAATTAATGTTTAATCCATTTATCAAAGTACATACTAATAATGCATTATTTGGCTAACTTTACAACCTGTGACACGACTTTTTAAATTCCTTTATATTCTCCTGTCAGATTTTATTCTTAGGGTATCATTTTTCAAGTTATTTCCCACCATTTACAATGAATTTTACATGTTTTATAGCAATTATTTGAATTTTTTTTTCACAATATTGAACTACATGAAGATGGGTGATTTTAACAAATATTCTATGTTCCAGTGCAGCCAACATATACTCTGTACTAATTAACTTACACTAAATAAAATCAGCATGTATTCTTTCACATGTTAGAGTACTTAAATTGTTAGGTTAGCTTTAAGGTTGATCTTTCACAGGTTAGAGAACTTCAATTGCATTAGGTTAGCTTTTAGGTTTATTGTCAGCGCAAGTTCAGATATTGTGTATATGTTGGCTGCATTCCATGATTCTATATTGTAAACTGTTTTGTGTCTGTTGGCATGTGCATGGTGCATGATTGGAACTTAGAAAAATGTTTCATGTCACATGTTGTAAAGTATTTTCCATTATTTATATTATCTTCCTTGGGAACATGAACCTTTGCCTTTGATTGTGTCTATGAGTTATAGTGTCTTTATCAGTTATTTGATATAAATGTGGTGGTGTACAATTTTTAATTGCTATTTTGTGTACCAGATTCCTGCATTAAATTGCAAACCATCCATAGCATATAAGTTGAGAAGGCATGTGGCACTTTTGATAGCTCTTTGTCCGCTGGATGGGGATGTTAAGCCTCATAGCCCCTTGGTGCTTTCCAGTAGGAGTAGGCTACATGCCGGAATGAGGTTTCACTTTTTCCCTTCTTCTCATTGCCATCCCACATACAACATAGTTTACACTACATGAACACACAAACTTTCACTCATCCTACACTCCTCTCTATATACAATACAAGATCACATCATGTAAGTAAAGTGGTGCCATCTACCCAAAGCAGAATCTGAAGTACATAAACTGCAGTGCAGGGAATTAGAATACACATTTTAGCCTTTATTTATAATAAAAACCTTAGGATGATATTGAGAATATGAACCTTTTTTTTTTTTATAGTGGCCGGGATGCACGAGTGGCTTGCTTGCGTGAAGAGAGAGGTTTGGCTGCTTCATTCATAAGATCATTATTTAGTGTATTATATGAAGTGTACAGTTCATCAGCTGGACCCGCTGTTCGTTGCAAGTGTTTACGTGCTTTACTTCGTATGGTTTACTACGCTTCAGCAGATTTGCTCAAGGTATTTCAATAACTACATTGGTATACATGTTTCTGGGGTTTCCTGAAAAATATATCTAATTTTAATCAATGTTTTTAGGACCTAACACTGTGGTTTATTTTAAGAAAGAAAAATTAACATTTGAACCAGGATTTGAACTCTGGACCTCTCGTTTTCCATACGAGTATGCATTCAAATGACGATGCAAACATTAACATTTCTTTCAACCCATACAATTGAAGAAAAAAATGTATGCCTGAACTGGAATTTAAACCTAAGATCTCTGGTTTTCCATATCAGCTTTCTAATCCAACAGACAAACTCCATGGCACGACAGGCCTAGAAGGCCCTTGGCCTACCAGCCAGCTGCTAACCTCACGTCCACATATCATAGTGGTGACTGCAATATGTCGTGTCACCAAAAATCAAAATTGTGTTTTATTGCATCATCGTAGCCAGCATTCGCCTTTGCACAAGCTGCAAATGGTCCTATGTCATCCAGGAATAATATATAATGTTATAATATAGTTTTAATAATCAACTTAAATATATTATTAATATTTGTAGAGATCAGTTTTTTTTTAGCATACTGAAAAGTTTAAAAAAATGACATACAACCTTTTGTAGTCACCACGACATATGTTAATCACAGAGGTAGACAATCATCCAGCCAGTGTAGGGGTGATATGTGTTCAGCATATCAGATTGTCTGGCAATTATAGCTGGTTTCCTTAACCTCGAGCTGCTACTTATTGTAACTACCCAAATTCCTCAGGTGGTCACTAGTCCCATACTGGCCAAAATTCTATGAGAACATTTCTTCCCCCATGGAGATTCGAAACAGTCCTGTAGCTCTGCGCCAAGACATATTTCAAAGCACCTTTTCTTCATCTTTATAAATTAAGTTGAATAAAACATTTGTACATCTCACCTCATAAAGTTCCGTGTTTTAGCGATTCTGGTTTCAAAGGACTTTGCCTTCATTATCAGTCAAACTCCATGATTACTAATGATGAAGACATCTGAAACCAGTATCGTGAAAACATGGAACTTTATGAGTTGAGATGTAGAAACATTTTATCCAACTCAATTTATAAATTAATATTACCATTATTTATTTTCTACTCTAAGAAAACCCTCCTAACTAGCACACCAATATCAGATCTACAATGACATTATTGGTTGAAGCCAGATGGATGTTATAATCTGTTTTCAGTGCATCCTAGATAAAACCATCTTCAAAAAATGTTAACATTTTTTATTCAAGATTTAGATTTATTTAGCCTGGTGGAGTTCAGGTCATGTGGCCTTCTCTTCTACTCACCAGGACAAACATAAATGTTACATTTAAATAAAAAAAATTACAATAATATTACATACTAAACAATTAATTATCTGGTCAAACTGAACAATTAATGAAAATAATGCTAACAATACAATAAAATTAAATATAATTAAAATTAAACTAATGAAAGAATGTATACAAAAAGGAATAACAGCTAGAAGCTACTATACATAAAAAGAAAATAAAATACAAAGAAGGTAATAAACTGTAATGAATTAATCTATCGATTATGTATAAGACATTAGGTAAAAATATTGACAAATTTTAATACACTGCTCAAAACAATTAGAGGAACACTTGTAATAAATTGAATAAGTAATTGTTTTTTTAAAGCTGTGATGCTGAAAGTTGGACAATATGTAAATTGAATTATTAATTTTATCATTGGATACAAATTTTAAAGATCCATGGCCTAAATACAGAGAAATTACCTCAAATAACAAATATAGAGAAATTTTTTATTTTGGAAGGCACTGGCCACTTCTAATTGGTAAGCTTCCTGATGTTGCTATAGTGACGAATGTTGATTATTGCCTTGTTTATAGAAGTCTCTGACAAAATGAGACATTTAAATGAGTTTGAAGTGTATCATGCTCTACATCTTTTACGACAAGGTCAATCTCTGCGACAAGTGGCTAGAGAGCTTGGGGTTTCTCCTTCCATGGTGTCCAGGTTACGCAACAGGCACAGAGAGACAGGTCAGTATTGTAGAAGGCGTGGCCAGGGGCGAAAATTTAAAACAAGCCCCCAGGATGACAGATACGTTGTTCTTTCTGCTCCTCGACAGCGTACAAAAACTGCAAAAGACCTGCAGAATGACCTTCATATGGCTTCCGGAATCCGGGTTTCAGACCAAACCATATGGAACACATTAAGGAAATAGAATATTCGTCCAAAAAGGCCCGTTAAAAAACCACGCTTAACAAATGGGAATAAGGCAGCAAGACGTACGTATGCTGAAAACCATGGTGATTGAAACCTGAACCAGTGGGAGTCTGTGCTCTTCTCGGACGAATCCAGGTATCGTCTTACACGTTGTGATGGTCGATTGAGGGTGTGGGCACGGCCAGGAGAAAGATATTCTGCAGAGGCTGTACAGGAAATTGATAGATTCGGAGGAGGTTCCATAATGGTGTGTGTCGGAGTTATGTACAACAATCGTACGGGACCTTGTACTTGTTCCCCAGCGACTGAATGCTGTCCGGTATATCGAGCGCCCCTGGCAGAGCATGTAGTACCTGCTGCCATTGGAGTAGGCCCTGGATTTCTGTTTATGCAGGATAATGCCAGGACACATTCTGCGGCTGTCACCAAGGATTTCCTGAGGAGGAATGAAATTGAGATAATGGAGTGGCCAGCGGTCAGCCCAGACCTCAACCCTATTGAACACTTGTGGGATCTTCTAGACAGGAAGGTCAGGAACCGACATCAAGCTCCACAAACTCTGCAGCAACTTGGAGATGCTCTGAAGGAGGAATGGGAGAATATTCCGCAAGAGGAAATCCAGAATCTTATTGGGAGCATGCCACGAAGGTGCCAAAGTGTCATCGAATATCGTGGAGGCAATACATGATACTAACTCTATATAACGAGTGTTTAACTTTGAAAAATAAGCACACGATTCAATTGCTTACATAGCGGAATTATGAAAAGTTAATTGTCAGCGTTATTCATTTGTTTTTACTGACATGAGCAACAAAAAATAAATAAATAACCACAAATAATGTACATTATTAATTTCATGTTTGTACCTTTATCCAATGAAAAAATATTTGCATATTTCATAGTGTTCCTCTAATTGTTTTGAGCAGTGTACTATCTTTATTAAATAATGAAGAAAGAAATCATTAATTGTTAAAAAAGTATTATTAGTGAGATGCTTCTGTTAATGTTGCGGGATGTTCCTGACTCTTGAATAGAAACATCAGGGAAAATTACAATAGGAAGTGACATTAAAGGTTATTCTTAATAAATAAGGTAAGTCGGTAGCATCTTACCCTTTATGAGGTAAGATGCTTCTGGTCCTGTGGGTCGCAGGTTTAAACCTGGCCAGGTTTGATGGATTTTTAGGATGGAAAAATCCAAGGAGCAAGTCCTCTGGGAGGGATTTCAAAAAATGGGTCCCGAGTCTGAAGATATTCAGGCATGTAAAAGGTCCTTAAGCCTGAATAAAAATATCTCTAAGCAAAATTTACCGACCTTAGCATCCTAGTAATAACTTAGTTGCCTGCTAGATGTCTCACCGAGTTTGTGTTGACCGCATACCATTCATGACATCTATGGGCAAATAAGGTAACTACATTAACTGGTCTAATGGCTCCTGACAAGGGAGAGGCTATGGCTCAACATTGGGCTATGCCATTATAGATAGATAGTGCTATTAAAGAAAAAGTTAAAATTTGCATACCAGTGCTATTAAAGAACAAGCATTTTGAGTAGAGAGGCTTTTTAAACTAGCTCTGCTTTGTAAAAAGCATTTATACATTTTTTTTTTCAGGAGGTTTTGAAAAATCAAGTGGTCTCAAGTCACATTGCAGGAATGATGGCTTCACAAGATCTTCGAATAGTCGTTGGAGCACTTCAAATGGCTGAAATTCTCATGCAGAAATTGCCTGAAGTATTTGGAGTTCATTTCCGAAGAGAAGGTAAGTAAATTTTCACTTTTATTTTAAACAAAGAATAATATTACACAATGCGCAAAGTTTAGAAAATTTTAACATCTGCATAAGTTGGTAAATTAAGTTTTTTTTTTGTTTGTTGCACAACAAAATAGGGTAATTTTTTAAATTTAATATTTGTAGGAAATGACACTATTGAGGTTTCTTTTAATTATACTTTATTCACTCTTAGAGTGATCCTAACATAAACAAACACCAGTTGTATCCTTCTGCCATTCGCGCCACAATTTCTGTCATTTTGGCAGGGAGCACGTGTGAAGTATATAAGACATATGATATAAGTATGGTATGCAGTAAACTAGCTTAATAAACTAAGTTAAATACTATATCACATTTTTTTTTAATATAATTTTAACTTTGACTATATCACATACTTGATTTTTTGTAGTTATTATTGATACAAGTAGTAGTACGAATTTTAGCAGAATAAATAGCAGTTTAACCCAGGAGTGGTGGCTAAGAATTAGTATTAATTCTTGGAATATGTCGTTATGTGTCCACATACCTGCCACTGCATTCTTCCTCTTTTGTTCGATGTCAAACATAACGGTAGACTTGGGGTGAATGGGATCCTGTCACCGCACCACTGGGTATTTTTATTTATATCTGTAGAATTTGTGCTTCAAGGTTGAGGTTATTGACATTAATTTAAAATCCCACAATTATTTTGGTATACCTCTCATAGGTTAAATATAAGCTATATAGTATATTCTAAATTCAATATTAAAGTAAGTCATTAAATAATCCCTTCTCCATAGCAAAATGTCATCGCGATCTATAACAACACTCCTTTGATTTCTTTTAACAATTCAAACCCGATTTCATACAATATTTTGTAAAATGTCATTCTTTTAAAATCAGGCAGTTCTGAATCACTATTTACTTGTTTCAGTACTTTATCAATTGTATGGGGTTCATTTTTGAAAAAGAAATTATGCACTACTACTCGAACTGCATTTACCATAAATTCATCATACTTTTCAAAAGCATACTGCACACGTTTCCTTTTTTACCGGGAGTTGCAAACTTACCACTTGTTGTTTTTTCTTTCCGAGCACTATTAATACTTGTACATGGCACACTGGTAAACTCAGATGTTAAATTCACTATATATTTTACTGGAAGTTCAGGATACTTTTCACTAAACTTGTGAAATACGTTTAGAATAACTGTTTTTTGACCACTAGTCAAAGGTTTGCCAGACTTGTGTTTTACAAATTTAGTTGGTGACATGGCAACAGAAGACTCGACACTTTCAGCCATGCTGTATAGTACAACAGAATCAACTGAAGCATGACTCACATGCATCATCCATATGTAAGAAACTATTTTATGTTGTAATTATTGATTAGATATATTTTACAATATTTTCTATATTTTAAATATTATTATTTTCATTCACAAAGAATAAAAGTATAATCAGAGGACATAATTTTAATTTAATAAAGGGAACTACTTTTTCACATATATATTGCTTCTACATCGTATGTCGGTGTCAGTAACCAATGAAAAAAGAGCAGGTCACATGGTTTTGTTTTGACGAGGATCACTTTAAGAGCGAATGAAGTATAGAATGAGTTAGTTATTTTGACTCTCCTCATGTTTTTGATTTCCGCAGACTATTATGCATTCTAGAATGCATCTACAATGTCGCATAGTTGCGACGAAACTATAGTCTGCAGAAATAAAAAAATGTGAGGCAAGTGAAAATAACTAACTCAAAATAAAATATTGTAATATTTACACTTTTTTTTTTGTACAGTTCATAGATACACTGATCTTCACATTGGTGAACTTTTCATTTTTTACATATGTTAATCATGTGTCTGAAGCCATAATTGGATCACGATAATTCTTTCATTGGGAGGTTGACTACTAGACTATCTCACCTCATACTTTGTATAAAATATCAGGTGACGTGTATATTAACTAATTCACTGGCACTATCCAACCCATAGATTCATAACAAAGTGGACATAAGCTCTTCATACATCCCTATTCTGGGCTAATGTTTTCCAGTCATCCCCTGTATCATCTGCTTCTCTCAAATCATGGTTAATGTAATTCTCTCACCTCATTCTGTTCTGTCAACTAGGTGTTTTCCTATAAGAAACTTCCATGCCCCTCTTACATTCACCATTCATGCCATATATACTGCCCATCACAGTATACAATACTTAACTGTTCTTTATATATCTCGTTTCCTTTAAAGAACATGTAACTCACTGTCACATAGTTGTTCACCTCTCTTTGGTCCAAAAAGTTTCCTAAGAAGTTTCTTCTCAAACACTCATAATCTTTAAAATTCATCGGAGAACATATTGAATCCTATGAGGTGAGTTGTTTAAACAATATGTTCTCCGATGAATTTTAATGATTATACCTCATAATGTTTACTTCCCAACATTAATTAAATATACTCATAATCTTAATTAAATTAATATTCAGAAGTTAAAGCTATTACTATGATAGAAATAAGTAAATTAATGAACACAACTAAATTATTGTAATCAACAGGAAAGAGAAAATTTTTTGTCTGGACCTTCAGCTTCGGGGTTTGATTCCCAGTTCAGGCAAAAAAAATTTTTTTCTTTACCATTGATTACTCGTAATCTTTTCTCCTCTCTTCAAATAAGAGTCCATGCTTTACATTCATATAATATAACTGTGAGAAAATCAGTTTTATATATTTTCAGTTTCTCGGTTTTTGAGAGAAATTGGGATGACAGGAGTCCCTGTTGTAATGCATAACCACAGAGTACCAGAGAAGAAAGTGGACAAGTTTCGCGTACATGCCATAAGCGGCGCTAGTGTAGAACAACTAACGTCATCTAAATTTTTTCGATTTTTTTCTGGTACTAATATGAAATTCAGCACTGCCTGGTGGTAAAATTATGAATTATAATTATATAACGCCATGTGGTGAATAATCATGAAATTGAACTTTTATAGGAATAAATAACATATTAATTAATCTTAAATTATGGAATTATTTGTACCCAGCCTCTCAGATCTAATGATTTTCTTTCATTTTAACAGAAGGGAAGAATGGAAATAAATAAAACATGTTAATTTATTTTCGTTTATTAAAATTTGAAACGTGCATTATGAGCTCTTTTAATAAATATGTACAATTGACCTACCCCCTTATTCTCATACATATTTTATACAATATTTATTAAAGAACCTTGCATCTGAAGTCCATTATAAAGTCACATTTTTAAAACGTTTATTAGAAATGGCTGTACACTAACACACTCTTCCTAACCTAACAAATCTTAGAATTTTATCACATCTAGTAGGTTTTCTTTGAAAATAGATTCACATTAAAAACGTAAACAAACTTGAATTTACTTACAAATTAGAGTAAAATAAAATCTATGTAATGATTTTAACTATCGATAATATATAATTTTACAGTACCGTCTACAGAGAGCGAAAGGAGAGCGGTTAAAAAATGTAAATGGACAAAAGGGGCACGTGCCGCCCAAGAAGCCGGAGGGAACACGCTGTGCACGACGCCGTGTGCCTTGCATTTGTTTTATTTAGTTACATATTCTGTTACTAAGAAACAGCGCTACCATTGTAGCATGCTCATTGTAGTTCATCGTAAACGACCAACATTTTTTAGATGTCACTGTACTCAGTTTCCCCTCTATTCGAAATTCCTCTATGATGCATAACAACATGCATTTTGAGAATTTAACCTCTTTCTGCATTAGGTATATATTACTGAATGAATGTGTCCATAACAATTTGCCTAGTAGAAAGTAATTATTTATTGATGTTTTATATATGTATAAAAGTTATTTCTTTTAAAATTTTAATCAAAATTCTTTATACCTCACCTCATGCATTCATTCATCTAATTGAATGAGTCATTTCGAAAAGGGATCATCTGCTGTATTTTCTGAAATTCGCTTCTTTTGGTTTATTTTAGGAAGTAATATTTTGAGGTTCTTTTAATTAAGTTTTTTTTAGTCTGGAATATCTTACCCCAATTTAATGTTGATTTGTTCTCGAACAAGATGATATAGATGATTATATTGAAACATGCTCGAGAACAAATCAACATTAAATTGAGGTAAGATATTTCCAGACTAAAAAAAAAAAAACTTGATTCATTTCTTTAGTTATTCCATATTTACATACCTACTTCCATTGTTCCCATGTGAGAACAGATTAACTGCACTATTCCTTTCCCATTTTTTGGCTTTATTCACTAGCAATTTCAGATTCAATGCTTTATCCTGAATCAGTTGTTTTCCTCTCCTGCAAAATTTGATTAGCTGTAGACGATCCCTTTTTGAAATGACTCAATAAATTATACTGGATTCAAAACCTAGGCGATTTCATTTTCAGTAGTATCTCTTCTACTGATATGTGGTAAGGTATAAAGAATTTTAATTTAAATCTTAAATTAAACCTCATAGTGATTTTTCCTATAAAAGTTCAATATTAGTTATTTATTTTATTTTATTATTTCTATAACTGATTTTGTGTGTCAGGTGTTATGCATCAAATCAAGAAACTGGCTGATCCAGACATTCCTCTTGGCATGTCTCCGCCTAAAAGTAGTGACTCGAGCACTTCCATGAAGCAACAAGAACTGAACTGTTCTCAACCTCAGCCAGGTCCTTCATCATCAGCTTGCAGTTTATCTGTAGCAAGTTCTGGAGGTATTACATCTGCCTCATCGACCTCTGTCCAGGTGATGGGAAGTGCAAGTCAGATTGGAGCCATATCCAACAACAGCAGTCCAAATGGCAGTATTGTACTAGGTAGGAATTTGTATTATGCTTCTTTCATATTTGCTTTAAGTATCATCTCCACTAATTAAAATTCTTAATTTTTATTGGTTCACTGCATTACAAGTGAAACAAGTACTATTATTAAAGAGTTTCTACTTATACGTGTACTCAGACCAGCAGATCTGTGCCCCTTAAGCACTGCAGTCATTCTTAGAAAAGTTAACACATCTACTCACACCATTCCATGCACTTTTCCCTCCCACCATGTCGAACCACAGCCATGATAATTTTACAACTCAGGATGTTGCCAAACTTTCCCCAAACAGAGTCATGGATTTTGAATATTGAATCATGTAAGGTGTCCCGCGCCGTAGCCGAGCAGTTAAGGTAGGAAGCCTTGGCGCAGAGCTACGGGACTTGCGCTGGTTCGAGTCTCCATGGGGGAAGAAATTTTCTCATGGTATTTCGGCCAGTATGGGACCGGTGCCCACCCAGCATCGTGAGGCAATTGGGTAGCTACAATAAGTAGCGGCTCCAGGTTGAGGAACCAGCTATAACGGCTGGGGGACTCGACATGCTAACGACATGTCACCCCTACACTGGCTGTTGATCATCTACCTCTGTGATTGACACATGTGGATGTGAAGGGCCAGCAGCCGGCTGGTAAAAGGACAACCGCTGAAAAGTAGAAAGACCCTCAATCGGAATCATGTAAGGTTAATTATTACTTCTTCATATTTAAGTAGGACTAATGACATCTATTATTTGCTTGATAATATTTATTTTACCACTTCGTGCTACAGTGTTCATATTGAGTTGACAGCACTGGACTGCAAGTGCAAATAATCTGTCTCCCAAGAAGGCTCAAAATTGTGAGCAGTGGGAGGAGCGAAAGAAAAGAGAGAGATGGGAATGTAGGGAGGGAAGTGATTTACTGAGGCAGAAAAGGAATTGGTGTTCAGTTCGCATATTTTACGGGGATACAGATCCGTTGGTCAGACAATAACAAATTTATCCACACAAAACAACAAATGAGGAGAACAGTTTGTATTGGGAAGCTACAAGGAAATAGTTGATGTTAAATTCTGTCATTAGATAATATTATAAAGATAAAGTGATTCCACTACAGGAGACCCTTTGGGGTAGTAGGAGATTAAGGCTCCCACTTTTTTCCTATATAATCGGCACTTGATGTCAGCTGGGTTATCAGCCCTGCATGATGGCCACCTTTACCCCCAGAATAAGCACCTGGTGCTCATTTCTGTTAGAGGCTTAGTCGACCCCCGGGCCAGTGTGCCACTAGAAGACTTGGATCAGTTTAAAAATCCTGACTCCATCGGGACTCGAACCCTCGAGTTTCTGGTTTGTAACATATTACCTTAACCAGCTATGCTACAGCATGCCCCCAGATAACATTATATAGAGTGAAACAGAACTCTTCGCACACTTTTACAGGTTATCCATGAATGTTTTGCTGACAAGGAAACTATTAAACGTTACATGCTGAAACCTGCCCTGAAATTCCTCCCAGAGAAGTGTTATGATGTACCAAGATTGTGTCCAAAAAATTATCTGCTGCTTTTACTGCAATGCACAAAATTCAAAGCCAGAATCCAGCAATGGCAGCCCACTGTGCAAAGCAAATGGACGTCCCTGCATGAGTAGAGCAAATTGGAGTGTGGCATGAAGCGTGTGGGGACAGATTGCCAGGATTATTCAGTTCCCAAGATAAGGAGTTGTATGGCTTCCCTATATTTTAAATGAGAGATTTAGTGCTATATTTTAGTGCCTTGCAGTTAAAAATGGCAGCTAATTTTTTTCATACAGCCTTGATATATCACAATGCTTATCTGGGAGAAATTTCAAAGTTGATTTCGATATGCAATGGTTGACAGTTCCCTTGTGTGGAAAAAAAAAAAAAAAATAATAATAATAACATAGAAATCCAGTCTCCAGTGATAAAGATGGGTTTTGATATGTTACAAAGACTTTTTAACTCATGCCCCAAAATGGGAGCCAATGACCAATCACGTTTCAATGAATTTTGTTTTACAACCAATGACAGTCATGTTTCACCTCAACATTTATCGAATTCTGTTTACCAAAATAAAGAAAGCTCCTCCTTTCTAATATTCTGAACAGGTCAGTGCATTATTTTGCAGTGACTGACTCTCCAACAAATATGTTGAATTCAAAGTACACATTTGATAATTGTGTAGTTTAATAATTATGTTCTTAAATAATGATTTTATGCTGAGTTGTTTCCTAAAAAAATTAATTAACAACCTATAATGTTGGTTATAATATGCAGTTTGATGTTAAATTTTTTCTCCACTAAGGTGCATTCTTACAATATTGCGATCCTATTTGGCAATAAATAATATGTTCAAGTTGCAGTTATGAACAAATTAAACATAACGAAACATTTATAATAAAATATGAAATGCGCACAGTGTGTAAAGAAGATTGTTCTTAGTCACTGCAGAGTTTCACCAATGATTCTGGTCTCATCCTACAGTTTAACACATGATATCTCTCGCACTGTTCGCCATATTTTGCACAAATGCAGTCTGAGCCGGGCTCGTGGAATCTCTGGTTGCTGCACAGCGAGTCTGGTCACTGTGTGGCGCAATTCATAATCCTCTCTGAGTCCATTCATGGTTTGTCATGGCGTCAGTGATGTATAACCAAACATTTCTCATTTGTTTTCAAACATCACCGTTTACATTAAATATATAAATATTTTAAAAGAACTATATGTAAATAATGATTTGTGAGTAAACAGCTTAATTTTATTCGTTAAATAAGTCCTTACAGGTGCCACTCTTAATTTCCAAATCCTCTAGATAAATTAGAAATCACTCGTGGCATTACTTATGAAAATTAAAAAAAAATCAACTAAAAATTAAATTATTGTAAATCAATAATAAAGAGAAAAATGTTTGCCTGAACCGGGAATCGAACCCCGAACCTTTAGCTTTTCGTGCTAATGCTCTGTCCACTGAGCTAATCCAGGCTTCATTCCCATCCAAGCAGAAATCCTTCCTTTACCTTACTCTACTGGTCCCATATTCAATTGCAATGAATACACAATGAATGGCTTCTACCTGAAGAAGACATGAAGGGACTCCACACAGCTATAGCATTATTTATTAAATTAATATTGAGAAGCTAAAGCTATTACTATGATAGAAATAAGTAAATTAATGAACACAATTAAATTATTGTAAATCAATGAATGGGAATGAAGCCTGGATTAGCCAGTGGACAGAGCATTAGCACGGAAAGCTAAAGGTTCGAGGTTTGATTCCCGGTTCAGGCAAAAATTTTTCTCTTTACCATTGATATACGATAATTTAATTGTGTTCATTAATTTATTTATTTGTATCATAGTAATAGCTTTAGCTTCTCAATGTTAATTTAACTAAAAATTACTCACTTTAACCTTGGAATATTCTATCTAGTGTATCAATTAGCATTAGTTTGGGAGCGCTAGTTGTTATTAAACATAAGCAAAAAGAATTAAAATAGTTTGTAACGTCTGGCTCATTGTAGCATGAACATATACATAGATGCAGTACTATAAGTTCCTTTTTTTTTTCAGCATCTAATGTAGGAAACGCTGCGAGTGGTTTGGTATTCACAACCTCATCAAGTGCGAGTCCTTCTCCTGCTAGTCCTGAGCCACGACGTTTCACACAACAAACTGAAATGGCCCTTGGCGATGATACAAGATCACCCAGCCCCTCGCAATTGTAAGAACTTCATAACAATTTTTTTAATTAATTACTCTGTGAGTCATGTTCTATTAAAATACAGTGTATGATAAAATTCCATTGAGGTATGTCACAATTTGAAAAGACCTCAACTTCAATTTTTTCCATTTTTCAATATTAATTTGAAAATACAATAGGAAATATACACTTGTGTCCAAAAGTTAAGGATAATTAGTTCATTTGCCGACTTATTATAAAGCATTTGTCAGAATAATACAAAATTTGGTAAGGGTATGTCACAGATAATTAGAAACATGGCACGAAAGAAACAATGGCATGAATACGTCATTCACTTGTCATTTTTACAACAAACGAAAACTGCATTTCAGAATTCGAACATAAAAGTTGAACAACAATGGTTCAAATGATTAGTATGGGGTGTGATTACCACTGACAGCTACACAAGACTCACATCGACGTGGCATGCTAGTGATGAGGTTGTTCAGGAGTTCGATGCTCAGCAAATTCCACTCCTCATGAAGAGCAATGTGAAGGTCTTGAAGTGTCCTCGGAGGAGGCTGACGAGATGCAATTTGTCTCCCTAAGGCATCCCATGCATGCTCTATAGGATTCATATCCGGAGACCTCGCTGGCCACTCCATACGCTGGATATCTTCCTCCTGAAGAAACTCATCCACCAGTTGTGACCTGTGAGGTCGGGCATTGTCATCCATGAATATGAATTCTGGACCCACAGCTCCCCTGAAAAGTCTTACATGAGGTTCCAGGATCTCTTCTCTATACCGCTGAGCATTAACAGTGCCACCTGCGAAGATGTGAAGCTCTGTGCGTGCATTCATCATTATACCTCCCCATACCAGGAGACCACCGCCACCAAATGGATGTCTTTCCATGATGTTCATGGGGTTGTAACGAGTTCCTTGCTCCCTCCAGATAGTCACGCGATGCGAATCACAGTTCAAGCTGAATCTGGACTCGTCTGTAAATAGCACTCTGCTCCACTGATTTAGAGTCCAGTCGCGATGTTCCTGACTCCACCGTAAACGTGCTCTCTTGTTATCAAGGGTGAGTGGGACGCACACTACAGGCCGTCTAGCATACAGACCAGCAGCTCTGAGTCTTCTATAGACAGTTTGTCTGGATACCTGAGGCGGCCGCAAGTTCTGAACTCAGTTGTCTGGCAGACATTGTTCGGTTTCTTCTTGCAGTTAACGCAAGATATCGATCCTGCTGAGGATTTGTAACTCTTGGACGACCTCCCACTGGTCTTCGCCTAATGTCTCCGGTCTCTTGGAACCGTCGCCATAACCTAGATATAACATTTTGTGGCACATTAAGTGCTGTGGAGACCTCAGTTTGTGTCTGTCCTGTTTCTAGCCGCCCAATAATTCTACCCCGAAGCAGAGGGTCCAGATGTTGTCTTTGTGCCATTTTACTGCAATCTGTTCTTACACTACATCTGATTATATCATAACTCTCTTTAAAAATGAAGATTTATGGAACAGGGCTTAACTGCAACAATGCAATTTTCATTTATAAATGCTATTAATTTTTTCATTGTTGAAGAGAGATTATAATTTAGTATGTAAACTAAACTAAATGTACTGAGAAACGTTTTGATAAATAATTTTTACTCCTTGCTCCTCTTTAAGCATTTTGATTTTCCGTTTTACAAATTATCCTAAACTTTTGGACAGCAGTGTATTTGAAGAGAAAAATTTTCGCCCAGGCTGAGACTCGAACCCAGGACCTTTGGCTTTCTGGCCAATGCTCTACTAACTGAGCTACCAGGGCGAGTTCCAATTTAGATGCAAATGTTTCTCTTATGTACGTTGCAATTCCCGGGCAAAAATTTTTCTCTTCAAATATAATTTATCATTCAGTTAAAAGTGTTAAATTAATAACAAAAACATGAATACAGTAGGAAGTGACTTTATGAGCTTTTCAATGTTTTTATTATTCATGATAGATAAATCATATTTGAAGAGAAATGTAATCTTTCTAATCAAATATTATTATGAGCTTCTAATTAATAATAAAGATTAAATAGTTACAGTATTGAACTTATATAGGAAAAAATCAGTATGAGATTTAATTTAAGATTAAATTAAGAACTTCATCCCTCACCTCATATCCATTCCTCTACTTACACTGCTGTTTCGAAGCCTTTGCAGCTTCATCTTCAATACCCTCTCGTTGACTGATGTTATGTCATCAGATGAATCACTTCCTCTTCCAACCGATAAACCTTCGGATCCAGTCAGAATCCGCAGGAATTTCGAAGTTCATAAGTTTTTCTTTCTAGTTTTTTTTAATGTACATTTTCTCCCAAACCATGAGTTCCTTTTTGTTTTTTATCTGTTTAATTAGACCAGCCTTTGATTCAATTAAATGTTTTTTGGACCAAGCATGAGCAGCTACTGCTTACTTTTCCACCGCTTCACCATTTTTGACATTTCTAAGATGTTCTTTCACCCTTCTTTCAAATTTCTTTTTCCTATGTAAATTTTGTCACAATCTCTGCATTGGATCTGATAAATTCCTGATTTTTCTTCAATTTTTTCATTTTTATTGGTTTTGATTATCCTCTTTAGGCTGTATTTGTTCTTCGGTGCCAATCTTATATTAAACGTTTTGAATTTTTTTTTCCAAGAGGTAAGATAAGTGACTCATTCATTCATTCATTCATTCATTCATTCATTCATTCATTCATTCATTCATTCATTGAATTAAAAACCTTATAATGTTATTTCCCATATTTAACCATGAATTTGTAATTTTATTTTTAAAAGATTTTATTGTTATTGCTGAGAGAATATCAAACTGATTTTTTTTTGCAGACGTTTGCCAGATGTATTGAAAAGAAAGAGAACTCCAAAGAGAGCTGTAACATCTAATCGTAAAACCAGACAAGATGACAATAATTTGTCTTCTTCAATGATGCAGGATCTCTTCTCTAAAGGTAATACTGATGGCCCATGTTATATTTCGTGTATGAAGCATATTGGTGGCTTAGTTGTAAGTCATCAGACTATGGACTGGACAAGCTAGGTTCAATTCTGAAAACGAAAGTCGTAGGTTCATTCATATGTACCCTAGCTTGGCCCAGAGTCCACTCAAATTTTTAACCTAAAAAAAATTACCATTTTAACTAAAGTGACATTAAAAAAGTAAAATGTTGAATTTAACAGATCAGATACTCCAGAAACTATAATCTCCAGATGATTTCCATAGGTCAATAAATAAATAATAAATAAGTTGCATTATATCCAATATAGTTACAGCAATTATAAATAACATGTTATACGTAACCCATTAGTGCCCAGCGTTACATATATATAACACCTGCATCTTTAAACAATAACTCATTGTTGAGAGCATAATTTTTATGTAAGTTGCACATTGTTGCATTCTAGGAAGTTTGATCTCTCAGTCTGGTGTTTTTCTTTGTATTAGTTAATATTCTCAAATAGTGAATGCATATGTATTACTAATTTTCAGATTGCATAATTTATATTACACCATTTACGAAGGGTTAGTATAAATGAAATAATATATTAAATAATTAAGTTTATTATGTACAATTGTTTTGAAAATTGAATAATATCCACATTTGTGGTACATTTAGTTGTCATGAATATTTAGAATTGGCACAGGGTGTTTATTGAAATTTGCTGTAACATAAATGTTATGCTAGGCAGTAATGTAAGCAGATTTCTATATCAAATGCCAGTGTATGTTCCCCAGTATAGTTTATAAAATGTTATTGTTTTATTGTAGGAAGTAATATTTTAAGGTTCTTTTAATCAAGTTTTTTGAGTCTGTACTATCTTACCTCAATTTTAAGATAAGTACGATAGTATAGACTCAAAAAACTTGAATATAGAATGTTACTTCTTTCTTTGAAAATAATTTTATATGAGTAGAATTTAGGATCTTGGTTTATTTTTAGGGAACTTGCTAATATCCTAGCAACGTGATTTACAGTATAGAAAGCTTTAGACACTTTATTTGGCAAGGAAAATGATAACGTAGAATATATTTTATTACTCCTCCTGATTCTAATGTCTTGATTGGTGAATATTCAGGAGATGAAGACGCAGATGGGACTCCTAATAATCTAAGAGGAAAACAACTCCTGGGTGAGGTTGAAGTACGAAATGCCGATGGAAGAGAAATACTACCTGAACCAGCTCAAAATGAAGCAACCTCCCTGCCAGGTACACCAGAAACACGATCTCCTCCGGTATCATATATATACAGTATATCAAGAAATGCACAAAGGGTGGACGGTGATTTTCAAACTATCAGTAGAGATTTAGACGCTTAGTAATTTACCTTCACAAGAAGAACAAATGCGATTGAAGCTTTAGAACTTTTCCTCACTGACGAACTTATTGACTTCATAGTAGAAGAATCTAATAATTATGCACAATAACTGTCCCTACCCTAACACATCAGCAGCCATAATTAGATATTTTACACCTGATATAATAATGAAATCATTTATTTACTATTGTTAATTATGTGAATGATAAGTTATATGGTGTATTTAATGTTATTAATTTTTGCTCCCATATGTGCCTAGCATTACATATATGTCACGGTCACTTTTAGACAACCTATAAACACAACACCATTTTATCTAATTTTTTGGCTACTTTATGGATAAAGTAGTACATATATCATGGAAAAATGAAAAATCAACAAAAAAATTAATTCGGGCACTAAAGGGGTTAATTCAATAAATGAATGAATGAATGAATCACTTCTTATCTTACCTTATAGTTTATGTTTTTAAAACATAAAATTAGAATTGACAATTTGGGAGAAGAACAAATTTAAATCCATGAATTTCGAAATTCCCGATGAACAGGACCTGATCTCAAAGTTCATCAAATCAACACCAGGTGGCAACATTATTGATGATGATTCCAACAAAATTCCGGTAGTCATAATATTAGTTGAAAATTAGAGGGATATCCTCTTGAAAACTGCACTTCCCATGTTTAAAAAAAACAAACTATGAGGTAAGATAAGAAGTGGCCCATTCATTCATTCATTGGATTAAGAACCTCATATTGTTATTTCCCATATTTAACTATGAATGCTATACTTAATTTAACATTGCACTAGCATAACCGTTACACCCTTAGAGCTCCGATACGATCGTCAACAATTCTTTCCAAAGGCCAATAGACCATGTTACTAACAATGCCCCAACGACTTCTATTGAGAAGATTTTTATTGAGAATTTATATTACTTATATTATTTTTGGTCTGGACATCTTACCTCAATATTAATGTCCAGACCAAAAATAATATAATTAAAATAACCTCAAAATATAACTTCCTAAAATTAAATATTTATATTACTACTTCCTTTCATGTGATAGACCTAGGGGTCTGTTACAGTCTCAATCCAATGTTTGAAGGGTCTGCCACTTGGTAATTTAAGATTTGACGTAGTATTCTTGTTTGGCTCATTCTTCTTATGTGAGATTTCCAATTGTTTCTATATTTTTGTACATATTCCATGGGTGATTCTATTTGTAATTCTTTGATAATCTCGGAATTTTATACATCTCATAAATTTCATTTCTGCCGCAGTTAGTCTTTGTTCATCTACACTGCGAATTGTCCAGGCCTTACTGCCGTAACATAATATGGGTCAGGCCAGTGTTTTATAAATTCTAGTTTGTTTGTGTCGCTGCACTGTGTTTGGCTTGAAAATATTATTTATAATTCCTGTTACTCTGTTAAATTTTATAATTTTTTTACTAAAATCTTTTTCCTCAGTGGTAAAGCTTAATAAAGCTTTATATTTAAGCTATCGGCCTTTGGATGAAGAGAATTTTATAAGAGGAAAGAATTCTTGATGTTTGTATCAGAGCTTGAATGGTTTAACAGTTATCATGCTGGTGTGTATAGCCAGAAATCTGGAGTTCGAGTGTTAATTCTTTTGAAAATTAGATTCTGACCAGGGCTGGAAAATGTTAAATATAATTCTTAAAAAAAATTAATATTATCTTTTAAATTTATCATTTCTCGCTGAATTATATTTGAAGATAAAATCAAATGTTTCATACCTCTCCTCATAATTAATCTTCTAAGTAAATCACGATTTTGGGTTCATGGCGAACCCATCCTCAGTATCATTTTGCTGACTCAATATATTTGAAGAGAAACATTTACTTAATAAAATGGGTCGATTCTTATCTTACTTCATACATCATATTTTTCTAACATGGGAACTGCACTTTTCGAGTTCCTCTCATCCTCAGCTATCATGATATTGGCTGAGGATGAGAGGGATGCCTCTTGAAAACTGCAGTTCCCATGTTGGAAAAACATGATGTACGAGGTAAAATAAGAATCGACTTATTTTATTAATTGAGGAACCTCATAATTATCTCACTGATGGATAAATTATATTTGAAGAAAAAAAATTATATGCTCAAACTGGGATTTGAATTCAGGAGCTTACGCACTCTAGGCGAATGTTCTACCAACTGAGCTATCTGAGAAACTCCAATCTAAATGCAAATTTCTCTCTTATATACACTGTTAATTCCCGTGCACCAAATGCTATAAAGCCATTGCTTCTATCTTGCAAATGGTGGCTTCTTTATTAAGAAGACCTTTAATTGGAAAGAAGCCATACTGGCCTTATAATGTAATGTAAAATTCCCAATTAAAAGTCTTCTTAATAAAGAGGCCATCATTTGCAAGATAGATGCAATGACTACGTAGCATTTGGTGCATGGAAATTAACAGCGTTTATATGAGAGAGACATTTGTGTTTAGATTGGAGTTTCTCCAATAGTTCAGTTGGTAGAGCATTCACCTAGAGTGTGAAAGGACCTGGGTTCAAACCCCAGTCTGATCATACAATTCTTCTCTTCAAATACAGGATTCCCACATATGCTCTTTCAGGTTTTGAACACATGTAGTTTGTGTTTAAATAAACTTACAAACATGAAACTAGTACTAATGGAAAGAGAAAGTTTTGGTTATAGTATCAAAGTTGGCAACAATGACGTATAATTACATACAATATTCCGTATTGTTGAAAGTGAGAAAATGGCTGGTATAGACGATAGGCGAGCATTCTGTGTTCTTGATTATCATGTTCATCAATCTGTAATTGTTGTTCGACATTTTCGAACAAGATTTGGTGAAGATCCAACCAGTGGTCCTTCAATTTGTAAGTGGTACTCTGATTTTACGACAAGAGGGTGCATCTGTAGGAGACAATCTTGTGGATGCCCAGCTGTAAGTGAGGCAACTGTAGACCAGATTCGCGAATCTTTTACACATAGTCCTCAAAAATCAAGCATTGCAGCTAGTAGGGAGATGCAGATCCTTAAATCCACTGTATAGAAAGTTCTGCATAAACATTTGAAATTTCATCCATACCTATTGCAGATGCTGCAGTTCTTAAAGGAAGAAGATAAAATGGTGCGTCGTACTTTCTGCAAGAATATACAGACGCTCATGGAAACTGATGGGTTTTTTGAATCCATAGTGTTTAGTGATGAGTATACCTTCCATGTTTCAGGTAAAGTGAACAAACATAACATTAGAATCTGGGGGTCAGAAAATCCCAATACCTACGTGCAGCATGTCTGCGACTCTCCTAAAGTGAACGTATTCTGCACTTTAAGTCTGCAGAAAGTGTTTGGCCCATTCTTCTTTGTAGAGAAAACAATTGGAAGATGTGAGTACCTGGATATGCTACAACAAAGGCTTCTGCCTCAGCTGGAACAGGAAATGCCCAATGTGATCTCTCAAAAGGACGGCGCACCCCCTCATTTTCATAATGAAGTCAGATTGGAGCTCAACACCAGACTACCGAACTAATGGATTGGCTGTGTTGGTAATAATGATGAAGAACTTCTTCCTTGGTCTTCGCGTTCGCCAGACCTCATACCCCTTGACTTCTTTTTGTGGGGTTGTCAAAGATCTTGTGTACAAGCCACCTCTTCCACAGACCGGTCTTGATCTAAGAGTGTGCATCATAGCAGCCATCAAAAGAGTTGACCATGATATACTACAACATTCGTGGGCAAAAATGGACTACAGGCTTGATGTGTGTCGTGTTACCAACGGAGCTCACATTGAACATCTGTAAGGCACTGTAACCAAAACTCTTTGAGTTTCTCTTTCCATTAATACTAGTTTCATGTTTGTAAGTTTATTTAAACACAAGTTACACATCTTCAAAACCCGAAAGAGCATTTGTGGGAACTCTGTATAATTTAACCCTCATAATTAACTTATGAAGAAAAATTTATGCCTAGGCTGGAATTTGAACCCTAAGTCTCTGGTGTATAAAACCAGAGACATTGGGTTCAAACCTCAGTCTAGGCGTAAATTTTTTCTCCAATTATAATATCTTACGTGACAAGCATAGAGTAATTTTGATGATTTTTCAAATTTGAATGAACCTCATGCCAGCTGTGCTGTCAAATTTAAATTTTAACAACCATCGTATTCCAAATAGTTAACGTATTTGTGAAACTTGGAATGAATGTTGCAAGGTCACTACTATTTTCTTGTACTTGAAATTTATGACTAAATTTTTGTAAATGTGTATAACATTTGTATTGTAATAATTATATTTCTAAAATTTCTTGTTGAGGGAAGATGACAGATAAATTGTTGAATTGAGTTTCACACACATAATGTTCTCCTTAGCCACTTCATTAGGTGGTTCTGGACGATCAACACCAACAGGTGCAAGCGGGACGAGTTCAGCAAGATCACGTTTTGCTGGTGCCACATCTAAAACAACAAGCTTCTTGGCCAGTCTAAATCCTGCGCGGTGGGGACGTAATCTCAATCCTAGTGCTACAAGTCTCACAGAGAGGCCCTTCCATAAGGTATTGCTTCATTCATAATATTTGTAATGTTTTCAGTTTTTTTACACATATGTTTCACTTTTCTTAACGTAAGATTTAATTTTTTTTTATTTAGGTAACATTTTTATCACACCTCATTCTTATTTTTTATACTTGTTTTGGAACTTTACTCTTGAGTTCCATCTTCAGTAATTTTGTGACCATTCTGTCGTCTTGAAGAGCTGCCTTTTGCTTCCTCTGTTGGTTGACAAAAACCTCGAAATCAGGTCATTTTCCCCGGGAATTTCAAAGTTTAATAATTTCTCCTTTTCGTATTTTTTAATTTAGATTTTTTTCCAAACTTAGAGTTCTTTTGGTTTTCTATTTGTTTTAATAATTTAGCCTTCTTTTCGATAAGATGTTTTTCAGACATACATGGGCAGCCACTGCAGATTTTTCTACTACCCCTTTCTTGACCTTCCTGAGATGTTCTTTCACTCTGGTTTTCAAATTTCTCTTTGTTTTTCCTAAGTAGACTTTCTCACATTCTTCACATTCATTAATCTAACTATTTAACTCATACTCCAAACGGTAAGTCAATGACCATTCACGTTTCAATGAATTTTGTTTTACAACCAATGACAGTCGTGTTTCACCTCACTCTTTATCAATTTATCTTTATCATAGTCTGCTTTTGTAATAAAGCTCCTCCTTTTTAATATTCTGACCAGGTGAAAGCATTATTTTTCTCCAACAAATACATTGAATATAGCAAATAATAAACAGATTCTGTGATTTTATTGAGTTGTTTACAAAAAAATAAATGAATAACCTATAATGTTGATTATAATATACAGTTTGATGTGTTTCATTATTTCTCCACTAGGGTGCATTCTTACAATATTGCGATGCTATTTGGCAATAAGTAATATGATAAAATTGCAATGAATATGCATAACTTGACATTTCTGATTTGTTTTCAAATATCGCTATTTACTTTAAGTATATACATATTTTAAAACACTGGTAACTATATTTAAATAATGATATTTTAGTAAACAGCTTAATTTTATTCGTTAAATAGTCCCAACAAATACCACTCTTGATTTCCAAATCCTCTAGATAAATTCACTCGTCATTCATGATTTGTGAATTTATTGATTTGGAAATCACTCATGATAAATCCCTGATTTATTTTCTTCTTCTATTTTCTCATTCTTGTTAGACCTAATTAATCTACTGATGCTATAGTCATTTTTCAAAGTCAATCTTATGTTGAAATTTTAAAAAAAAAATTGAAACTTATGGTGCTTCAATGGATGATATGTGAAATTATTGAAGGTGGAACTGAAGTGTAAAGTTCCGAAACTAGTATAAAAAACAAGAAGAATATAAATATACCTCATAGTGTGAATTCCTAAGTAAAAAATGTAAAAATAAGATTTACAGCTTGAAAACAAACTGTTTACTAAACAATATGGTATAGAAAAAAAAATTGGTATCAGTTCACAGTTCTATGATAAAAACAAATTTTTTAAATTATGCTCTGCCCACCCCCAATTGGCTGTTTCAATTGTACTATTTATATTTGGCTCTGGCGTCTCCATGGCACAAGCGGTTAGATGCTCGCCTCTCATGACAGTTGTCTCGAGATTGAATCTCCAGCCACTCCATGTGGGTTTTATTGTGGACAAAATTGAGCTTGGGCAGGTTTTTCTCAGGATTTATCCCATTTTCCCCTGCCACAAATTCTATTCCACCATTTTTCCATATTTGTCTCAACCATTTTGTTCTTCCACCCCTGTGACAGTGCATCATGCGTGGTTGGCTGCACCATCGTCATTCACAGACCTCTAAAATATAGGGTCCTCATTTCATCCCTCGACTCGATCCTGAAAGCTGTTACCAGCTATGTAATGGTACATTCGGGTTGCGGATCAGTCTTTAACACAAGGATAAAAGAGATAGTCAATTGATAGGTACAGTATTCATTGTCATTCCTGTTCACGTGTAAACATGGGTCGGTACAGAGCAAGTTACACCTCCAAATTCAAGCTACAAATGGTGCGTTATGCAGCAGAACATGGAAATAGGACAGCAGGAAGAAAGTTTGATATGGACGAAAAATGTGTGACGGTGGTTCCATACAAAACATGCACTTGAAAACATCGACAATCATTCCGTGGAAAGAAAGCGATATATTCAGAGTTAGAAAGAGTTCTCCTGGATTACATATGGAAAACAAGGATAGACGAATTTCTGTATCCGTCGAAATGAAACAGTTTCTCCTGGTACATATCAGGAAGTTTCTGCACTATTGATTTATGCTACCGAATTACAAGATTGTTACATGTCGTAAATCGCCTTGCCCAGTCATATCTTTCCTTAAGGGTGGTGATGGGTGAAATTTCTATTTTCTACATTTTGTGAGCTAGAGACTTGAATTTTTGTACAAACATTCACAATTTGATACAAAATGATGTGTTCATGTTTCATTCTTGTGAGATATTTATTTTACGAGTTATTAAATATTATATTTTTTAAAAATTGCACATATTATAATTAAATGGGTTCCACAATTTTTTAGTAAAAGTCTGATTTTTTTCTACAGAACCCCTAAAATATTTAGAAAAACATCATGCATTAGAATTCTTATAATGTGAATACAAAGGGAGAAAAAATGTTTTACCTCATGCGTGGATTACCAAAAAAAAATTAATAATTGCATACATTTTATTTTTTATTTCTTAAAATACTACATCAATCATGAAACCCATGCACTACTTTGTTACCCATTGTTTTTGGGACATGCAATAAAAATTTGAACCTTCTAGGACAAAATTTCTGAATTCCATTCAGTTTTTCAATGTACAAAAATGCAGTGAAAATAAAAGTGTGCAAAAACAAGTTTAAAGGTTTGCATGCAGGTGGTATTTAACTGGCACAGCCTTTTAACTCTTGACATAATTTAGGGTACTTAGAAGCACCATAGGCCTCTGAAACTTTGAGAACGTATACATTAGAGTACAGGATATTTTTTAGTACAAAAAACAAAACATGCCAATTTTGATCTCAAATGGTCAATTTTTCACCCATTGATATTTAATTTTAGGAAGTTATATTTTGAGGTTATTTTAATTATATTATTTTTGGTCTGGACATCTTACCTCAATATTATTATTATTATATATTATTATATATTATTATTATATATATAATATTGAGGTAAGATGTTCAGACCAAAAATAATATAATTTCACCCATTGCCCCACTTAAATTCATTGCACTGGATTGCCATATATTTAGCTGTATTGAGGCCTTCGAACTTGCAATGAATTAGATAAAATTGTTCTAAAATAAAGCAAGTTTTCTATTTTTTAAACTTATATTTTAGGTAAGAAAGTGCGGCCTATACGTAAATATGGTAGTCTTTTTCTTTTTCTTCTTTGGTATTATAGCCCAAGTGGGCCTTGACCTCCTCTATGGTCTTCTTCCATCCTTCTCTATCCTCCAGTTCTTAATTCCAAATCCTTTCACATCTGCTTGTACACAATTCCACCATCTTGTTCTTGGTCTTCTTCTTAATCTTGTTCCATCTGGATTGTTGTTGAAGACAATCTTCACTTTCCTTGTGGTTTGCATCCTTGTGATATGTCCTAACTATCTCAATCTTTGACATTTTATATATCTCTCCAAATTCAATTCCTTACGCAATTCATATATCTCATCGTTGTATCTGGCTCTCCATCCATCCTCTGTTTCAATTGCTCCGAAAATCCTTCTAAAGGTTTTCCTTTCTAATACTGCTAGTTGTTTGCGTGTATTTTTATTTAAGACCCATGTTCCAGTACCATATGTTATAATGGGTCTTATTAAAGTTTTATAAATCTTAATTTTGATTTCTCCAGATATTATTTTGTTTTTAACTATTAAGAGTTAAATCATATGCCCTGTTAGCCAGATATATTCTTTGTTGTATCTCACTCTTTATGTCATTATTTGCTGTCAATATTGACCCGAGATATAATAAATTCATTTACCAAGGAGTTAGTAGACAAAGTTAATTTTTAGTTACCTTATTTGCTCATAGGTGTCCTGATTGGCATGCAATCAACACACCGACTCAATGAGACAAGAAGGCTGTATTCAGTTCATGATTATATCTCTTCCTCTGGAGATCCTAATTAAGTAACAGGCCAAAAATCTTTCTTTCAAAAGAGTCTATAATTTTTTTATAGACTATGTTTTTTGCAACATATGTCAAGACTGGTCTTGCTAATGTTTTATAAAGGAGCTAATTTTATACCTTAGCTAAAATCAGTGACCTAGGACTATTTCACATGACAGTTTATTAGAATAAAACAGTAGCACAATGTATGAACAGTTCCACTGTAATATATGAAGGCTATGAATAAATTAAAATTTCAATTTCATTAAAAATTACAATGAGAGTAACACTATTTATATCATGATTCAGAAAAATCTTTTTACATTTCACCTCATAAAAATCCATAATTTTCACAAGACTGGTTTCTTGAGCCATACTTCTATTCTCAGCCATAACTCAAAGTATTGGCTTGGGATAGGAGCAATAGCTCCAGAAACCATCATGTGAAAATCATGGAGTTTTATCAAGTGAGATGTAAACAGATTTCTCTCTTGCATGTCATAAATTTCAATTTTTTTTTTAACTAATATTATCAATTAGTTCTTATTCTATTCATATGAGAGTGTCATATATTTTGTGTTTTGTATTCTAGGAGTCTTCCATGTCGAAGTCTTCAAGCAATCCAAATCTCACAGCTGGAAACAAAGAAAAAGCTCGAAATTGGGTTCGTGAACAAGCTGCTCGATTTGTTGAAACTTACTCTGTATCAGAGAATAATGGTCCACCACATCCTGCTATGAATGTGCTGTCCAGGCTAACTCAGGCAATAAACAAACTCCAGTCTCAGGTAAACACTTTTTTTAATTTTAGGAAGTGATATTTTGAGGTTATTTTAATTGTATTATTTTAGTCTGATCATCTTACCTCAATATTAATGTTGATTTGTTCTTGAACATGTTTCAAAACAATTCTGTTTTATCGTCTGGACAAGCTGACGATAAAACAGAATTGTTTTGAAACATGTTCAAAAACAAATCAACATTAATATTGAGGTAAGATGTTCAGACTAAAATAATATAAACACTTTTTTATTCACTAAGGCCCTCTGCTGGTCCATATCCTCAGCCAATTAAATCCATATATTTGAAGAGAAATGTATACTATTATTTTAAAATCATTATACTATTACATTTGAAGAGAAGATTATACACTCAGACTGGGGCTTGAACCCAAGACCTTTCACACTCTAGGCAAATGCTTTACTGAGTGAGCTATCTGAGCAACCTTCAATCTAAATGCAAATCTTTCTCTTATATACGCTGTTAATTCCTGCGCACCAAATGCTATGAAGCCTTTGCTTCTATCTTGCAAATAGTAGCTTCTTTATTAAGAAGACATTTAATTGGGAATTTTACATTACATTATAAAATAGTATGGCTTCTTTAGATGTTTTTATTATTCATTTCATACATCTCAGTGATGGATAATAACAAATGAAATAATAAGGAATAAAAACATTGATCAGATATGGCTGAGTATAGACACGACGGAAAATCATTTGCAGCTGCAAACAAACATTCAGGTGAACAGCAATTTTATTTGCAACAAGTTTCCTTATGTACTAATTGTAACCTGGATCTCGCATTTTGTGTAGATATCAAACATTCATAAAAGTTTGAATAACTGCGTAAATTATAAACTTCCAGACCAATTATATTATTTTTAGTCTGGACTGGATGTTGATGTCAGCTCCATCCTGTGGTTGGCCAAAGAACCTCCAAACAAGGTCACCCTCCATCGGAATATCAAAATTCATAACTCTGTTTCTGTTCTTCTGAATATAAATTTTTTCCCAAATAGTCACCTCTTTTGTATTTTCTAACTGTTTTAATAATTTAGTGTCTGAATTTATATTATGTTTTTCATACCAAACATGAGCAGCAACTGCAGATTTTTCAATTTCTCCATTTTTAATATTTCTTATGTGTTCTTTGGTTCTAATTTTTAGGTTTCTTTTTGTTTTCCCTATATATATATATATATCTTTTCACAACCCGTACATTCAATTTGATATATTCCTGACTTTTTATTTTTATCAGTTTTTTCATTTTTGTTGGTTTTTATTAGTTTATTTAAACTGTAGTTATTTTTTGGTGCTAATTTAATATTAAACTTCTCAAATATATTTTGAAATTTATTATGTACCCAAGGGTGATATGTGAATTTCCTATATTTTTTCATAGGTGGTTCTTCTTTTTCAAGATTACTTCTGTTTATCATTTTTTGTTTTTTTATACTTTTCTATCCTTTTATGTACCATTTTTTCATCAAACTCATTTTCTCTTGCTACTTTGATTATGTGTTTTTTCTCATGTTTGAAATCTTCTTCGTTTAAGGGTAAGTTTACCAATCTATGAGTTAAACTATTAAATGCTGCTAATTTATGTCCAATTGGATTGAACCCTGTTGATTTTATAAAATTTTCCGTATGAGTTTCTTTCCTATGAATCCCGAATTCAATTTTTCTTTTTTTTTCGTTCGTTTCTGACCAATTTAAGATCCAAAAAAGGTATTTGTTTATTGTCTTCTATTTCTTTGGTGAATTTAATGTTTGTACTCTGTAAATTTAATAGTTTTAGGGAATCTTCTACATGTTTTTCTTTAACAATACAAATTATATCATCAACATATCTACTCCAAAATTTAAACATTGTGGGATGTGCTTTAGTGATTTTACATTCAAAATCGCTCATAAATAAATTTGCCAGGAAAGGTGATAATGGGTTTCCCATTGAGAGCCCTGATTTTTGTCTATAGAAACTCCCATTGAATGTAAAAAACATTTGGTCAATGCATAACTAAATTAATTTCAAATAATATAAATAAAATTAAAATAACCTCAAAATATAACTTCCTAAAATTAAATATTAATTCCAGACCAATGTTGTACTATTATATTCACAATATGAGGAATTCCATTACTGAAATTTTGCCATTGAATTTTATTATACCCTGTATATTTGTATTTCACAATAAATAAATGTAATGTGTTGGATTTTTGTTACAGCCTAATGAAAGTTCGACTGCGTTGGACGAATTGCGTAGCATAGTAATGGAATCTGATATATCGCCATTTGAAGTCAATCATAGTGGACTTATCAGAGCGATTCTTCAATATATTACTCAACCTGATGGTCCTATGATGGGAAGTCGTGATCAACGACTGCGTACCTTTCTTCATGTGTTTGCTGGTTGTCCAGTAAGTCAAATTTACTTATTTTAGGAATTCTCACTATGAGGTATATTCATTAAGGTAGAATATTTTTATCACTCACCTCATATTGTTCAATATTCTACCTTAAAGTCAAATTTACTTATATGTTTTGTAATACCACATTTATCGATTAGTTTTTATAGAAAATGTAATATTTGAATGAGTGAAAGTTATTTATACTACCTCTGGCACCATCGAACCCATAGTTTCATGCTGCAAGGACATAAGCCCTCCATACATCCCTAATATAAGCCAATGTTTTCCAATCTCCTCTGTATGATTTACTTCCCCCAAATCATGGTTAATCTTATTCTCCAACCTCATTCGTGGCCTACTAATTTGACATTTTCCCTCTGGTTATCTTACAAGGAGTTTCCATGTTCTCTTAAATTCCCATTTGTGCCATATGTCCTGCTCATTGCAGCCTACAAGACTTAACTGTTCTTATTATTTTAATTTATTTTGAGTTGTATTTTGACTCGCCCCATGTTTCTTGACTCCTTCGCAGACTCGAGTTTTTTCACTGCATCTGTGACATTCTCAATGCGACACCACGGTTACAACTGCCATCCAGCGGTTTCCTCTCTTGCAGATTGTTTTCTGCACTCTCTTCTTATATCTGATTTCCCATAAAGATTATGTAACTTACTGTTATGAAGTATTCTCCATTTCCCTGTGTGTTCATTCTCTCTTTCGTCCTAAAATTTTTCTTAGAACTTTATTCTCAAATACTCGTAATCTTCTCTCCTCCCTTAAAGTAAGAGTCCATGTTTTGCATCCATATAATATAACTAGGTGAATGACAATTTTATTTATTTTTTAAAGAAAAATTAACACTTGAACCAGGACTCGAACCCTGGATCTCCGACATTGTACTCTGAATTGTAACCATTACACCATTTGAGCTCTGATACAAACGTCAACAATTCTCTTTCATCCGAAGACTGATAGCCATTGTTACCAAAATCATTTGACAACTTCTATTCAAAGTATTTTTATTGAGAATTTAAATCGTATTTTTAAGCAGTAAAGCTTAATATTTTTATGTTATATTTTGAATTAATACTCTCCAAAATTGGACATAGTTTTATTTTAGAAAGAAAAATTAACGCTCGAACTCTGGATCTCTGACTGTGCGTGTTAAAATGATAACCATTACACCATTCAAGTTCCGATACGAATGTCAACAATTCTTTCCACTTACACAAATCTCTTTCATCCGAAGGCCGATAGCCATCAATACCAACTATGCCATTTGACGACTTCTATTCATTTATTGAGAATTTGCACATTACTTTTAAGTGGTAAAGCTTTTATATATTTTCAGTTTAATGTTTTTTTTAGAGAGAAGTTGGGTGACGAAGAGTCCTTGTAATACATAATAGCCTGCATTTTCAGAATTGAGCCTATGTTTAATTTCCTGATTTCTGTTTGTAATTATTGAAAATTTTACAATTAAAATATCCAACCTGCTGACATACTACTATTTGAGCTGGCTTGGTAAGACATGTTTGAAGCTGTCATGTATATATTTAATAATTCATGATATGAACTTTATTTCCAAAGAAAATATGTAATGACTCATTGTATTTAAGATAATCACCATTAATGTTAAGTAAGTTTTGAAAATTATAAAATTACAATAGGACCAATTCTAACATGAGACCAGAATAGACCAGCAGGCCTAATCCTTGATGCCGATGATAATAATAGGAAGTAACATTATGAGGTTGCAGAGACTCTTGACATCCCAACTCCTTTCAAAAAAAGTTAAACTGAAAATATATAGAACTGTTATTCTACCAGTTGTATGGATGCGAAACATGGACTCTTACTTTAAGGGAGGAAAGGAGATTATGAATGAGTATTTGAGAATAAAGTTCTTAGGAAAATTTTTGGACCAAAGAGTGATGAACAAAGGTGAATGGAGAAGACTACATAACAGTGAACTATATGGTCTTTATAGGAAGCAGATATAATAAGAACAGTTAAGTCTCATATAGACTGCAAAGGGCAGGACATGTGGCACGAATGGGGAATGAAAGACGTGCATGAAAGCTTCTTGTAGGAAAACCAGAGGGAAAACACCCAGTTGGTAGACCAGGAATGCGGTGGGAGAATAACATTAACTATGGTTTGAGGGAAGTAAATTGTACAGGGAATGATTGGAAAACATTAGCTCAGGATAAGGATGTATAGAGAGCGTATGTCCATGTGGCCATGAACCTATGGGGTTGATAGTGCCATTGAGTTAGTAACATTATGAGGTTCTTCTCAATTAATGTGAATCAGCACGATCTTACTTAATATTTGAGTTTGTATTCTTTAACATATTTAATTTTAGGAAGTTTTATTTTGAGGTTATTTTAATTATATTATTTTTGGTCTGGACATCTTACCTCAATATTAATGTTGATTTGTTCTTGGACATGTTTCAAAACAATTCTGTTTTATCGTCAGCTTTCCATCTTCCAACTTGTTCACAGTTCACACAAACTGTGAACAAGCTGAAGATGGAGCAATAGCTTTGAAACGATTGTCCAACAAAATAAACATATGAGGTAAGAATGTTAAAGAATACAAACTCAAATATTAAATTAAACCTCATAATGTAACTTTCTAATGATTAAAAAAAAAGATGATGATGATCTTACTTGATAAATATTTGTGTTCCATTTGACATGTTTTGATATATTGTCCATACTGTCTTTCCAAGACTGAAAAAGCTAACGGGAAAAGTTGATGATGGTATGGACAACAAATCAAAGCATGTAAAATGAAACAAATACGATGGTAATTTCAAAAGTAATGCACGTGATTTTTTTTTTTACTAATGCCTTTATTTCTTTGAGATTATCTGTTCACAGTCCTTCAATATAGTCTCCCTGCTTCTCATTGACTGAGTCACAATGTTTAGGAAGCACTATTTTTCCATTCGAGACACTTTTTTGATTCATGTGTCAAATAGCTCGGGTAACATTTGTAGAAAGCTCATCCAGAGAAATAAAATGTCACCCACAAATAGGTTCTTTTAACTTTGGGAATATTCAGAAGTCTGGACTGTAGGGAACATGAGGTAACACTTCCCACCTATGATTGCAAATTTATTTGGATACAACTTCCATGATCTGCATGTGAGTATTGTCATGGAGAATGAGTAGCCAAGCCACGAGCAACTGGGATCAGTTATTGTGCATTTTTCTGGAAAGTTTTTGCATGGAAACACAATAATACACTCCATTGATACTTCTTTCATGGGACTTGTCATGATGATTCTTTGGTGATCATTAGCAATGATCATTTCCTTGGCCTTTGATTGAGCTCGTCAAAACCATCAATGAAGAACTGTACTATGGTCCACTCTGGACTCACCACAAACTTTATTCAAAGCACTGTGGATTTCTGTGTGTGTTTTTTTTTTCTGCATAAAGTTTTGATTTTAATGTATGGTCTCTGATCTGTAATAGTCACAGTACCTGACACACATGCAGGCTCCATCTGTACATAGCTCTTTTTATACAACTATATAGTAGTATAATTAAGACATTTTGTTTGTACATTCTTACCTCTTATGGTTGTTTTTGTCGAACATGTGTTTCAGACTCAAAAAAACATGATTAAAAGAGCCTCAAAATATCACTTCCTATTGTATTTTAAAATAGAGTACTATATTGATACAATGAATACATATACTTCTTTCTCAAGCCTTCAACTGCAACTGACGTAATTTTCACTAGTATTGAATCACCCAATCTACATACTGCCAACCTGTGCATTACTTTTGAAATGATCCTGAAGTAAGATGATACAGTAATTAATATTTAATTTTAGGAAGTTATATTTTGAGGTTATTTTAATTATATTATTTTTGGTCTGGACATCTTACCTCAATATTAATGTTGATTTGTTCTTGAACATGTTCAAGAACAAATCAACATTAATATTGAGGTAAGATGTCCAGACCAAAAATAATATAATTTAAATAAGATGATACAGATTCACATTACTTATTGAGTATTTAGAAGTTATATTTTATTGTAATGTTCCATTAATTTAATTATAGTTGGACCCAACTTTCTGTGGACATCCTCCAGCGTGGAATCCAGCACCCATGTCTGCCCTTATTGCGAAGCTGAGTGGTTGTGTGTCTCAGTTAGAACAATTTCCAGTTAAGGTGCACGACCTTCCAGCTGGTACAGGCACGGGTAGAGGTGGTGGTACCAGCGCACTCAAATTTTTCAACACACACCAACTCAAGGTTGGCATACAAAGGAAAATTACGGTACTATTTTATTATGATTTAAATAATTCTATGTATGGGATGTTCTGAAAAGCAGGTTCCAATATTTACAGAGATTGTAGCATCCAGCAGAAAAATTGCTATAAACTCTGGCCCTAAGATTGGTATCATCTGAATTATTGTCTTCGTTTACCATCACTGTGGATCATCATCACTTTCTTTGATCTACTCTTCATGATATGACCACCATTAATTGCATTGCAGCCTTCAATCCTATCATCTTAATCTGACAGAATTACATTTTCTTTAGTATACCCCTGGTTTTTGTCACTTGAACACTACCTAACTGATACAGCTATTTTATTTTCAAAATTGGTAGAATGTAACACTATGAAGTAATTTAGGTAGAATTTTTTTTTATCACTCACCTCATATTGTTCTTCTTATTTGACTTAAACTAGGTTCGGAACATAGTTTCTGTTCCATCCTCAGTATCGTCACGACCGTTGTTCTGTCGTCTTGAAGAGCCGTCCTTTGCTCCTTCCATTGGCAGACTAAAAAACCTCGAAACCAGGTCATTCTCCCTGGGAATTTCAAAGTTCATCAATTTCTTCTTTTCGCTCTTTTGAATGTAGATCTTTTCCCAAACAGTAAGTTTTTTTTGTTTTTCTATTTGTTTTAATAATTTAGCTTCTTTTTCAATAAGATGTTTTCAGACCATGCATGGGCAGCCAATGCAGACTATGAAGTAATTTTATCAAAGGATTGAAAGACTGTTATACATTGCATTTATTCAAATATGGTTGGTATCTAATGTCGAGCACTTGATAATGAAATCATTCACTCTCTTGCACTCCAATATTTAGCAGAAAGGCTGGTCTCTTCTACAAAAGCTGGACAATGGAGGAGATGGTTTCTTTCCATATCTTCATTTAAATTGCAAAAAGGGCATTTAGGTGAATCTGTTATGCCAATTCTGTGTAGGTGTTTATTCAAGCAGTCATGTCCCGTTAGCAGTCTGAATGTTGCTACTGCGGATTTTCTTTGTAATGTAGTAATGTCATAAGCTTGTAGATTTTCCCATTCCTTTCCAGATGTTTTGGTGGTGTATTCTTCTCTAAGTTTATTGATGTATTTATTTGAGATAATTCTTTTGATAGAGTGAAAGGAAACTGGAGCAGAAGTTGGGTTTGAAACAATTTTGCTACCCTTCTTGGCTAGAAAATCGGCTATTTCATTGCCTGTCACTCCACAATGGGCCGGAATCCATTGAAGTACAACTTTTTTTATTCAAATATAAATGATCTCTTTATTTCCAAATTCCCACATAGCATCGTGGGGAATTTGGGTAACTACAATAAGTGGAGGCTCCAGGTTGAGAAAACCAGCTATAACGGCTGGGGGACCTTCATGTTGACCAATCATCCCAATACTGGCTAGATGATCATCCATCTCTGTGATTAACTCATGTGGATGTGATGCCAGCAGCTGGCTTTTAAGTCAAGGGTTTTACAGACTTATGACACCATGAAAATTGGAGTACCCTAGCAAGTTTACCTACAATGTTTTCTAATTTCTTTCTTTCCAAAGTGCTTGGAATAGAAGAAGATATACCACTTTTACAATAGAAGACCATAACTCGGAAGATACTGATTTTAGGGACCATGATTATAGTAAGTTTGTTTTTCCCCTCTTGTTTCGTTAGATACTACTTCCTCTATACATGTTTTAACTATTTTCAGAACATTCTGTATATCAGAAATTCATACTGATATGCTCAGAGTATAAACATTAGTTCTGTGATTGATATTATACAATGAAACTATTAAATAAAGAATATATAGGAACTTTTAGTTGAGCTCTCTCCGAAATTAAAGTTAAAGATAATAATCAGTAAGCCATGTATCACTTCTTCACATTTATACAATTTTGAATGTTTGGTTAAATTAGAAACTATATTTTTTCTTATACAAACCCGTACGCTTGAAAAAAAAATCTGTCTAAATCAGGAGCCTAGATAGCTTAATGCATAAAGCACTGAAACGATCCAGAGATCCTGGGTTCAAATCCTGATTTAGGCAAAATTTTTCTTTTAAATTCATTGGAGAAATTTTTTTTAAAACTTACCTCATAAATTTCATGCTTTTCGTGGAACTGCGGTTTCAGACAACATCTCGTCTATTGTCAACATCTTCTGTGCTCCCATCTATGGTTGAATTTATAAAGTTTAAAATTACATTTTGTTCATTAGAAATATCAAAGTTCGTCTATCTATTTTTATTTTTCTGAATGTATGTTTTCTCCCAAACTGTCACTTTTAAAGGTTTATCCAATTATTTTAAAACTTTTGCTTCTCTTCCAGTTGTATGATGTTCTAGTAAACTATGTGCAGCAATTGCAGAGTTTTCAATTTCACAATTTTTAATATTTCAAAAATATTCTTTAGTACGAGTTTATAAATTCCTTCTAATTTTTCCTATATAAACTTCACTGCAATTCTAACTCTATTGTTAACATTTCTATATATTCAGATATTACAAATCCGAGGAAATGATTTAAACACAATTTTTTAAAAAATGAGTTGATTTATATCAGTCCACCCTATAGGCGATGATTTAAAAGTGTATCATTTAATTTAAAGTACAGTATAAGTCCACTATAAATTGTATAAACTTATACACTATGCTAAGGGAATATTTATAAACATAACATTAGTCTCTTCATGACACAACAGGCCTTGACCAACCATTCGGCTTTTGCCCTAACATGTACTTATCATTTACAGAGGTGGTTGATCATCTAGCCAATATAGGGATTACGTGTGTTCAGCATTGTAGCTAGTTTTCTCAACCTAGAGCCCCTACTTTCTGTAGCTGCCCAAATTCCTCATGATGCTGGTTGGCACCAGTCCCATACTAGCTGAAATTACATGAGAAAATTTCTTCCCCTGTGGGGACCTGAACCAGCACAAGTCCCATACCTTTGCACCAAGGCATCATGGCTTAAACCACTCGACTATGGCGATGGACATAGAGTAATAGTATACGATATAAGACTCTGATGTTCATTGTTAATTAACAATGTATAAGAGAAAATTTTACACTTAGATAGAAGTGCTCAGGTAGCTCAGGGGAAGAGCATTGGCCTAGAAAGCCAAAGGTTCTGGGTTCAAAACCCCAGTCTGAGCATATAATTTTTCCCATCAAATATAGCTTCTTCATGTTTTTGTTGTTTTGGGATTGAGTTTAGGGCATTCATTTTTGTGGAATCATCTATGATGGTATCTTTCTGTTGACATATGGTACAGCAGGGAGATTGCAGTATTTTATTTGAAGAGACAAATATACGTTTTTTATAATATAATAAATTTGGGAATTTTAACATTATAGAGGTTTTCTTAATAATAATCAAATGAATCGTGAATTCTTCTTACCTCATATATCTGATTTTTTAACACAGAACTGCAGTATCGCAAATACATAATTCGCATCTTCAGCTGTTTTCACGATGCAAATGATGTATTTTGCAATACTGCAGTTCTGTGTTAAAAAAACAGATATATGAGGTAAGAAGAATTCACAATTCATTTGATTCTTATTATAGAGAAATATACACCTGAATTGGGATTTGAACCTGTCTCTGGTCTCCTAATTCAGGCATATATTTTTCTTCAAAGTTAAAATTGGGAAACACATTATGAGGTTCTTAATTAATAAATTAATATATTTTTCTCTTCAAATAAAATTTGTTATTCAGTGAGAAATGATAAATGTCTAAGATGGAAGATGGCAGGATGTTGATCCTATGAATGTGGGCCATCCGTCATGTCAAGTGACCAATATTAATTTTACAGTGTATCCATTGTTTTTTTTATACTTTCATCTCATAGTTCTGTTTTCAACATTTGATTTGCTGTAGTTGATTTAATTTGTTAATGATTATATCTGTTATTATTTAAAATTTAATTATCTGGTCCAGGTTTGAAACTTTGCCTTTGATTTAATTGAGCTAACCAGGTAAGTGCTTTCTTGACATTTGGTGGCTTAAGGAAAGAAAAAAAAAATTGTGTTTTTCAGTGCAATCTACAACGGCATCCAGAATGCACAAACCTGAAGCAATGGAAGGGAGGAACAGTGAAAATCGACCCTCTTGCACTAGTTCAAGCTATTGAACGTTACCTTGTTGTGAGGGGTTATGGACGGCTCAAGGATAAAGATTCTGGAGATTCTGATGATGATAATAGTGAAGAAGATATTGATGATACTCTTGTGAGTTTTAATTTTCTTTTTTTTTATGTAAATATAGTACAATATAAAATAATGAAATTATACTAATTCCGAGCTAAGTTCCAGTTGTAATGTAAACACTGCATTTTTGTTGGTTGAATAACTATTTTATCTTTAAGCGTGTAAGAAATGTGCTTCCCTCTCTAACACTTGAAACAAAGAAAATGAAATAATTTTAAAAAAGTATTATCTAGCACATGTTTATATCAGTTTTTTTTCTCTCAAATGCCCCAGGTTGTCATTTTGACATTTCTGGTATTCTCTCCTGGCATGGCATACATGTAACCTACTTCTGAGGTTGGGGCGCCTGGAAGGCAGGGTTACCTGCCCCGATGATATGAGGGTTACCTGCCCCAATGATATGAAAGTTGATGATGATGGTAATGATGTGCCAGGAGAGGCCTTAAACTAAACTTAAGCTAATTAGGTGAATGTATAATGATGATAATGATGGCTAGATGGTGTTCGGGGACCATTTGTTATATAGGAGAGTATTAAAATATATTGATGTTTTTATTATTAATTTAACACTTCTCAATGAGGGATAAATTATATTTGAAGAGAAAAATTTTCTCCCGGACTGAGACTCGAACCAAGGACCTTTGGCTTTCCCGGCCAATTGGTGGATCATGGGCGAAAATGTTTCTCTTCAAATATTAAATTAAATTATATATATATATATATATATATATATAAATAATCTTAATAGATTAAATAAGCATTCAAAGTTAAATATGGGAAATAACATTGATGTTCTTAATCATGAAGAATGACATTTTTTTACATCTTACCTCATAGTTTCCTGTTTTTTTAAAAACAGGAACTGCAGTTTTCAAAAGGACACATCCCTTCCATTTTCAACCGACATGACTAAATAATAAGCATTGTATAATTTTTTCTTCTTCTTTTTTTCCCGGTTTGAATGTAATTTTTCTTTCTAAAATTAAATTATATCCAATTCTGGAAAGTGTTAATTTAAAATATAACTTTAAAAAAAGTATTGTTTTATTCTTACACATGTGCAATGCAGAATACATTGGAATTTCAGTTGTTTCAAAATAGCTGCTTCTATAGAATTATAAAACATTGGAAAGGGAAGCATTTCAGAAGCGGAAATAAACAAATTATTGTGAATGTTTTCAAATAGTTTAATGAAAAATACCCCACATTAGCCCTTCAGAAAGTGGTGAAAATAGGAGAATTTACAGGCGAGATTTAGGGCCGGTTTCACCAACATCGGTGAAATTTAACCTTCACGACGAGTTACATAACCGGGAGAAAAATAACTAAGCGTGTTTGCGTTTCACCACGCCATATAACACCGACGTAAACAAACGGGCGGTTTACCGTTAAAATTATTTTGAATCGTATATTTCTCATACCTCATATTCAAGCGGAACAAATTTGTAGGAGGGGAAAGAAATGCTATTGGTTGTTACTTATCGCGTTACCATAGAAACCTAAATAAACACATTGAACCAACACAAACACGTTCCACAGATCACGTATATTAGTACACGTGGAAAATTTGCCAGAAATAAAGAACATGTCCAACGAAAGATTTTCAAAACTATAATAGAATTAATATAGAAACGTTGAAACTATAGGAAATAAGAAACTATCCATAAAACATGCGTAACGACGAAAAATATTTTTTCTTGATTAGGCCTGTTTTTAAATTAACCTAATGATTGATTTAAAAACACTTTTACATTAATATAATATGGTAGTGTATTATCATCATCATCATCATCATCATCATCATTGGAATGCTTTAGTATATTTGGGTTATGTAAAAGTTTTCATGGAACAAGCCATTTTAATGGTATAAGAAGAGCAATTATTTTGGTTGGGACCATGTATTACAGTGTTTACAAAGTATCTAATCCATCTCCTGAAAATGTTGCTGCTGTAAACTCTCATTCTTGGAAGAATTATTTAATAACATGCAAAATGATTATGATAATGCAAGCCATGTTATATATATATATATATATATATATATATATATATATATATATATATATATAAGGTGATTTGGAGCCATTAAGCAACAAATCTGATGAGAGGTCCTTAAAAAAAATTCCAACATTTCTCCCTCTCAATGCATAGAAATGCTAGATTACAAACCCTTGTGCTTCATGGTTATTCAGGTGTAATCATAATATAGGAACGTCCTGTCTGCGGATGAACTTGTGATGGAACAGATTAGTTTAATTTGTAAAACTTGGAGTAGATCTTGGGAAGCTCAATTTTTTTGGTTGTTCCTGGACCTATTATAAGAACAGTGAGAGTTTTCTTTTTGTCTTACATATATTCATTATTTTCATTGTTGCACTTTGGAATACTGCAACCCAGTCTTAACGAATTTCACTAAAAATGTTTGACTTTATCAGACCCATACCCTTGTCACATTCTAGGTATGTAGGTCCACTTATTGGGAATGTGACAAGAACTGACTGCAAATGTGTCTTCTCATGAACAATGTAGTGTAAATATCTAAAGAGCATGTAATTTTTATTTGCCCTCCTGCAGATTCACAGAATATATTTAACTACTAGATTTTTGGGTTAAGGATGTTTGTAATATACTGATTAATAAGAAATGAAGTTACCTTATTGGCTCCTTTCCTACCATGAGCTTCAGAATAAATATAGAAAATGACCTTGTTATCAAACAACTTTTGAATGTTGAAAGAAAAGTAGCTAAATCGTTGCTTGTAATATATGATGTTTGGACAGGGGAGATTTTTCTGAAAATCCATGGAAATAAATTTAGTACTTCTCTTCCATGCTTCCCTCTGGCCGTTATAAATAATCTCAGTTCTTGCTATGTGAACCTTGTTTTCAGTTTCAAGATACATTACCTTCTTCTCTACCTCCAGCCTCATCTCTTCATTTGCAATGGTACTTAACTGAACAGGAGCGACTTCTTATTAGCAGTAAATTCATCACAGATACTATACGAATCGTTTCTGGGGTATCCAAATTAAATGTTGAACTGTGTTATGAAAATGGTTTAATACATTTCAGAAGATATAAAGTTTTCAGAATAATTGTCTTTATACATGTTATACGTTGTTAAAAATACACAGTTCGCCAGGTAAATACAACTTCTGTTTTCTTTATGCTATAATGGCTTTCAGGACCCTTAAATGATGTGTGTTCCATAACCAGTTTTGGACAATTTGGTCTGCCTGTTGGTGTGTTTGCCTTACATATCCTTGCCTATCTCTGCATTAGTATTTATAGATTTTCGGATATTTTCAATTCTCTATTTTGAAATGGCATTTATAAACCTGAAAACTTTTTTACATATATCTTTATTTCATTTGCATAATTTTCATCTGAAATTCTTACCTTGTATCTGAAACTTTACTATGAAGGAGAGCATCATCTTCATTTATTTTGGCCTCCTCTGTTTAATATTGTGGGACCAAACATATATATAAAGTTAATAGTGAGTGGAGAACATATTTTTAATAACTCACCTCATACAATTTCAAATTTATTTGATTTAAGACCATTGGTTTTGAATGAATTTTTCATTCATCTTCAGTTTATTTTCAGTTGTTGATTTCACCAATTCTCTAATTCTGCCATATTTGGTTGGCATTATAAATTTTTTTCTATAGGAATATCAAAATTCATTGATCGATATTTATTCTTTTGAATGAATATCTTCTCCCAAACTGTTCATTCTAATGGTTTATCCAATTGTTTCAAATTGTGAAATTGAAAAATCAGCAATTGCTGCACATAGTTTATTAGAACATCATAAAATTAATAGAGATGCAAAACTTTTGAAACAATTGGATAAACTATTAGAATTAACAGTTTGGGAGAAGATATTCATTCAAAAGAATAAATATTGATCAATGAATTTTGATATTCCTATAGAAAAAAATTTTATTTCAAAATTTATAAAGCCAACCAAAAGATGGCAGCGTTAGAGGTAACCATGGTGAAATCAACAAACATAGAATTTCAACAGTTGGTGTCATGAAAATAAACTGAAGATGAATGAAAAATTCATTCGAAACCAATGGACTTAAATCAAATAAATTTGAAATTGTATGACGTGAGTTATTAAAAATATGTTCTCCACTCACTATTAATGATATAACCTCATAATGTTTACTTCCCAACATTAATTTTAATATATATAAAGATTGTGCCTCTAACATTGTAAATTTTGAATTTGTTGATTCATTTATTTTGCTGATTTACATCAATACGTTTTAAATATTTTAACCTACAATTACAGGAGTCTCCAGTTTCATGAATCTGAGCTCTCAATTTTTTGTTAGTATCTTTCATCCTGCCAAAAACTCTTCCTCTTCTTACAGCTTTCATAAGATACACAGTTATTGATCATACTCATTCATTTTGAATGTACGTGATTCCAGTTTTCACTTTTCTCGCACAATATTACTAGTAAAACAACATATGAAGCAATACAATGAAAAAATAGTGTACATGTAATTCTCCTCCCAAATAAGACCAATATTGAATAAATCCAGTTCTATTACTCTACACCTGCACTGCAACAGTTAGATTAAAATGACTTGCTTTCCTTTTCCCCTGTTCACTATAGACTTACCTTTTTTTTCACTATCAAATGGGCCTTGGGTTCGATCCCCGGTCGGGACAGTTTTTCTGGGTTTTTCCTCACCTGTAAGACCCAAACGGTCCCCGAAATCATATGGCCATCGAAATCATTGTATTCATATTCATCTTAGATTAAGCTTGGGATTAGGGACTCTCCTGGTGCACCACTATCATCATCCATCATATCATCGGGGCAATGTAACCCTGCCTTCCAGGCGCCCCAACCTCAGAAGTGGGTTACAAGTACGCCATGCCAGGAGGGAACACCAGGAATGTCGAAGGGCAACCTGGGGCATTTGCAAAAAAAAAAAATCTCAGTGACTAGCCTTACTTTTGCTCCATAATTTAGCCCATATAAAATTCACTGCTCAAGCTATATGAATGTGCCCTTAACTGATTTTTTTTTATCACATTTACTGACTTACCTCTCTTTTTCCCTATAGTCTTCAATTCCATCACTGCATTTCCTCAAGAAAAGATAGTCTCCAACGTAACACACAGGAATATTAATTAAATTATTTGGAGTCAATATTAATGTTGATTATCTTGAACATGTTTCGCTTATATCATAATCATTGATATGCTATAATCGAAACATGTTCAAGAACAAATCAACATTAATATTGAGTTAAGATGAACAGACTCCAAATAATTTAATTAAAAGAACCTCAAAATATTACTTCCTAAAATAAAACATTAAATACAGGAATATGTTTGAAAATGACTTGAAAACACTAGTGGGTAACACATAGAAGTAATTATTTTGAAATTATATTTTATTTAATATTTTTCAAAATTATACAATAATTCATATAAATAAACTCTTATTATTTACTGCTTCAAATATCTTATTGTTTCTATCAGATACAACAAACTGCAAAACAATAAGACTGAGGAACATGTATATAATTTACTCATTTTATAATTTCATACTGCGTAACATTCTACAGCATCTCTCAAATGTTCACAGGCAATCAGTTTTAGTAAAATATTTAAAATTGTACTGCACATTTTGAATGTATAACAATAAATCACATAAAAACCTAAAATATTTTTAAATTATTACAGTATCATCACTGATTAAAATATTATAGAACAAAAATATAATTAACAATTTACTCTACAATGGGATTTTGCAATTTGCAGTTAAGCCCTGTTCCATAAATCTTCATTTTTAAAGAGAGTTATGATATAATCAGATGTAGTGTAAGAACAGATTGCAGTAAAATGGCACAAAGACAACATCTGGACCCTCTGCTTCGGGGTAGAATTATTGGGCGGCTAGAAACAGGACAGACACAAACTGAGGTCTCCATAGCACTTAATGTGCCACAAAATGTTATATCTAGGTTATGGCGACGGTTCCAAGAGACCGGAGACGTTAGGCGAAGACCAGTGGGAGGTCTTCCAAGAGTTACAAATCCTCAGCAGGATCGATATCTTGCGTTAACTGCAAGAAGAAACCGAACAATGTCTGCCAGACAACTGAGTTCAGAACTTGCGGCCGCCTCAGGTATCAGAGTATCCAGACAAACTGTCTATAGAAGACTCAGAGCTGCTGGTCTGTATGCTAGGCGGCCTGTAGTGTGCGTCCCACTCACCCTTGATAACAAGAGAGCACGTTTACGGTGGAGTCAGGAACATCGCGACTGGACTCTAAATCAGTGGAGCAGCGTGCTATTTACAGACGAGTCCAGATTCAGCTTGAACTGTGATTCGCATCGCGTGACTATCTGGAGGGAGCAAGGAACTCGTTACAACCCCATGAACATCATGGAAAGACATCCATTTGGTGGCGGTGGTCTCCTGGTATGGGGAGGTATAATGATGAATGCACGCACAGAGCTTCACATCTTCGCAGGTGGCACTGTTAATGCTCAGCGGTATAGAGAAGAGATCCTGGAACCTCATGTAAGACTTTTCAGGGGAGCTGTGGGTCCAGAATTCATATTCATGGATGACAATGCCCGACCTCACAGGTCACAACTGGTGGATGAGTTTCTTCAGGAGGAAGATATCCAGCGTATGGAGTGGCCAGCGAGGTCTCCGGATATGAATCCTATAGAGCATGCATGGGATGCCTTAGGGAGACAAATTGCATCTCGTCAGCCTCCTCCGAGGACACTTCAAGACCTTCACATTGCTCTTCATGAGGAGTGGAATTTGCTGAGCATCGAACTCCTGAACAACCTCATCACTAGCATGCCACGTCGATGTGAGTCTTGTGTAGCTGTCAGGGGTAATCACACCCCATACTAATCATTTGAACCATTGTTGTTCAACTTTTATGTTCGAATTCTGAAATGCAGTTTTCGTTTGTTGTGAAAATGACAAGTGAATGACGTATTCATGCCATTGTTTCTTTCGTGCCATGTTTCTAATTATCTGTGACATACCTTACCAAATTTTGTATTATTCTGACAAATGCTTTATAATAAGTCGGCAAATGAACTAATTATCCTTAACTTTTGGACACCCTTGAAATCCATCTCTCCAAACCCAATTATGAAAAAAATAATTTATAGAGAAATTATAACAAAGTTATATGACGTAACTAACAACGTTACATTTTACAATATGAGAAATGTAAGCTAGGGTGAGTTATTTTTTTAAGCTGTTCTAAATTTAAGACTGATGTGTATAAATATTTATAACTGTTAGACTTAATAGTTGCAAATGTTATAATTTGCCATAAATTGTTCTTCACCTAGCAATGATGTCACAAAATGTCATATTTGATTTACAAATAGCCTTCACTTTTAAAGAGAAGTAGTATTTCAAGTTACTTGAACTATTCTGCAACACCATCACCAGGTCTTTATTCTTTGTTTGTGTAATCCATTGAACTTCCGGTCTTTAGGGATGTAGCTTGAAGTCGAGAACTTGCAATGGCACAACTGACTCGGCAGACAATATCTTAGGACTGTTGATCTCCTGACCCCTCCTGAATGATGAACCCTTATCTAATCATTGTCCAAAGCCAGGAGCAGCTGATTTATTGGAGAAATGGCTTGATTTCTAAAAAAAAAAAAGCAGTATGTAATATAAACTTATTGTGTTGTACAGATCAACTCACATAATACACGCATATAGCAGTACAAGTGAATTATTCATAACTAGCTGAAGTTATTTTATCAATAATTAAAATTATAGATTTCACAATCAACATAGTATACCACTGGTGTATAATACATAAGGATTACTGTATGCTGGCTCAACTGCACTTTTACTAGCGCTTGATTTTTCAGTTATATTATTGTAAACTATAGCTCTTCTTTTTGTAAACTATAACTCTTCTTTTGTATTTACTAACATTATTTATTATTTTAAACTTTTTCAAACAATTTTATAACATTATTAGACAGTTTTGAAGTATTTATTTAAATATGCAAATCACAATATTATGACACTGTTAGACAATATTGTGATGCTAACTGCTATTTTCTCCACAGAGTATATTACTTAGTCTATGATTTTTCTATCGCTGTTTTGGGTTATCGCTGGTTGGATCAGCGTTAGGGAGCGATAAGTAAGTGTACACCCATTTTTAATAAAGTTTGGTAAATTTAATATTATTAATATATCTTTATAACATAGATTTGGGGACTTATTGCAAATATTGGTCATTTAAATTTCATAGCGACGGATAGTAATCCAGGATGATAATCAATATGTGGTTCGATTGTGGGTTATCGGTGGCTCTACAAACTCTGGTGCATGCGCACTGTTATTCTATAGGACTTTGAAAATATTTGACGCTAGTTTAAGTGCAGTTTTTCCCTGTATGCTTAGTAACTTGCATTTCTTACAATTTGTAACTTCTGTGTATCATAGATTTGCACATGCTGATATATCAAATGTTATCATTGATCTGCAGTTACTTCATGAATTATTTTTAGTGCTACAGGTGTTTAGTCTACAATATTAAGACTCGTCAAAACATATTATTTAAAGAAAAGTAGTATCACAGAATTAGAATAATAAAATCAAATAATAGAGAAACTGCTGATTACATATAATGACTGTTCTGTTCTGGAACATGTTTTCAGAGAAATACTTGATCTTACAATTAATGACAATATATGTTAGGCCACTATACAATTTTAGCATAATTCCCACTGCTCTAACATTAAATAACAGGAAAATTGTCTTGGATGTCAGATATATTACCGGTACTGATTATCTACAAGGCATTTAAGATTAACACATTTTTGGAAATTATCTCTAGAAATATTTGTATTTAGACCTAGGATCTCATTACTTGTTCTATATTGTAGGTATATACATACTAGATTTAAATTACGGTACTTGCTAACAATTTCAACAAAAATAGGCCTACTGTATTTAATATCCCAAAATATTAAGAATGTCAAATAAAACCAAATATTTTATAAAATATATTTCTGTAATTGGTAATTAAATATATAGTTAAAAAATAGTCCATAAATAATAAACATAACCTCACATTATTTTGTAATGATACTAACTTGCTTTTAAATATGTATTCATGAGTGAATAAAATTAGTAATTCATTGTGTAAAGTACTGGTATTATACATGAATAAAATAATTTTCATTAACGAATTAAACTTACTTGTATTTATGCCTGACTTGTTTTATATAATAGGACAGTATTCATACTAGATTTATATTATTTGCTAACCATTTTAACAAAAATAGGCCGACTGTATTTAAGAACTCAAAATATTATGAATATCAAATAAAACTCAAATACTTTCTAAAATATATTCTGTAATCAGTAATTAAATATATTGTTAAAAAATAGTCAAATAATAAACATGACCTCACATTATTTTGTACCGATACTAACTTGGTTTTAAATATATAAGCATGAGTGAATAAAATTAGTAATTCATTGTGTAAAGTACTGGTATTATACATCAATAAAGTCAGTTTCAATAATGAAATAAACTTACCTCTCCGATGATCCAAATGTGCAGTAGCCTATCAGGTAGACAGGCCTGGTATCTTCGAAAGTCTGCGATATCACTGTAATCGTAATTTTCAAACTATTCACACAGTTCTTCTACCCAACTAGAGTATTTTTCAATTCAATTGGCCTTCAAAATAATAATTAAAACCATATTCACGTTCAATGTTAAAAATGTCCAGTCTTTCACACGCCATTTTAATATAGGAATCACCCTCCGTTAATATCACCCTCCGATTCTACCGACCAAATTTGTGCGGTTACGGTCTACTAACGAAATACGACGAAATAACTCCCGGTAAAAAGTTACTGTTGTTGGTGAAACGCAAATTGTAGTGAAGCTGGGAAACGCTCCGTTTAATTCACCGGTAACACGGTTACCTGTGTTGGTGAAACCGGCCCTCAGTCATGTGGAAGGTAAAATAGCATCAGGGTCCCCCCCCCCATAGAAAGAGTCGAAGTATATGTTATGCAACTTTTGTTTACGGTACAGCTGGAATTCAGCTCAGAATTGGTATAGTCCCAGTTCTTTGGATAATCATCTAATGTTGAAATAAAATTGTAAACTATATCAACTGGTCTTAGTAAAAATATATGTTTATTTTAGGCTGCTGTTGTGATAAGTCAAGGCAATGCTCGCCACAGGCTGCAGTTCCTGATAGGAGATCAGCCTCTGCCCTATAACATGACTGTGTATCAGGCTGTGCGACAATTCAGCTCCACTGGCAATGACCAGTCGGAGACAGACACGGACAACGAGGCCCCACTGGGAAATTCTGGTGTCTGGGTACAGACTCATACAATTTATTATAAGTAAGTTATATTCTGTATTACTCTTTTTTTAGGAATTCACACTATGAGGTATATTCATTTGGTAAACTTTTATCACTCACCTCATATTTTTCTTCTTTTTTAAACTAGTTTCGGAACTTTACACTTCAGTTCCATCTTCAGAAATTTTGTGACCTTTGTTCTTTCGTTTTGAAGAGCTGCCTCTTCAAATAGAAAAATCCAAAGAACTCACTGTTTGGAAAAAAATCTACATAAAAAACAAAATGGAGAAATTAATGAACTTTAAAATTCTTGGGGAAAATGACCCAATTTTGAGGTTTTTCTGTTTATTAACAGAGGGAATGAGAGGTGGCTCTTCAAGACGATAGAACAGCGGTCAAGAAATTACTGAAGATGGAGCTGAAGTGTTAACGTTCTGAAACTAGTTTAAAAGAATAGAAAAATATGAAGTGTGTGATAAAAGTTTACCTAAAAAAAAGTTTTATTTCAATACAGTGACTGCTGTTTTTAAGAAGTAACACTTTGAGGTTTTATTTAAAAATCATTAAATGAAACAGATTTTACACCTCAGCCCACATTTCGTATAATATCCAGGACCTGTTCCATAGATCTGGTCCCTTTATTTTCAACTAGCATCTGATGTTGATGTCAGTTGAAAATTGAGGGAACAGCTCTTTGAAACCAGTCCTGAAAATTTATATAATATGGGCTGATGTGTAAGATCTGATTCATTTAATGTTTAAGTTGTATTTTCGATGGTTTTATTTTAAATTTGTCAACTTACATTGAAGGAAGAGTTAATATTCAAAGAGAAAAATTTGAACCCAAGACCTCAGGTTGTGGTTCAGCACTGTTAACTTGTGAGCTATTTAGGCATCTCAGTTTAAATGGATATTTTTCTCTTACTTATGCAATCCTCAGGGCTCAAAGCCAAGAACCTCCGTTTTACACACCTCCTAGCTGATTCTCTGGTTCTACATACCTGCGCTCTGAACTACTGAGTTATATAGGCATCTCAATTTAATCGCAAATTTTTTCTCTCTCATGCAATCCCGAGGGCTTAAAACCAAGAACCTTCGTTTTACATACCTCCTAGCTGGCCATCTGGTTCTATGTACCAGCACTCTAAACTACTGAGTTATTTAAGCATCTCAATTTAATCACAAATTTTCTCTCTCTTATACAATTCAGAGTGCTTGAAACTGAGAACCTTCGTTCTACACTTCTTCTAGCTGCTTCTTAATCAAGAAGACTTTTATGGGACTAAAATAACTAGGGAGTTGACATGTTGACCACATGTCACCCTATACTAGCTGAATGATATTTCCACCTCTACAAATAGCACATGTTGATGTGAAGCCAGCAGCTGGCTGGTAGGCCTCTTGTTTCATGGGGTTTAATCCATAAGTGACCTGACCATAATCTGAAATCATTGTTAAGGTTGGTCCACAGACTTCCTGCTGGCAGCCCTTCAAATTTTACTTTTAAATGTTTGGGAAGCGCATTATAGTCATGTCCTGCCTTACAAAAAGGAAGGTGTCACCATTTAAATATTTCGGCAGGATCTTCCCTGTGTCCAAAAAAATAGACTATAATGACAGATTGTAACGTGGGATACAAGATAACAAGATAGTTGTTTATTTGCAGACCAGTTCCTGAAGAAGAATGTAATGTTAGCAGCAAACCGGGTTCCAGCTGCACGCCTGGTCGCAAGGGTAAAGGCACCAGTACAAAGCTCAATACACGTAGTCGGAAGGGTGATGATCTCTGGAATGGTAAATATGAAATGGTTTAATCATTTTTAACTGGTTTGATTATGCTAACAAGTTTTGTTTTTAAAATTCCTAAGAAGTAACACAATGAGTCATTAATATATATTATTGAAAATGTTAATTTTTTTAGGAATTAACACTATGAGGTATTATTTATTTTAAAAAGTACAACAAATTTTGATGCAGAAGTAACAACTATTCATATTTCACTCCAACAATTACTATACAGAATAAATAAATTTCTCTGATTCTTAGGCAGCAATATATGCAATAAATTCACACAAAATTAAGTCAATACAAATTACAGAGTGCTACAAAATGATTCAACAACTTCAAAAACTACAGAAAAGAATTCAATTGCAATGGATATCTGCACATTGTGGAATTGTTGGAAATAACACTGCTGTTATTTTGTTTTTTGCCAGGAAAGGCGCCAATTTAATTCAGAATACTACTAAAAGGTTACCTTTTGCATCCATAAAAAGAATATTTAAAAACAAATATAAAATCAGACAAAACCAACACCTATGTATAAAGCCAAAGACAAAAAATGGAATATTCTAGTAAAGAAGCCAGATATTATTCCCGAAATTCCACGTAAAATTACAGTAGCAACATTTAGACTGCTTACAGAACAACATGACTATTTGGCCAAACATTTATATAAAATAGGAATCTACATGAATCCAAATTTTCCTTTATGCAACAAAGATGAAGAAATGAGCAAAGAACATCTACAAACCTGTGAAGTATTATCTGTTGGATCCACCATAGAGAAATATTGGAGAGCAAGAACGCTAATGGCTTCGTTGCCAAGGCCCAGCATTTGAAAACAACAACATGCCCACGAGCAGAGAGAATTATAACAACGAAAAAGAATACTTAATAAACATAACAATAAAGAATGGGGTTTGAATAAAGCATTGATATACAGAAAAATAAATAAGATCGGAATATTCATAAGTTAAATATGGGAAATAACATTATAAGGCTCTTATTCAATGATTGATTGAATGAATGGATCATTTCTTATCTTACCTCATACTTAATGTTTTTTAAACACGACAGCTATTTTTCAAGAGGAGCCCTCCTCTTGAAAACTGCAGTTTCCTTGTTTTAAAAAACATGAAGTACTGTATGAGATAAGAAAAGAATTGACTCATTCATTCATTGAAGATCAGAATGATCTTGGCACCAAAAAATTATTTTAGCCTCAATAGAAAAATAAAATTCAACAAAAATGAGAAAGTGGAAGGAGAAAAGAAGAGGTATTTATCATGTAAATTGTGGGGATTGCGATAAAATGTACATAGGGAAAACAACAAGAAATTTAAAAATCAGAGTCAAGAAAAATCTTAGGAACGTTAAAAATGGGAAAGTAGAAAATTCTGTAATAGCTGCTCACATTTGGTCAGAAGAACATCTAGTTGAAAGAAAGAGAAAATTAATCAAACAAATAGAAAAACGTAAAGATCTCACAGTTTGGGAAATGATCTTCATTTAAAAAAAAAGAGTAAATAACGAATTTTGAAATTCCTGGGAAAGTGATTTTATATGGAGGTTCTTTTGTCTACCAACAGGTGGAGGAAGAAACATTGAATTACCAATGACAAACCAAATATGGAGGATTATTAGTTTATATATTAAATTTGGGAATTTTTAACATTATGAGGTTCAATTAATAATAATTAAATGAATCGTGATTTTTTCTTACCTCATACATCTATATAGATGTATGAGGTAAGAAAAAATCACGATTCATTTAATTATGATTATTAGTTTCTCCGAAACCAGTCTAAAAATATGAGATGAGGTACAATTTTATTAATATTTAGTCAGTATTAATACCTCATAGTGTTACTTGATACAAATTTTGAAGTTTTGTTTTGTTTTGTTTTGTTTTGTTTTAGAAGGTATAGTGCCACCTCCACAATCTCCACTGCAACCTTTTCTCACTCCACAACTGCCAGAAACTGTTTCTATACAAGATGCATCTCTGGAAGTTCTGTGCCTACTGCGAGTGATCCATGCTCTTAACAGATACTGGGGAACTTTATACCCAGCTGTGGAATATACACAAATAATTAGTCAACAGGTAACTTTAATCATTTCAATTGATAATAATATGAAGATTTTTATTAAGAGCTTGATTTGGAAATATACAATCTATGTTCAATGAATGAGTCATCTCTTAGTTTGTTTTCTTAAACATGGGAACTGCAGTTTTCAAGAGGAACATCCCTCTCATTTTCAACCGATATTATGATTTATTATGAGTCATTATATCGGTTGAAAATGGGGGGGGATGCTCCTCTTCGAAATGGCAGTTCCCATGTTTAAGAAAATATAAACTATGAGGTAAGATAAGAAATGACTCATTCATCCATTGAATTAAGAACCTCATAATGTTACTTCCCATATTTAACTATGAAGAATCTATGTTATTTATTTAAATATTGTCACGGTTGCCCCTCACATAGAAGTCAGATGGAATTTCTTTAAATTAACTCCACAGATGTTTACACAAAATTTCCAAAAACACTACAGCAAACTGCCAATTATCTGTGTTAATTGGAGCCGAGATATGCATGGAAAATCGAAAAACACGGATAATCCAATTAAGTTATTCGGCGCTGTGGAAGTTGATCAGAAATTTATTTACCCACTTTAACGCTACTTAAATGCAACAAACATTCTAAAAATGTTATATTAATTGTATTTAGGTGCGAGTCGTAATTATCATTAATTTATTTTACTCATAAATATGAAAAAAAAAGTGGGACTATTTCCTGTCATAACCAGCAATAACTACACTAGTAACCAGCGATAACCACATTTATTACCTGCGATGACACAATCAGCGATAACCACACTAGTAACCACTGATGACCACACTACTAACCAGCAATAAACCCACTGCCACAGCATATCTGTGATTTCAATCTGTAACAATAAACTTTCATGCAGTGACTCACACAACCGAAATTTCCGAAATTGTATTGTATTTTTAGAATTTTGGTTGGTACCATTACACATGTCAGGGAAGAGGGTTGTGAGTGAAGGTTACTCTGTTGTGCTAGTTGCTAAGCGCAGTTCACAATAGCAAGTTTAAAAATAAAGAATTTTTTCATAATAATACAAAATACAGTCAATACTAATAAAATCCATTATTAAAACCGTTGAGGTGGAGAGTCATAAAATAAAATAAGTTAAAATATACCTCCTTAGGTAAGATCCGTCGTCCTCAACTTACAAAATTTGTATTCTTATCAGCAAGTCTTTGTTCGCTACAATATCTATTATGATCATAATAGATATTGTAGCGAACAAAGACCTGCTGATGATGGAACGGATGTTCTGAAAGGCTTACAGGCATAAAGAATACAAATTTTATAAGTTGAGGACGATGGATCTAACCTAAGAAGATATATTTTAACTTATTTTATTTTATACAAAATACAGTGCAGTATTTATCTTCATTTTTAAAAAATACAGTAAAAAGAGTCATGCCCGGGTAATCTACAAACCGGATAATACTTGCACGGATAATGGGGAGTTTGCTGTATTTCTTTTTTAAAAGAAAAGCTCCAGTCTGAGCGTACAATTTTTGTCTTCAAATAAATATATACACTATGAGGTTTAATTTAAGATTTAAATTAAAATTCTGTATACCTCACTTCATATCCATCTTCTAATTACATCATATCCAGTCTTCTAATTATACCGGTTTCAAAACCTAATGTGGTTTTATCTTCAGTAATATTTCTGCTGATGTTAAGTTGTTCAGGAGAGTGCTTCTTACTCCCTCTGTTGGTGAGGGAGTAAGAAACAGTTCTGCTGAACAACATCAGTCGAAATATCACTGAAGATGAAACCACAGGTTTTGAAACCGGCATAATTAGAATCCTAGATATATGAGGTGAGGTATAAAGAATTTTAATTTTAATCTTAAAAATCTCATTCTACCGGGCTTCCAATATAAAACCGGACCGATCTCACGGAATTTCACCCGGCATGCAGTGCTGTCTCTTCCTCCCGCAATTCACCCTGCCTGCCACCCATCCTTGAACTGTTTCTTACCTTATAGAAAATGCTGGAAATGTTGTCCTCCCGCAGTTAAACAGGCATTATACCGAGTAAACACATTTAGATTGACATACTGTAGTTCGGGCACTGTCAAGTTTCTGATTTCATTTCTTATGTTGTTCTTCAGTTCTTCCAATGTGTGCAGATTTGTTTTGTACACTTTGCCTTTCAGGCTACCCCACAAATAAAAATCACACACTGTTAGATCTGGGGAGGGAGGGGGCCATACACCAGCACTAATCACTCTATCTTCAAACACTTCCCTAATTTTATTCATGGACTCCTCTGCTGTATGAGCAGTAGCAGAATCTTGTTGAAACCACCCATATGATTTCTCTTCTTCAGTCAGTTCAAGAAAAAATGGGGTCAAAATGTCATTTCGATACCTCTCTGCAGTTACAGTCTTCTCGTAGAAAATCTGACCGATTATGCGCTTTGCGCTAATCACACACCAAACTCCAATTTTCTGATCATGAAGAGGCGTTTCCTGTATTCGATTTGGATTTTCAGAACACCAATAGCGAGTATTGTGAGTGTTCACACGACCATTTAGGTGGAACCATGATTCGTCTGTAAAGAACAAAAGCTGAGGGTCGATTAAACCTTCAATCACTGATGAAAAAAAACCACTCACAATAACGCACACATGCTATGGGATCACCTTGGTTTAGACAATGTACGCTTGTAAGGTTTGAGTTTTAACAATTTTGTTGCTGTATGTGCAGAAGATACTGAAATCCCAACTTGTGCTAATTTCGGTAATGATTTTTGTGGTGAACGTTCCAAATTTTCGTCTAATTTTTCTTCGGTGAGAACCGTATGCCTTCGCGTGTGTTTCTTATTTTGTACTGAACCACTTGTCTCAAATTTAGTCACAAGATCGTGGATTGTCGATCTGGAAGGAGGTAATTGTCCAGGGAAGTTCCGAATAAATTCCTCGCGAACGCGACGAGCTGATTCATATTTATAATAACATTTACACACACAAATGCGCTGCTCTAATGTCAGCTGACGTCTCATCTTGTCGAACGATAGTAAACTAGTTCAAGGACGAGCGGCTGGCAGAGTGAAATGCGGACGAGGAGAGAGCACTGCCTGACGGGTGAAACCCCGTGAGGCCGGTCCGGGTTTATATTGGAATAATATTGGATAAAAATATTCTACCTTAATTATATTGGAATGTTAATATTATTCGTTTTTAAACACCTTAATGATGGACAAATTATATTTGAAAAGAAAAATATACGCCTAGACTGGGGTTTGAACCCAGGACCTTTGACTTTCTATGTCAATGCTCTTCCATCTTCCATATTGGAAGCCCAGTATTTATTTCACAAAAATTACTGATTCTTCACAAGTAATTTACTGCTTATAAACTCTCTTCCTTGACAATGTATTTGATTGTAGTGTTCTATATGCTCGCTGACAGTTTCACTTACATCATCATCTTGTCTTTGCTCTTAAACATGACTGGCCCATCCACCTCTTGCATCTTATAGCAAGGGTAGGAATATTCTGGGCACCAGTCTCGAATCCTTTCTATAGAAAGTCTGAAAGATTGGTTGTTCTAGAGTTGTTGTATCTGGAAACTTATTTATCAAGAAAGCAAGTCTAGAGAGGTCATTGCTGGCTGCACATGATCAGAATCTAACTCCTACTGACCCATGCGAAATTCAATGGTGGTAATTTGAATAGCGGACCAATACTGTATCACAATAATTTATTAAATGGCAGGGGTTGACGATATTATGTGCTGTTTTAATTAATATAAGAAATTTGGGAATTTTTACATTATGAGGTTTTCTTAATAAGAATTAGATGAATCGTGAAATTTAAACAAACAAAAAGGTTACATGAATACACCACTCTGCAACATAATTCCAAGAAAGATGAAAAATTCAAGAAATTTACTTACCATCCAGAAGTTCATAACAAATTTCAAAAGATTTTCAAAAAATTTAATATAACATTGGCTCCGAATAAAAAATTCATCCTGGGTAATCTTCTGTTAACAAATAAAAAAGTTACCCCAGACAATAAAAAATCTGGAATTTATTAAATTAATTGCAAAGATTACAATAATGTATATATAGGAAACACAAAAAGGAATTTAGACACTCGCAAAAAAGAATACTTTAAAAACATAAAAAATGGTGAAATTGAAAAATCAGCAATAGCAGCACATAGTTAATTATAGAATCATAGAATTCAAAAAGAAGCAAAACTTTTGAAACATCTGTCTAAACCTTTGGAATTAACAGTTTGAGAAAAGATATACATTTAAAAAAAACCATACTAGAACCATGAACTTCGAGGTTCCAGATGAACCAAGTTTGATTACAAAGTTCTTCAAGAGTATACCAAATGGCAGTTTAGAAAATTACCGGCATAATAAAAATAAACAGTTGTGAAAACAGCTGAAGATGGCAATGATATTTTTCCCGATACTGCTGTTCTGTGTTAAAAAAAACATTGATGTATGAGATAAGAATTCACGATTCATTCAATTCTTATTATGTGCTGTTTAGAATATGCCTCTCTCTGCTAAACCTTATGACATTGTTCCACTACATGCTCTGTACTAACATTTCCTGCATTTTTTTTTTTTTCATTTCTAGTAACATTTTTGGATATTTTAGTAGTTTTGTAATAATTATTAATCTTTTGCAATTCTTAAATATTTACCTGTGTGTCAAAAATTTGGTAATTATTTCTTAAGATTTTTAAGTTTTACAGATTCATAGTGCACATGCACAATGCTTTGCCAATAGATGGAAGCACTATCTGTGCAACAGGTATGACTAAAATTTGCAATAAATTCCAAACATGTTTTTAAGAAATGGATGTGCACTAACTTCATTTAATTGATTCACTTAGTCGGTAGAGCATCAGCCTAGAATGTCAAAGGTCCTGGGTTTGAGTCCCAATTGGAGCATATAATTTTTTGCTACGAATATGATATATCAATTATTAATGAATTGGTTATTTAACATTTCATTAGGTTAGGAAGGGACAAGTTAGTAAAATTCATCGGAGAACATATTGTTTAAACAACTCACCTCATAGGATTCATGCTTCCATGATATCGCGATTTCAAACATAGTCGGAGTTATGGCTGATGATGAACATGACTATGTTTGAAATCGCGATATCATGGAAGCATGAATCCTATGAGGTGAGTTGTTTAAACAATATGTTCTCCGATGAATTTTAATGATTATACCTCATAATAATGTTTTTATTATTTATTTAACATTTCTCAATGAAAGATAAATTATATTTGAATTTTTCTCTTCAAATATAATATACCTCATAATATTTGAAGAGAAAAATTTTCGATAATGTTTACTTCCCAACATTAATTAAATATAATTAAAGGACAAGTTAGTGTTTACCAGATTAGTTTATAGTTTATTGAATAATATATATCTAAAATTTAAAATAAAATTCTTTACACCTTACGTCATATCCTGTCTCCTATTTAGACCAGTTTTGTAACCTTAATGGTTACACCTTCAGTAGTTACATGACTGATGTTCTGTCGTCCATGAGCACTGCTTTTTACTCCATCTGTTGGTGTACCATTGAATCTCCCAATCAAATCAACTTCCTGGGAATTTCAAAATTTATTAATTTCTCCTTCTTGTTTTTTTATGTGGATTTTTTCCCAAACTTTACCTCTTTGGGTTTTCTGTTTTTTATTAATTTAATCTTTCTTTTGATTCAATGTTTCCTGATCAAGCGTGAGCTGTTACTGCAGATTTTTCTACTTTCCCATTTTCAACATGCCTAAGATTTTCCTTCACTCTGGTTTTCAAATTTCTTTCTGTTTTTCCCTATATAGATTTTATCACAATCTCTTCATTTTATCTGATAAATCTCTGAATTGTTTCCTTCTTCATGTTTTTCATTTTTGTTAGATCTGATTAATGAGGCAGAAGTAATTTTATGTTGAACTTCAAAAAAAAAATTTGAAACTTACTGTGCTTCAATGGATGATATGTAAATTTATTTAAGATTTCCTATAAAAGATGAAATTTATTTAATTTTGTATTTTCTTCTTTTTCTTTTTAAACCTTACTTGTATTAATACATTTTTGTCTTTTGAATTTATTTGTACTTTCTTGGGTATCATGCTTTCTTCAAACCCATTCTGTATTAATTAAGATATTTGGTTTGTATGTTCTTACCTCTTCCCTCCGTGGTATCTTTACCTTGTCGCAGTGGAGTGGCTTGCGTGCTTAATGATCCTGAGAGCTATGCCGGCGGTAGCATTGCTGCCGATAGAGTTACCCATGGCAGATTGGTCGAAGGTGATAAGCCAGACGAAAAAAGTACCTAGGTCGAAAGAAAATACAACCGTCAAGGAATGCGGACATGGGTTCAACTAGGGTAAAATTTTCCGGAGGTCAAATAGTCCCCCATTCGGTTCTCCGGGCGGGGACTACTTCAGGGAACCCATGCCAAAGGCTCAAACACAGGGACATGTTCCTAGGAACATGGAATGTTAGGACTTTATACAATAGCGGGGCACTAGAGATATTAATGCGGGAATTAGATAAATCGCCCTTGGATATAGTCGCTTTACAAGAAGTTAGGTGGCCAGGAGAAGGTAATCAGGAAGCTTTGTATTATGCTATGGGGGTGCAGAAAGACCTGCATTTAGAACGGGTTTTTTATTCAGAAAGAGGATCATATCCACTATCCGAGATATTAAGTTTGTTAGTGATAGGATATCATACAAATTCAAACCAACAATAGGCAAATTCAGTCTTCATGAAGATAGTAATGACAATGGGGTTAGATTAGTCACCTTCGCCACATCAAAGAATCTCATTGTTAAGAGCACAACATTTCAGCATAAGGATATTCATAAATACACCTGGACGTCTCCAGATGGCGAAAATCAGAACCATATAGATCATGTATTAGTGGACAAACGCTGGCACAGTAGCATCATCGATGTTAGATCAGTTAGAGGGACAGACTGCAATTCGGATCAACATCTGGTCAGAGTAAAAATCAGACAACGGCTATCGCTAATGAGAGGAACAAACGCTAAAGATGATTCTGTAAAATTTGAATTAAAAAACTTGAAAAATGATGAAATGTGGCAAGAATATCAAATCAAAATTGCTAATAGATTTGAAGTACTGGAATCTTCAGATGACAATGTGGCAAACGAAGAAGAAACTGATATAAATAAAGAATGGGAGGCTATAAGAGATACTTTTAAATTGTCAGCATCAGAAAGTACTGGTTGTTTAAAAAAAAAGAGGCAAAACAAGAAATGGTTTGATGAGGAATGTGCTGACATTGTTAAGAAAAGCAAGCTAACAAAAATGAAATGGTTACACGAGCCAAATGAGGTAAATTTAGAGCAATTGGGTAGTATTAGACGGGAAACTACCAGGTTACTAAAGAGTAAAAAAGAGAGAATATTTGAGAGAGATGATTAATGACCTTGAAATGAATGCAAAAAAATAGGAACATTAGATAAGTATATCGGGGAATTAGGATAGAAAAAAAAAAGAGTTTCAGGCTAAGAACAAATATAATTCGGAATGAAAATGGGTGATATGGTTGCAGATTCCAGGAGTATGTTAAATAGATGGAAAATTGACTTTAATCGGCTATTGAATGTACATACAGTACAGGATATTGAAGATGATAATTTACAGACAGTAGAAATGCTAGTCACAGAACCAAGTGCATTATAGATTGAAATGGCGATAGAAAATTTGAAGATGTATAAAGCATCAGGTTCAGATGAGATCCCAGTCGAACTAATAAAATCAGGGGGAGAAAAATTGATGGACAAGATACGCCGTTTGCTTAGAATGATTTGGGAAAAAGAAGCTCTTCCAGTTGAATGGAAAGAATCGACCATCGTACCAATCTATAAGAAAGGAGATAAAACTGATTACAACAACTACACGGGCATCTCATTACTTTCAACTTCGTACAAAATTAACTAACAAAAATATTAGTAAGCAGACTTACTCCCTATATTGATGACATTTTAGGAGATCGTCAATGTGGATTTAGAAGAAACAGGTCTACAATACAAAACAGATTTATTTTTGTATAAGACAGATCTTAGAAAAGAAATGGGAATATAATAGCACTGTACATCAACTATATGTAGAACTTCAAAAAAGCATAGGATTCAATTAAGAGGGAGAAGTTATATAGTATCCTGCCAGTGTTCGGAATTCCTAAAAAGTTAGTTAGACTTACACGAAAGTGTCTAAATGGCACAAAGAGTAGGGTACGTGTAGGCAAGCAGTTTAAGGATACTTTTGAAATCCAGAATGGATTGAAGCAAGGAGATGCACCATCTCCTCTACTATTTAATTTTGTACTAAAGAATGCCATCAAATCTTTAGAGGATGAAGAAGGCCTACAACTTAATGGCATTAATAAGCTGTTAGTTTATGCTGATGATGTAGTACTATTGGGCAATAGCGAAGAGATACTAAAGGCCAATACGCACATACTATTGAGTAACACTAAGGAATTGAGACTGGATGTAAATATCAATAAAACTAAATATATGGTCACACATAGATATACTTCATATAATGTAAATGGATACCTTATGATAAATGAGGGAAAGTTTGAAGAAGTAGCTTAATTCAAATACCTAGGATCAATAATCATAAATAGGAATGAGATGCACAAAGAAATTAAACATAGGCTCAATTCTGTAAATGCATGCTATTATGCATTGCAGAGACTCTTCACGTCCCAACTAACTCCTTTCTAAAAACGTTAAACTGAAAATATATAAAACTATTATTCTACCAGTTATATTATATGGGTGTTAAACATGGACTCTTACTTTAAGGAAGGAAAGGAGATTTACGAGTATTTGAGAGAGAAAAGTTCTTAGGATAATTTTTGGACCAAAGAGAGAAGAACAAACAGGTGAATGGAGAAGACTACTAAACAATGAACTACATGGTCTTTATAGGAAGCAGATATAATAAGAACAGTTAAGTCTTGTAGACTGCGATGGGCAGGACATGTTGCACATATGGGGAATGAAAGACTTGCATGGAAGCTTCTTGTAGGAAAGCCAGAGGGAAACGCCCAGTTGGTAGACCAAGAATGAGGTGGGAGAATAACATACTATGATTTGAGGGTAGTAGATTATACAGGAAATGGTTGGAAAGCATGCTCAGGATAGAGATGTATGGAGAGCTTATGTCCGTGTGGCCATGAACATACGGGTTCAATAGTGCCAGTGAGTAAGTATATTCTTACCTCTTGGAGTTGTTTTTGTTCAAAATATGTTTCAAGGCTTCTGAGCCCCATCGCCAGCCACAAGACTGATTTTTCTCAAGTTGTCGGCCCTGATTCTTGACTTTGGACCACAGGCAGAGGGAGCAGGAGTAAAATCAGTCTGTTATCGCTGATGATGGGGCTCAGAAGCCTTGAAACATATGTTCAACAAAAACAAGTATAAGAGGTAAGAATATACAGACCAAATATCTTAATTATTAAATAAACCTTTTAATAATTGAGTTTGTATTTTTTAAACATTCTTACTTCACAATGTTATTTCCTACAGAATTTTAAAACCATTCTTTATTGCTACATTATTATATATTCTTTGTGTTCATTATTTTCTCTGTTCATGGATATGTTTATTAATCTGTGCTTCACTGTGAGCAGTGTGATTAAATCCAGAAGCTTTAACATAGTTGTCTGTGTGATTTTGCATGTTTATTAGGAATTTGTGAACAGCAAAGTAGCTGCGAAAGCAAGTCGACAGCTTCAAGATCCGCTTGTTATTATGACGGGTAACCTGCCATCATGGCTTCAACAGATAGCTGCTGTATGGTGAGTTGTTTCTTATTTTGCAGTATTATAAGTAGGGAGCGGATTTTTAGGTTCTAAAAGTTAAGATTGCAACTTTTTTTTATTATATTTGTTATGTACAACTTTCCTCATTGGAGGATTGCCTCAAGGACAAAGTTATACAGACAGTTAATTTTCGAAATTGATGAAATACGTTTAAAAAAATTTCAAATTGTAAGTGTAGTATACACACTATAAAGTAGAAATTTTTTAAAAATGGTTTCTTAAAATTGAAATTGATCCTCTAATGGCAGCAATGGCAATTTTAGTGATAAAATTCATTTAATAAGTCTTTATATCCAATCAACTGAATTTTTTTAATAATATAACTTACAAAAACATTTGTCAATTTTTGTGTGGGATCTAGCAATATCACATTTAAAAGTAAGATGTGTAATATAAATGTAAAATTGCTAGATGCCACATATAGTATTGAGAAATGTTTTTTGTAAGTTATATTATAAAAAAATCAGTTGATTGGATATAAAGACTTATTACATTATATTTGAAGAGATGTATGAAATTAATAATAAAAACATCGACTTATTACATTAATTTATCACTATACTATGTTTGCAATCTTAACTTTCAGAACCTAAAAATCTGCTCCCTAGTTACTTATAAAGAATGAAAAATGCAATCCTTGTAATACTTCCTATTATATTCAATAAAACAAGAGGCCTCTTAAGTAAAATTTACTGATCTTCATCATCCTAGTAATATCTGAAGTTAATAAAAATCGAATGATGAATTGTGAATTCTTCTTACCTCATACATGTGTTATTTAACACAGAACCGCGATATTGGTAACTTTATTATATGAATATCTTAAGTTGCCTACTAGATGTTTCGAGTTGGTTTTTCTGATCACATGCAACTCGTTGAAATTTGTAGGGAAATAAGCATTACTAATTTAATTATAGTTAAATAAGGGAGATAACATTATGAGGTTCTTAATTTGTAAAATAAAAAATTACTCATTAATTTACGAATTACTATTTAGCTTGGTTTAGAAACCTCTGTATAGAGGAGTCTAGGGTCCAACTATCGCCGTTGTAAGCCAAAGGCATTATATCCAGATATTTGAATTTATTTATTTTTTCACAGATTTCTCCATTTATTACAATTTTAGCCCTTCATTTATTGATTATGGAAAGCCTTTTGCAGAGTTAAAAGAAAACTGTTATGGGAAGTATTATAAGTAGGGTTTGGAAGTTGAGGAAAAATACTTCATTTTTAATTTTATGTCTGAATATGATGGCCAACATTATATATATAAATACACAGTATTACCAATCTTTTACACTTTTCAAGGGACCACGGGGAAAATGGTGTAAAATAGGGGAAAGTGTAAATTGAGGTAAATGAAGATTAGCTCAAAAATGTTGACCTCATACTCTGCATCCATTCTATAACACGAAAAAACAGATGGGGTTAATATACTACAGTATTACCCCTCTTTTACGCTTTTCAAGAGACCAGAGGGAAAGTGGTGTAAATTGGGGGAATGTGAAAATTATGGAAACGAGGAGGAGCTAAAAAATGTTGATCCTCATATTCAGCAACCATTCTAGAACATACAAAAAAAAGCACTGATTGGGATATTATACAATATTAGCTAAATAATGTAATGCTTATATTTAATTAATTTTGGGAAGTAAACATTATGAGGTATAATCATTAAAATTCATCGGAGAACATATTGTTTAAAACAACTCACCTCATAGGATTCATCTTCCATGATATCGTGATTTCAAACATAGTCATGTTCATCACCAGCCATAACTCCAAACTGACGAAAATTCTTTGGCCGTCAACTATTCTATTGTCGCCATCTTCAGTGCTGCCATCTATGGTTTGAATTTTATGAACTTCAAAATCAATGTAATTTCGTTAGGGATATCAAAATTCATTGATCTATTTTTGTTTTTCTGAATGTATATTTTTTCCCAAAACTGTCCAATTCCAAAGGTTTCTCTACTTGTTTTAAAAGTTTAGCTTCTCTTCCAATTTTATGATGTTCTAATAAACTATGTGCAGCAATTGCAGATTTTTCAATTTCACAATTTTTAATATTTCTGAAATGTTCTTTTGTCCGAATTTCCAAATTCCTTTTTGTTTTTCCTATTTAGGAAATTGAAAAATCTGCAATTGCTGCACATAGTTTATTAGAACATCATAAAATTGGAAGAGAAGCTAAACTTTTAAAACAAGTAGAGAAACCTTTGGAATTGACAGTTTGGGAAAAAATATACATTCAGAAAAACAAAAATAGATCAATGAATTTTGATATCCCTAACGAAATTACATTGATTTCGTAGTTCATAAATTCAACCATAGGTGGCAGCACTGAAGATGGCGACAATAGAATAGTTGACAGCCGAAGAATTTCGTCAGTCGGAGTTATGGCTGATGATGAACATGACTATGTTTGAAATCACGATATCATGGAAGCATGAATCCTATGAGGTGAGTTGTTTAAACAATATGTTCTCCGATGAATTTTAATGTAATGCTTCTTTTAATTTAAAATAAAACTCTTTACACCTCGCCTGCCTTTTATTTATTTAGAAGACGGGATATCAGGTAGGTGTAAAGAAAATTTATTTTAAATTAAACCTCATAGTGATATTCCTATAATAGTTTGATGTATTACTCGACAATGTTAACTATCAATGTGGAAAAACTGGGAACTAAAAGAATGTGGTAAGAGTGAGTAAGGGTTGGAGGTATTAGACCCTTGTCTCAGGTTGCAGTGATAGTGTTTATTATCCGTCAGTCGAGTATAGTCAGTTGTTAGTGACAATGTAAAGTGCGAAAGTTAGACCCTTTATTCGCAGTATATACATATTTAAGTGTGCCAGACATTTGTTGGAAGTCAGAGCTGATTTAATTTCTCTGTACATCATATTATCCAGAAACCCGTAGATATACAACCTCCGATGATCTTTCATTTACTTCATCTCCTATTTCAAGTAGGTTTACCACTATATTTTGCCACCGATTATAACACTTGCCCAGTTATTCGCTTGTAGCAACGGTGGGAGGAGACACTTTTCCCCTTTTCAACACTAGTGCCATTGCTTTTCCTCACCGGCTAAAAAGTTAATGTGGTTGAGTAATAATCTGTGTTTTGAACTGCTGTAAACATAAAATTACTTTATTTCTTTTACTTTCACCATTTAAAAAAATAAATAACAAGGAGAGGTTCAGCAAACAGTACTTTAAGGGTCGTATGTTAGAACATTACTCTCTACTCAAATTACTTCCAATCACTAGTGAGCTGATTCACCGTGAGCAATTGCTGAGAACGAATTAACGGCCGACTTATCGGTCATGCACGAGCGTCGACGTTTTCGTAATATTGGCAACGAATTACCCAGAATTCTCAGCGATAAAACCAATTCCGTTATTTTCGTCTGCTATAGAGGAATGCATTTATGCTTGGCATCCCGCAAATAATACCGTATACAAACACGTCTGCGACACGCAATATTACGCCGATTCTCCTGTTCTTCCAGTTGATTTCTTTGGTAGACTCTATCAAATTCCTCTTCTCCGTGTATACCGAAAACATGATCGAAGTCTTCAAGGTCCGACATCTTGGATAAATGTTGGATAAAGCAGCAAAGTACATCGATTACCATCGGTTTCCCTCGGGATTTTAATTTGAGTTGCTCATGTAAGGTACCTCCGCAGGTAGCTTACAAATTTAACCAATTATTATCGCATGAACAGATTTCTGAGTAAGCAAAATCGTATTAGCATACAACTTGCTCAGCAGAGAAGGCATTTTACTGTCTAATGCGTCCAAACATGCGACCCTAAATCTTTATTGAGAGATTTAAAAAAAAATTGCTTTGCCATAGAAGTACATGGGTTGAATTTCAGAAATGTTTGAAAGTTCTGAGCCAACTCTGCTCTTTATCAATTGTACAAAAGCCAGCTACGTTGGCTCATTAAACTTGCTTGGCTCCTTATTGATTGTATAGCAGCCAGCTTCATTGGCTCAATGAACTTGCTCTGCTATATATTGATTGTACAGAAGTAAGATAATCAATCGAATATCTTCGATTTTTAATGCTGAAGATCGACATGATGTGAAGTAAATTGTGGGAAAACAAAATTTTAGAAACGTAAAAGTGATGTTTTTAATACATTGTGAATATAGGGAAACTGAAGGGACCTTTAAAGAATGTTGTAAAAGGCAGGGAAACGTAAAAGTGGTCATTGTAGGGCAGAAAATGAACTGTTTTCATTTGTCCTTTATCAATGTTTTTTGGCTTGTTCGTCCTTTTTATACCATTTGTATAATTGAAGAATCTGCAGAGTCTAGTCTCAATTCCAACTTCTTTTAAAAACACTCGAGTTTTACTTTCTAAAGATTTTTCACATTCCACTTTTGTTCTGCGAGAAACTATTGAACCCTCACAAAATATCACATTATTTTAACCACCAGCCTACTGACCACCTGAACTATTGTATTTCAACTTCAGATTTTCTAATAAGTTGCCACTTTGTGAAAATTACCTCAAGCAGAGGGTGAATGCAGCGAGGTTGTCTTTATCCACTCGTTAGCAACTGCAACACTTTTTTCCTCATTTTCTCAGTTTTTAAGTCTTTTTTTAGGACATTTTAAAGGTCCTCAGCTTTCGAGACCTAATTATAAGGTATAGGGGTGAATTGTTGTATCGGTATAATTTAATAAAAGTATAAACTTTGTTTCAGTCCTTTCCTGTTTCCATTTGAGACGAGGCAGTTGCTATTCTACGCAACATCATTTGATCGTGATCGTGCACTGCAGCGTCTCTTAGAATCCACACCAGAGCTCAGTAGTACAGACTCAACAGAGCGAGTAACACCTAGACTGGACAGACGGAAACGAGTGATCTCTAGGGATGATATTCTGTATATGCATAGTTCTGTATACTTATTTAAGGCAAGAACTGGCTTCATCAAGAGCATTGCCTTGAAGTTCCAATATCATTACGAGGTAAATGTATACTCCTTTTGAGCCTTATATAATACACTTTGTCACAATATAAGAATTTATTACTTTTTTTAATTTTATTGCCATGTGTATTTCTAACTATAAAGCCTCTTCTACTTATTCTGTATCTGTCCATTTTTGTTATGTCTGGGCCATTTTAGCTACTGCCTGCTTCTGACTACTGGCCCCCAGGTTTGCTACCTGATAGGGTTTGGGAAATTGTAATTGCTTTTGATAAATTCTATTTGCATATTGAACTTTTAGCAGGAAAAACTCACTATGAAATTTAAGTTAAGTTTAAATTAAAATGTTTCATACCTCACCTCATATCCAGTCTTCTAGCCAGACATGTTTCAAAGCCTGGGCAGCTTCATCTTCAGTAATTTCTCGTCGATTGATATTATGTCGATCAGAAGAACTGCTTCTTCCTCCTTCTGTTGGTGAACTGATAAAACATCTGGATCAGCTCGAAATCCATGGGAATTTCGAAGTTCATAAGTTTTTCTTTCTTGTTTTTTTTTAATGTGGATCTTTTCCCAAAGAAAACAAGAAAGTAAAACTTATGAACTTCAAAATTCCTGTGGATTCTGAGTTGATCCAGAGGTTTATTGGTCCACCAACAGAAGTAGGAAGAAGCAGTTCTTCTGAGCATCATAACATCAGTCGACAAGAATTTACTGATGATGAAGCTGCCCAGGCTTCGAACCGGTCTAGTTAGAATACTGGATATGAGTGAGGTATGAAACATTTTTAATTTAATCTATTTACATGAATCAATGGTAAAGAGAAAAATTTTTGCCTGAACCATTGATTTACAATAATTTAATTGTGTTCATTAATTTACTTATTTCTATCATAGTAATATAGCTTTAGCTTCTCAATACTAATTTAATAACTATTTACATGATTTGACCACCCTCATAGTCTTATGGTCAGAGCTTCTTGAGATCCCAGGTTTTGTTTTCCGGTCAGGAGCTTTAATGTTACCTGGTACTTTTGAGATTAAGTTTAGGTTTAAGGCCTCTCCTGGTCTTTCACTATTATTTATCATTTGTGATATCATTGGTGTAATATATCATTACCTTCCAGATGCCCCAATCTTAGAAATGGATTACAATTCCGTCAATGCCAGGAGAGAATGTCAGATATTTCTAAGACAATCTGATGGTATTGGAGAAAAAAAAATTCTATTTGCATGCTCCATCCATCTAACATCTTAAAATCCTAGTAAATAGTTTTTATATCCAAATAATTAAGAACCTTCTTTATTTCATTGGGGAATTCTTGGAGCAGTGAACACCAGCATTATTTTGAAAATATGGTAACAAAAAATTGAGATCTAGTGCACACCCATTTGGTTTTCATATATTATCATTTAAAAAAGGATCACTATATAGAACAGGTCATTGTTATTTACTGAACAATAATAGCTTTTTATACAGAGAAATTTTCTCCCTAACTGACATTTGAACTCAGAATCTCTAGTTTTACATACTAGCGCATTGACCACTGTGCTTTCTGGGCATCAAACCTAAATGTAAATTATAATTATAGAAGAAGCTTAATATTTCAGCAACTGTTATTTATTTAGTTGCTATATTTTATTGAGAATATGTTAGATTTATTTCATGTTCAAGTTACTTAGGCACCTACACAGGTAATCGTGCTGTAAATTAAATATATATATATATATTTTTTGTCAGGTTGGAACAGGTCTAGGCCCCACTTTGGAGTTCTACGCCCTGGTATCAAGAGAAATGCAACGTGCTGATTTAGAGCTGTGGCATGGTGAACGTTCTACTCCACAAACAAATGGCTCCACAGGAACTACAACCAGCTACATACATTCACCAGTTGGCCTTTTCCCTGCTCCTCTTGGGCGTACAGCGAAGTCAAATCATGTTGCCAAAGTAAAAAGTAAATTTCGCTTTCTTGGGAAATTCATGGCTAAGGCAGTTATGGATTCTCGTATGGTGAGTACAAGATGTCTCCTTTTTTTAATGAATTTTACCATTTTGTGTTTATACTATTATAGCACGATTATAATCAATACCCAGTCCTATCAATTTTTGCCTCCCAATTTGTTTTGTAATAATGTAGTCTTTGCTTTTTTGATAAATCACAAAACTCATGAGTTATGATGTTTGCTCATAGTTAAATATGGGAAATAACATTATTAGGTTCTTAATTCAATAAATGAAGTGAGTCACTTCTCATATTCTCTTTTTTTTTTTTTTTTTTTTTTTTTTTTTTTTTTTTTTTTTTTTTCCTAGATATGGGAACTGCAGTTTTCAAGAGGAGTCCCTCTTATCTTTAGCTGACATTACGACTACCGGATTTTCATTGGAGTCATCTATTATTTTGCCATCTGGTATTGATCTGATGAACCTTGAGAATATTCTGAATATGAAGGGTCCAGGGGAAAAACGATGAATGTCACAAAATCACAAAAATTGAGGTTTCATATTCTTAGTGTTTCTACGGTTCCCTAGTAACATTTAAAAGGCAAAAACTGTTTAAAGAAGCTATGGGTTACGTTTTATAAGGCTTTGAAAATAATGTGTACAGGGAAATGATATAGCGTTTCAAAACTTAAAATTCATTTATTTCCGTTTGGGTTTCATGTGACATTCATTGTTTTTCTCCTGGACCCTTCATATTCAGAAGAACAAATTTAGATCCATGAATTCTGAAATTCCTGATGAACGGGACCTGATCTCGAGGTTCATCAGATCAACAACAGATGGCAATGTTATAGATGATTCCAATGAAAATTCGATAGTCATAATGTCGGCTGAAAATAAGAGGGACTCCTCTTGAAAACTTCAGTTCCCTGTTTGAAAAAAAGTAAGAGTATGAGGTAAGATAAGTGACTCACTCATTCATTCATTGTATCATGTTTGTATCTGGTTCTGAGTTTCATGGGTTCAAATCTAGCTGGGATCTATTTACTTTTTTATGGTATAAAAATCTATGTGGTCTGTTGAAGTGGTGCATAAATTGAAAATAGACCACATTAATCTCACCTTATCCGCCCAGTGGAGAATCCAAGTACATAATGTCCAATGGGTGGCATCAGATTACATGCAAACACAATTTCTTTGTAGGGATTCAAACCAGCCCATCCCATAGCTTTGTTCCAAGTCATAATGCCTTAACCAACCGGCTACAGTGTGAGATTAGTGTTTGTTTGTATATTATTAATTAGTGTGATTTGAATTTGTGTGATGTTGCAGCTTGATCTGCCGTTCAGTGTGATATTCTATCGTTGGCTGCTTGGCCAGGAAGCTACTCTCTCCCTTCCAGATCTGGCACATGTATGTCCAGAGGTGCATCGTACTCTGTGTCATCTGCAAGTAGTTCAACGCCTCAAGGAGCAGATAGAGAGAGATCCTGATTTCACAGCCAATCAGCGTAAGGATCGTATTGAGAAACTGGATCTAGATGGCTGCCCAATTCAGGATCTAGGTCTTGACTTTACACTGCCAGGGCACCCTGGCATCGAGGTCCGCAAAGGAGGAAAAGATATTGCACTCTCTGTACATAATATTGATCAATATACAAAGGTTAGTTAAAATAGTTTAGCAAGAGATTTTTTTAAGCAAATTTTGAAGCAATGTTGCTATTGAGTTATGTATAAAAAGACCAGCCTCATGGGCTAGTGTCAGCATTTCTGACTACTGTTCATGGTCCAGGGTTCGATTCCTGGTAAAACCACAGGAATGTTTCCCTAAAAGGAATGCCCATGGTCTGGAATTTAGGTTAAGCATTCTCCTGGTGCTTCATTATCATTTATCACCCATAATATCATCGGGTAACGTAATTCTGCCTTCTAGGTGCCCCAACTTCAGAAGTGGGTTACAATTAAGCCAGTGCCAGGAGAGAACACCAGAAATGTCAAAATGACAACCTGGGAATTGAATAAACAAAAGTTATGTATAAAAAGTTTTTTGAAAATTTCTTCAATCTTTATCATACCTACTTATAACTCACTAGCACTATTGAACCCTTAAGTTCATGGCTGCACAGACATAAGCTCTCCATACATCCCTATCCTGAGCTAATGTTTTACAATCATGCCCTGTATAGTCTACTTACCACAAATCATAGTTTGTTATTCTCGCACCTCATGCCTACTAAGTGCTTTTCCTCTAGTTTTCCTACAAGGAGTTTCCATGCTCTTCTTTCATTCCCCATACATGTCATGTCATATCCATCATAGCCTACAAGATTTAACTGTTCTTATTATATTTCATGTTGTTATTCTCCCACCTCATTCTTGGCCTGCCTACTGGGTGTTTTTCCTCTAGTTTTCCTACAAGGGGTTTCCATGCCCTCTTTCATTCCCTATTCATGCCACATCATAGCCTACGAGATTTAACTGTTAATTATTATATGTTTTTCATGAAGATTATGTATTTAACTATTATGTAGTATGCCCTTTTTCATTCCCATTTGTGCCATCATAGTCTATGAGACTTAACTGTTCTTATTACATCTGGTTTTTCCATAAAGAGCATGTAGCACACTGTTATGTAGTCTTCTCCATTTGCTTGTCTATTTATCTCTTTTTGGTCCAAAAATTTTCTTAAGAACCTTATTCTCAAATATTTGTAGACTGCTAACGGGACATGACTGCTTGAATAAACACCTACACAGAATTGGCATAACAGATTCACCTAAATGCCCTTTTTGCAATTTAAATGAAGATATGGAAAGAAACCATCTCCTCCGTTGTCCAGCTTTTGTAGAAGAGACCAGCCTTTCTGCTAAATATTGGAGTGCAAGAGAGCGAATGATTTCATTATCAAGTGCTCGACATTAGATACCAACCAACCAATATTTGTAATCTTTTCTCCTCCCTTAAGCTAAGAGTCCATGTTTCGCTTCCATATAATGTGAGAATAACAGTTTTATATATTTTCAGTTTAATGTTTTTTTAAAGAAGTTGGGACAACTGGAACATAATTCTAGAATTGAGCCTAAGTTCAATTTATTTGTGCTCCTCATTCATGTTTGTAATTGAATGGTTGTCCCAAAAAGAGATCTAACCAATAAAAATTTGAAAATTGAGTTTTCAGTGGATTAATGATTTGTCTGGAGAATATCACAGCATGGTGGATGTAAAACTATCCCTATTCTCTTCCAGACCTGTTTTATTTATTTTTAAAAGTTGGCTTTCAACCAAATAGTAATCCAAGATCAAATTAAAATACTTCATACCTCACCTCATATCCAGTCTTCTAATTATACTGCAGTTTCAAAGCCTTGATAGCTTCTTCTTCAGTAATATCTCGTCAACAGATGTTATGTCGATCAGAACAACTACTTCTTCCTCTGTTGGTGGACTAGTGATCTATCTGTACAAAATGGCGAAAGCAGTTAGTCAAGTCATGAGTAGCAGTGCAGAAAAACAATCATTGCACATGTGCAAATTCATTCCATCCATTGCATGAATTGTATCAGAATCTTAAAATATAATTGAGTGAAAATAAGAAAGGCATAAAGAATGTAACAAAGTAATATTGAATGGAAAATAAATATTGGACACTGATTAAGTTACAAATTTTTCTAACTGAATCAGTGTTCAATATGTATTTTCTATTACTTATTATAGGATTTTTAGTTAAATATGTGTTTATCGTTTTTCCACTCTATAGAGATATATCACTTTGCATTCAAATTGGCTGAAAATTATTCCAATAGGATGAGAAATTAAAATGTATATGATATAATAAAGGTAATAGCCTCAAATGAACATTATACTTTTCAGTGTTTTATTATTAATTTCATACATCTCAGTGATGGAACTGGCTTTATAATGTAATATAAAATTTCCAATAAAAGGTCTTCTTAATAAAGAAGCTGCCATTTGCAAATTTGAAGCAATGGTTTAATAGCATTTGGCGCTCAGGAATTAACACTGTATATAAGAGAAAAATTTGTGTTTAGATTGGAGTGCTAAGGGGAAGAGCATAGGCTTAGAAAGCCTAAGGTCCTGGATTCAAACCCCAGTCTGAGCACATAATTTTTCTCTTAGTTTTTTTTTTTTTTTTTTCTCTCAACAATTTGTAGTTTGTGAGTTAGATCTGTTTTCGGGGTAACTATTCAGTTATTGTTCCTACTTGTAGACACAAAAATTCTTAGGAACTAACATCATGAGTTATTTTATCAAAGAAATTTAATTGGTTAAGACATTAAATAAGTTGGTATAAAATTACAATAGGAAGTAACATTATGAGGTTCTTCTTAATAATTAAAGTGAGTCTGTTGCATCTTACCTCATAAAAGTTTTGATTTCTCTTAGGACATGTTTCAAAACACTTTTGTTTTATCATCAGCTTGTCCAGAATGTTGATTTTAAGTTGTTGGCCTTAGATATTGACTCCTACTTCATTTTTTAGTGATACAAAGAACTTACATATCAAATCCTCCTCCTGAAATTCCCAGGGAGAGGGATTTGATATGCAAGTTCTATGGACCACCGAAAGATGGAGTAGGAGTAGAATTCCAGGGTCACACAACTTAAAAATCAACAGTCTTGACAAGGTGACAATGAAACAGAAGTGTATTGAAACATGTCTTAAAAGAACTCAACTTTTATGAGGTAAGATGCAACAGACTTACCTTATTTATTAAAATGAGTTGTATTTATCTTTGCACCTTGCCTCATATTTTGTTCCCTCGATGGGATTAGCTTTGAAGATTCTTACCCCATTCTCAGCCAAAACTAACATCAAACAGTGCATCGCCACAACAGAATAACAGTCTTGAAAATACTGATGATGGAATAATTATTCCGAAACCAGTCTAAAAAAAGACAAAATGTGAGCTAATATTTTTAATACAGTATTACCCTTCTTTTACACTTTTCAAGGGACCAGTGGGAAAGTGGTGTAAATTATAGGAAACGAGGAGGAGCTAAAAAATGTTGACCCTCATTCTGCAACCATTCTAGAACATGTAAAAAAAGCACTGACTGGGATAATATACAATATTGGTTAAATAATGTAATGTTTCTTTTAATTTAAAGTAAAATGCTTTACACCTCACCTCATATCCTGACTTTTATTTATTTATTTATTTGATAGGATATCAGGTGAGGTGTAAAGAATTTTATTTTGAATTAAACCTCAAAGTGATATTCCTATAATAGTTTAATGTAATGTGTGTTTTGAACTGCTATAAACATAAAATTATTTTATTTCTTTTTCTTTCACCGTTTAAAAAAAATAACAAAGAGAGGTTCAGCAAGCAGCACTATGAATCTTTGTTGAGAGATTTTAAAAATTTGTTTTGCCATAGTAGTATACGGGTTGAATTTCATAAATGTTTGTCAGCTCTGAACCAGCTTCGTTAGTTCAATGAACTTTCTCTGCTTTATATCGATTGTACAGAAGCAAGATAATTGATGAAATAAATTGAATATTTTTTTTATCTTTAACGCGAAGATCGACATGATGTGACCTAAATAGCAGGAAAGTAAAAGTGAGGATTTTAATACACTGTGAATATTGGGAAACTGAAGGGACCTTTAAAGAATGTTGTAAAAGACCGGCAAACATAAAAGCGGGGTTATACTGTATTTAATTTTAAGTGCTAACCAATATTAATCAAAATTAATAGAAAGTAACACTAAGGGTCGAATTTATAAATGCATTAGACCGTAAAAGGCATTCTCTGCTGAGAAAGTTTTATCCTAATACATTTTGCTTACTCAGATTCTATTCATGCAATAATAATTGTAAGCTACCTGACGAGGTAACTTAAGATCATAGCTCAAGATAGAAACTTATTGTGAGAATCCCGAAGGGAACCGATGGTAACCGATGTAGTTTGAAATCTTGACATTTTATCCAAGATGTCGGACCTTGAAGACTTCGATCATGTTTTCGGTATATGCAGAGAAGAGGAATTTGATAGAGTCTACCAAAGAATTCAACTGGAAGAACAGGAGAATCGGCGTAATATTGCTTGATGCAGATGTCATTGTATACGGTATTTTTGCGGGATGCAAGCGTAAATGCATTCCTCTATAGCAGATGAAAATAACGGAAGTGGTTTTATTGCTGAGAATTCTGGGTAATTCGTTGCCAATATTACGAAAACGTCGACTTTCATGCATGACCGGTAAGTCGGCCGTTAATTCGATCTTAGCATTTGCTCAGGGTGAGTCAGCTCACCAGTGATTGGAAGTAATTTGAGTAGAGACTAATGTATTTGCATGCGGCCCTAAGAGGTATTTTATTAAGAGGTTGAATTGGAAATACCCACCTTATTATTTGAGTCAGATACTAGTTGGGAATGATGAATATTTTCACCTAAACATGTCCAGGCGAGAAAACAAAATATAAGGCAAGGTGTATATTTCTGTTTCAATCTCTTAATTCTAACCATTAATTAAAAAAATATATATTCTTTATTTTTGATGTAGTTGGTGTGCCATTGGTTCCTTATGGAAGGTGTGTCACGTCAGATGGAAGCATTTCGGGAAGGTTTTGGAAACTGTCTTCCCACTATCACAGCTGCAAATGTTTTATCCAGAAGAACTAGAATCAGTTTTCTGTGGAGGTGGAATGGCAGCTGGAGGTAGTGGTGCTGGATGGGATGTGAAGACCCTGATGGAATGTTGCCGTCCTGACCATGGTTACACGCCAGATTCACGTGCCATACGCTTTCTGTTTGAAATCCTCAGTCTGTACGATCGAGAGGAACAGAGACAGTTTGTGCAGTTTGTTACTGGATCCCCCAGACTGCCTGTTGGAGGTGAGTATATTTCCTAAAGAGCATCATTGCAATTTTACACTATTTGCTGGTTTGTTTTCTTTTTTTTTTTTTTATCTTAGTTTAATTTTCTAACCTGTTAAGAGTTTCTGAATATACAAATGCTGTTCCTTCTGAAAGCTTATGCATACCAACCTATTCCTAGCTAAGTTCCAATTGTAATGTAAACAAACCAGATGTATGACTGCATTTTCTGGTGAAGTATTGGTCTTACTTTTAAGCATTAAGAAAATGTAGTTCTCTCTCTCTCTGACCCAAAAAAAAATTATCAGCCCCCAATGCCCAAAGGTATCTCTACTTTGATGTGTGGTCAAATAACTCCGAGAGTTATGCTGGCAGAAGCATAGCTACTGGTAGAGCCTTCCATGCTAGACAGGTCAAGGTTGATGACCCAGGCAAAAAGAAGTACCCTTGTCCTACAGATTGGGGATTGGAACGTGGGGTTATAAAAAAAATAAAAAAAATAAATACATTGTTGAGAAGCTCAAACAAAGCCTTGGAACAAGGATGGAATCCCTAATGCAAGATCTGGTTATGGAAAAACTTGTAAGTTTATGAAGTATGGGGTGAGTGAAAGAAAAAATAAACAAAACTTTAAGTTATTGGATATTTGAAGATAAATTACTTACTGAGAAAAAAAACTCAGCCAGTAGAATTTGAGAACTCATCCAAGAGATCCAGATTCAAATCCTGGTGCTGGTCAACCTGACCAAGGTTTTTTTCCTAGTTTACTCTACCCTTCAAGGAATTTCATTACCAGCATTCATTTCATCATATTGATAAAAAAAACTCCATGGCACGACAGGCCTAGAAGGCCTTTGACTTACCAGCCGTCTGCTGGCCTCACACCCACGTGTATTAACAGAGAGGTAGACGATCATTCTGCCTGTGTAGGGGTAACACATGGTCAGCATATTGGGCCCCCCAGCCATTATAGCTGGTTTTCTCAAACTGGAGTCGTTACTTATTGTAGCTATCAAAATGCCTCACGATGCTGGGTGGGTACCAGTCCCATACTGGCCGAAATTCCAGATAGAATTTCTTCCCTCATTAACTTAAATCAGTGCAGAGTCCCATAGCTCTGCACTAAGGCATTCTCCTTAACCCATTTGCTTCAGGTTCATTTCCCCAGAAACCAAATTTAAATCACCGTAAATTATATTGTTTGTTTTCAGACATTCAAAATGAATAAAAGATAACGGTACTCAAGATCTCAATAAGGGTGAAGGCTAAAACACATTCCTCTACTATTCATAAATGTTAATAAAAGATTACTCTGCCAAGGGATGTACGAAATACTGTGAAATATCTAACAAGCAGAGTTAAACGAGTGTTAAGTTATGATGTTGAAATTGCTATCAATGACATGAATTATGAAAAACAAACAATCAGAAAAGAATGTGGGGAAGTTATTGAAAAAATTAAAAACACAAAAATAGCAAACCTATGCAAAACAAATATGAAGAAAGTAAGAAACATTAACAATAAAAATGTTGTTTTTTCAAAATCAGGGAATAATTTGGTAATTTTGGATAAAGAAGATTACAATGATAGGATGGAGAATTTATTAAAGGGAGAAGAATATGAAGAAATAAAAACAAATCCTCTTGCAAAAAACAATTAAGGAAGTTGAAACTAGCCTAAAATTGATTTAAAAAGTTATGACACAAAAGGAAAAAGTTTAAATTAAAAATACCAAATCCTAGAAACCCCAACATTCATGGTCTTACTAAAATCCACAAGGACGGAAAGAAAATGAGACCTATCATCAACAATATCAACTCACCGACATATAACATATCAAAATGGCTAAGCAATAAATTTAAAGGTATGGAAAAATTTGAAAATTTAGCAGTAGAAAATTCTTACAAATTAGTGGAAAAATTAGAAAATGTAGAAATAGAACCTTCAGAAAGATTGGTCTCATTTGACGTTACTTCATTGTTCACAAACATCCCGACTGACACAACTTTGAAAATTTTAGAAAAATGGTTGAAAGAAAACAAATTAGATGATGATGGTGTTAAAGAATACATAAAATTAACAAAATTATGCTTAAATCAAATGTTCTTCACCTTTAGAGGAAAGTACTTTAGACAAAAATCAGGACTTGCAATGGTAAATCCATTATCACCATTCTTAGCAAATATGTTTATGGGGAACTTTGAATGTCATGTAACCAAAGCACACCCTTTGATGTTTAAATTTTGGAGTAGATATGTAGATGATATCATAACAATAGTAAAACAGAAACAATTATAAGATGCCATTAAACTGTTAAATATTCAAAATAAAACAATCAAATTTACAATGGAAGTAGAAAATAATCATGAAATACCATTTTTAGACCTTAAATTGATTAGGAATGAGGAAAAAAAGAAAATAGAATTTGGAATCTACAGAAAAGAAACTCACATTGACAATTATATAAAAGCTACAGGATTTAACCATTTTTCACACAAACAGGCAGTATTTAATAGTTTAACACACAGACTTGTGAACGTCCCCATGAGCAAAGAAAAATTACAATAAAGAGAAAGAACACCATAATAAAAATTGCGAAGGATAATGGTTTTCAAGAGAAGATGATACACAAGAAAATAAATAAATTTAAAGAACAAAAAATGATTAATGAAAGTACTCTTCAGACAGATAAAAAATATGGTAAAAGATTCAAGAAGTTCACATACCATCCTTTAGTATTTGACAAGATTAAAAAAATCTTCAACAAATTCAACATTAAATTAGCACCGAAAAATGATTACAGCTTAGGTAATTTAATAAAAACCAACAAAAATGAAAAGATTGAAGACTGCAAAAAATCAGGAATTTATCAAATTAATTGTAAAGATTGTGAAAAGATATACATAGGAAAAACAAAAAGGAATCTAAATACAAGATTAAAGGAACACCTCAGAAATGTTAAAAATGGAGAAACCGAAAAATCTGCAATAGCTGCACATGCCTGGTCAGAAAAACATAGAATAGAAACCAAAACAAAATTACTCAAACAATTGGAAAAACCGAAGGAACTCACAATTTGGGAAAAAATTTACATATGCAAGAATGAAAATACAACTATGAATTTTGAAATACCCGGTTATAAGGAGAGAGGACTGATTTGGAAGTTAGTCGGTCAGCCATCAGATGGCATGGAGGTCAGTCTGCAGGATAGAAGGCCGTTGGATGTCAGTTGTGAATGTGACACAGCATTGAGAATGTCACAAATGATGTGATGAAACCCTGGGTTTGCGAGGAGTTATGAAGTATGAGGTGAGTGAAATAAAAAATAAACAATATTAAACAAGTGTACCTCATCTTCTGAGTTCAAGGTATTTAACAACTGCGAGTCTACCTCGTCTTCTGAGGTGAATGGGTTAACCACTTTGCTACAGCGAATCATAGATGGTAGCATTAAACTTTAGCAAAATATACAACATACTGGATACGATCGAGAGATTTTAGACATGTTATGACCGGTGATGTTAAAGTAAATATAAATAAGCTTAAAGTAAAAGAATATACTGGTAGGCTCAGTTCACTCATTTAAGATTAAAGAGTGAAGTTTTCCCTCCAGTAAAAGAAAAAGAAGTGTGAGGAGGTATTTTAGGTACCAGTTTCCTAAAGATGTTGGGACACCGGTTGTTACCAAACTCACATACAGATTTATAAGAAGATTTAGAGTTTTCAGTAAAAGTAATAAATTAAGTTATGTAGATAGGAAATAACACTATGAGGTTCTTTAATATTGTTTATTTTTTATCATTTCACTCACCTCATACTTCATAATTTATAGCAGACCCAGGGTTTCTTCACGTAATTCGTGACATTGTCAATGCTGCGTCATGTTCACAACTGACGTCCAACGGCCTTCTATCCTGCAGACTGACCTCCGCGCCATCTGGTGGCCGACCGAAGAATTTCCAAATCAGGCCTCTTTCTTTATAACCGGGTATTTCAAAATTCATAGTTGTATTTTCATTCTTGCATATGTAAATTTTTTCCCAAATTGTGAGTTCCTTCGGTTTTTCCAATTGTTTAAGTAATTTTGTTTTGGTTTCTATTCTATGTTTTTCTGACCAGGCATGTGCAGCTATTGCAGATTTTTCGGTTTCTCCATTTTTAACATTTCTGAAGTGTTCTTTTAATCTTGTATTTAGATTCCTTTTTGTTTTTGTAGATGATATCATAGCAATAGTAAAAGAGAAACAATTAGAAGATGCCATTAAACTGTTAAATATTCAAAATAAAACAATCAAATTTACAATGGAAATAGAAAATAATCATGAAATACCATTTTTAGACCTTAAATTGATTAGGAAAGAAGAGAAAAAGAAAATAGAATTTGGAATCTACAGAAAAGAAACTCACATCGACAATTATATAAAAGCTACTGGATTTAACCATTTTTCACACAAACAGGCAGTATTTAATAGTTTAACACACAGACTTGTGAATGTCCCCATGAGCAAAGAAAATTACAATAAAGAGAAAGAACACATCATACAAATTGCTAAGGATAATGGTTTTCACAAGAAAATGATACACAAGAAAATAAATAAATTCAAAGAACAAAAAGTCATCAATGAAAGTACTCTTCAGACAGATAAAAATATAGGCAAAAAAATTCAAGAAGTTCACATACCATCCTTTCGTATTTGACAAGTTTCAAAAAATTTTCAACAAATTCAACATTAAATTAGCACCGAAAAATGATTACAGCTTAGGTAATTTAATAAAAACCAACAAAAATGAAAAAATTGAAGACTGCAAAAAATCGGGAATTTATCAAATTAATTGTAAAGATTGTGAAAAGATATACATAGGAAAAACAAAAAGGAATCTAAATACAAGATTAAAAGAACACCTCAGAAATGTTAAAAATGGAGAAACCGAAAAATCTGCAATAGCTGCACATGCCTGGTCAGAAAAACATAGAATAGAAACCAAAACAAAATTACTTAAACAATTGGAAAAACCGAAGGAACTCACAATTTGGGAAAAAATTTACATATGCAAGAATGAAAATACAACTATGAATTTTGAAATACCCGGTTATAAAGAAAGAGGCCTGATTTGGAAATTCTTCGGTCGGCCACCAGATGGCGCGGAGGTCAGTCTGCAGGATAGAAGGCCGTTGGACGTCAGTTGTGAACATGACGCAGCATTGACAATGTCACGAATTACGTGAAGAAACCCTGGGTCTGCTATAAATTATGAAGTATGAGTGAGTGAAATGATAAAAAATAAACAAAAGTAATAAATATTGGTTGCTTTTGAATTTCTGTTCATCATTTTGATCTTGGGCTAGTGGTTCATCTTCCTTGCCTTTGTTACTGAGATTTATGGGTTGAAGTCCGGCCAGGGTTAATGGATTTTTAAAGGCACAAAAGTCCTCAGTATGGCTTCCTTCTTAAGGGAAGTAAAGCCTTGGATCCAATGTCTTAGATTTACAGCACTTGAAAAACCATAGGCCTTTCACGCCCATGATTGAATTGTAGCATTATTAATAAATTAATGAGTCATTTTAACATCTTACCTCATATTTCATGTTTTATCAAAACATGAAATATGAGGTAAGATGTTAAAATGACTCATTAATTTATTAATTAAGAACCTCATAATGTGTTTCCCAATTTTAACTTTGAATAATGTAGCATTATTACCTAAGCTGTTATGGAGTGACTTTGAATATCATCATCAACAACATTCATGGTTAACCAATGGTTAAGAGAAAAATGTTTGCCTGAACCTGGTCAGAGCATCAACATGGAAAGCTGAAGATTCAGGGTTTGATTCCTAGTTCAGACAAAAATAATTCTCTTTGCCATTGATTACAATAATTTAGTTGTGTACATTAATTTACTTATTTCAATCATAGTAACAGCTTTAGCTTCTTAATATTCATATAATTTAATTCACGTTAAGTCCATGTGGCTTGTTCCGGTCTCATAGATTCTCATTCAAAAAGTTGGAATCATCTTTTTTACGGTCTACCAACATTCCTTTAAGTTTGAAATTAAGTATAATTTTTTGTACGTGTTCATTTTCCAATCTCTCAGCATGCTGTTTCCAGTTTTTTTTCTAGATTGTTTTATTTTATGTAAAAGTTTAAAAATACTTAATTCATAAGTAATATCTTCATTTCTTCTTTTATCTAGAAGTTCGTATTAATGATTTATTAAGAAAAATTGAATTGTATTTCATTAAAATAATTTTATTTTCAGGTTTCAAAAGTTTGTCTCCACCTCTGACAGTTGTTAGAAAAACTCTGGAACCAAACATGAATCCTGATGACTTCCTGCCCTCTGTGATGACTTGTGTGAACTACCTCAAGCTGCCAGATTACTCCTCGCTGGATGTGATGAGAGCCAAACTTGGCCTGGCTGCCCGGGAAGGTCAGCATTCCTTCCACCTCTCCTAGTTACTTTATCCAATCCTAGTAAGTTAACAACCCTTCTCTTATTGTTACTCTGTCTCCAAAGACTAAAAAAATAATACAGTATTTCAGTCTGATTAATTCACTCTCCAATCAAATGCATTAAAGTACCTCATGTTTCCTTAATAACAAAGGATTTTTCTTTTTAAGAGTTCAAAACTTTACAATTAGTTGAAATTATGAAGGCTGTTTTTGTATGGAATTATTTTCAATATATCCCACCTAAGATATTGATAAGGGTTGTAGTCCTTTAATTGATCCATTTTATTTTCCAGTTTAAACCTTGTACCTACATATCCTTGTTTTATCCCTTGAAATAATACAGGCTGCACATCATAGTTGGAAGACTTGATTGAGGGTTTTTTTTTATGGTGGAACAGTAAATTAATGCTGTCATCATTTACATTATTTCCTCATGAAAACAGTGCTAATATTCCAAAGTACAGAATTACGGAAGTACAACTCTGAGTGAGTGTTTAAAAAAGTGATTTATTCTGAATGCAAGTGAGACTCCCAATTTTTTTGTAATAAAGTGCGAGTGTTAAACAGAGCATGAAAGTTAACAGCGTATGATGAGAAGTATTTCGTGACCGTAGTGTATGTTTGTGAACGGATGTAAGATAAAGAAAACTGCATTTCTCTATTCAGTTTCCTCCACAATGCAAAGAAAAAAGAATTTTAGAGTAATTCCTAAAAATACATAGGTAAATGTCGAAGAACTCCGTGACTCTATAAAGATTCAAAGACATTAGGAGGAAATACATGTTAATTTTTTTAAACTAGTCTTTCAAAGCAAGTTGGGTTTATACTTCTGATTTGCATTCATGATATAATTTCCTTTTTTTATGTATATACATATATTTGGAAAAATCCCAACTATGTTCATTTGCAGAATTGCAGATAATCTAAATTTTGAAGAGGAAGACGGAACTATTTTGGTAAAGGTGGTTTTGTGAAGTATTCTGCTAGAGACAGGAATAAATATACTACTATTTCCACATATTTTGGTTTCATGCTTTAAAAGAATTTGTTGCATTTTAAGAAGAGACTTTATCTATGCAACATTGAACATAAAGTTCTTGATGCCATAAAAATGATTATTTTAATGCAAATGAACACTTTGAAGCTCATGTATGTTAGTACATTTATTATTTGTTGCGTTTCCAGGTCTAGAGTTTAATTTGATTTTTTGGACTGAGTTATGTAAAGTCCTGTAAACATATAATATTGTAATACATTGATAAATGTCAAAACATTGTGATAACTCCCAACATAATATTATCGCACGAAATTAGTTTTTACATTCTTTAATTTGGTTATTCACATTATAGAAGGAAAATGTTATTTCTCTCCTTATACTTTTTTTTTGTGTTTTACATGAGAATTGAATATGGTATTACAGTAGCCTGAGTTGTAATGTCCAAGAGAAAACTGTTAAAAAGTTTTATTATTTGGTAAACTAATATTTTTGTTGTATAAAACTGTTTTCCAATTCATTCCTCTATATAAAATGTGTAGTAACTTACATTAATTTTTACTTTTCTGTGGGGGTGAGTTTTGGAGATCGCAGTAAAAAGTCCATTTATAATTTTTGAACTGCACTAATTACATAACAAATTCCTTTCCTTATGTATTTTTGCAAAACAATCACTTACATTTTTATAATTGTGTTACTTGTAGTTGATTTTTAAATATACTTTGTCAATGACTTGTTTATATGTAGTGAACAAAATATTGATGTTTTAAATCAATTTAAAAATGGAGTGGTAACTAGTTACACAGAATTCATTGTTTGTTTTTTCTTCAAAATTAAAATGGTTTCCTGTAAATATTTATTTTTTGTTTATTTTGCAACGTTATATTTGTGACCCTCTATAACACAATAGTTTACATGTAGATAGCTTTTCTTTGCGAGTTTTTTTTATTCCCCCCCTTTTTATTAAATATACAGTTTTAATTATATATAAATTGTTTAGAGTTTAAATATTGAACATGTTAAATCAAGTTTTAAGAAGTGATATTTGGCAAAAATGTTGGAATGGCATAGAATTATAGGAGTAAAAAATAGTTTCCAGTGAAGTGCATCCACTTTCTGTTCTCACAAAATATTCAGTGCCATAAAACCAGACAACTGTGTGTGTGAAATATCAAAGTAAAATGCCCTAAACAAGAAACAAAATTATTGGAAGAAAACCTTTAAATAATATAAGTTAGAAAATACATGACTCACCTCATATTTGTAGAAAATCTGTAATTGAAATTGTTTTTAGTTTGAAAACTTTATATGTTTTGAATGAATAACTGCAAAGAACAAAGATCATCTAAATCATAGAAAGTATTTTAACAAAAAAAAATTATTTCTTTTTTACGAAGTGAGTGAAATGATCCCACTGCAGACCTTAGGAGGCCCTTGAGTTTAAGACTCACTCCCACCTTTCTAGATAATCGGCACTTGATGTCAGCCAGATTGTCAGCTCTGCTTGACAGCTGATTTTATCTCTAGAACAAGCATCTGGTGCTCATTTCATAAGAGGCTGAGTCAACCCCAGGGCCACAATGTTGCCAGAAGGTTTAGGCCAGTTTAAAAATCCCAACCCCATCAGGCACTCAAATCCCTGACATTCTAACTTAAAGTATATTGTTTTAACCAACTGCTATGGCAAGTCCCCTCCTTTTTACAAAAAAGAACAAAAATTAACAAGGTAGTTATGTCATTAACAAAAATACTATTTCTTACAAAAAATCCTGAAAGTATTTGTGAGAGGACAGATAAGTAGAGGGAAAGTTTAATATTTTGATTTATGAATAATTTTATCATTCCCCTCATATTTTTCTTCTTATTAGACCAATTTTGGTACCATCGTCAGTACTTCCACTACCATTGTTTTGTCGTCATTCTGAAGAGCCGTCTTTTGCTCCTTCTATTGGTAGACTGAAAAACCTCGAAATCAAGTCATTTTCCACAGGAATTTCAAGTTCATTAATTTCTCCTTTTCATTTTTTTTTTTTACGTAGATTTTATTTCCCAGCCAGTTCTCTGAAATCTACGTTTAAAAAAAAACGAAAAGGAGAAAATAATAAATTTCTAAGTTCCTGCAGAAAATTACTTTATTTTGAAGTTTTTCACTCTACCAACAGAGGGAGCAAAAGACGGCTCTTCAAGATGGACAAAACAACGGTTATGGAAGTTCTGACATGGTACCAAAGAAAGTGCCGAAACTAGTCTAATAAGAAGAAAATATGAGGTGAGTGATAAAATTATACATAAATGATACCTCATAGTGTTAATTCCTTAAAAAAAAATTTGTTATATTTAAATGTTAATACTTTCCAATACTGGACAATATTATTTTTAAAAGAAAAGTTAACGCTTCAACCCGGACTTGAACTATGGACCAGAAGTATGATGTTCAAGTGAGGGTACAAGCATTAATTTTTCTTTTCAAATTGGGGAGCTGCATGAGCACTTTTTCCATGGAATTCAACTCTCACAGAAGACACATGCCACTGTGTCTTCTCAGAGGCATCTGTGGTTTTTCACAGGAAGCTTCTATACTTAAGTTCTTAAGTTATGTAGGTAGGAAATAACACTGAGATTTATTTTAATTTTGTTGAGTTGTTTCTTGACTCACCTCATACTTCTTAACTCCCTCGCAGATCCGGATTTCGTCACTGTATTTGTGACATTCTCAATACTGTTCACGTTCACAACTATCGTCCTGCTGAGCTAACTCCGCGCCATCTAATGGCTGACCAACGAACTTCCAAATCAATCCTCTCTCCTTATCACTGGGTATTTCAAAATTCATAGTTATGTTTTTGTTCTTGCATATGTAAATTTTTTCCCCAATTGTTAGTTCCTTCGGTTTTTTCAATTGTTTAAGTAATTTTGTTTTGGTTTCTACTCTATGTTTTTCTGACCAGGCGTATGCAGTTATTGCAGATTTTTCTGTTTCTCCATTTTTAACATTTCTGAGATGTTCCTTTAATCTTGTATTTAGATTCATTTTTGTTTTTCCTATGTATATCATTTCACAATCTTTACAATTAATTTGATAAATTCCCGATTTTTTGCAGTCTTCAATCTTTTCATTTTTGTTGGTTTTTATTAAATTACCTAAACTGTAATCGTTTTTCGGTGCTAATTTAATGTTGAATTTGTTGAAGATTTTTCGAAACTTGTCAAATACTAAAGGTTGGTATGTGAATTTCTTGAATTTTTTACCAATTTCTTTATCTGTGTGAAGAGTGCTTTCATTAATCATTTTTTGTTCCATGAATTTTATTTCCTTGTGTATCATGTTTTCTTGAAATCCATTATCCTTTGCAATTTTTATGATGTGTTTTTTTTCTCTTTATTGTAATTTTCTTTGCTCATGGGAACATTCACAAGTCTGTGTGTTAAACTATTAAATACTGCCTGTTTATGCAAAAAATGGTTAAATCCTGTAGCTTTTATATAATTATCAATGTGAGTTTCTTTTCTGTAGATATCAAATTCTTTTTTCTCTTTTTCTTCATTCCTGATCAATTTAAGGTCTAAAAATGGTATTTCATGATTATTTTATACTTCCATTGTAAATTTGATTGTTTTAATATTTAATTTTAGGAAGTTATATTTTGAGGTTATTTTAATTATATTATTTTTGGTCTGGACATCTTACCTCAATATTAATGTTGATTTGTTCTTGGACATGTTGGGAAAGATAAAACAGAATTGTTTTGAACATGTCCAAGAACAAATCAACATTAATATTGAGGTAAGATGTCCAGACCAAAAATAATATAATTGATTGTTTTATTTTGAATATTTAACAGTTTAATGGCATCTTATAATTGTTTCTGTTTTACTATTGCTATGATATCATCTACATATCTACTCCAAAATTTAAACATCAGAGGGTATGCTTTGGTTACTTGACATTCAAAGTTACCCATGAACATATTTGCTAAGAATGGTGATAATGGATTTCCCATTGCAAGTCCTGATCTTTGTCTAAAGTACTTTCCTCTAAAGGTGAAGAACATTTGATTTAAGCATAATGTTGTTAATTTTATGTATTCTGTAACGCTATCATCATCTACTTTGTTTTTTTTTTCAACCATTTTTCTAAAATTTTCAAAGTTAAGTCCATCGGAATGTTTGTGAACAATGTAGTGACGTCTAAAGAGACCGATCTTTCTGATGGTTCTATTTCTACATTTTCTAATTTTTCCACTAGTTGATAAGAATTTTCTACTGCTAAAGTTTCAAATTTTTTCATACCTTTAAATTCATTGCTTAACCATTTTGATATATTATATGTCGGTGAGTTGATATTGTTGATGATTAGTTTAATTTTCTTTCTGTCTTTATGGATTTTGGGAAGACCATGAATGTTGCAATGTTTGCAGATATCAGAATCAGTTGTGGGGTTACATGGAGTAACAGCATAAGTGATCTGTGATGTTTTTATTTAAATTAACATTTTCCAATTCTCGATAGAATCTAATTTAAGAAAGAGAAATTAACGCTCGATCTGGGGCTTCAACCCTGGATCTCTGATTCAGTACATCAGTGTGATACCAATTATGCCATTTGAGCACCGATAAGAATGTCAACATTTCTTTCCACTTATACAATTCTCATTCATCCAAAGGATGATAGCGACAGCCATAACTCCGACTTATGAAATTCTTTGGCTGTCAACTCTTCTTTGTCACCATCTTGTGTTCGTTAGGAATATCATAATTCATTGATCTATTTTAATTTTTTGTATGTATATTATCTTCTCCCAAACTGTCAATTCTAAAGGTTTTTCCACTTGTTTTAAAAGTTTTGCTTCTCTTCCAACTTTATGATGTCTTAATAAACTATGTGTAGCATTTGCAGATTTTTCAATTTCACAATTTTTTATATTTCTAAAATGTTCTTTGGTACGAGTTTCCAAATTCCTTTTAGTTTTTTCCTGTATAAACTTTATTGCAATCTTTTGTGAAAAACATGGAATTTATGAGGTGAGTTGTCAAAAAATGTTCTCAGATGAATTTCACTATCTCCCTTGATGCTATGCCATTCATCCTCAGCATTATATATATATATATATAAAATTAAGAAAATTGCACTTTACTCAACTGATATTTCACATACACAATTGTATATTGATTTGTTTTTATATTTTATTCATAAAATTTATTTCCCAGTTATGTTTTCTAGATAAAGATGAAAGGGTCACGTAGGAATTATTGAATTGCGAGCTTCTTATAGAATGCCCAGAGCTAGAAAAGCGAGTTCCAGGTGGAAGGATACACAAATTATATTGACTGACTAGGGAAAAACTGTGTAATAAAAAATTCTACACGTTATATCAGTAACAAATTAAAAAAAACTAGAGGAGTATCAATGAAGCATATTAGAGGGGGATTTAATTGGAACTGTTTTATGTTCTGATGCTTTAGAAAATTGAAGACTACATAACTGTGTACTTCTTAAAAAATCTATTATTTTTACAATTATGGCTAAAACCTACACCTTTTTTGATTATTAAAAAACTGTACAATTATTCAGTAAAATAAATTATAAACAAAACACATGCCAAATTACGTGAAATATTTATTATTTTCCATTGGCCAGAATTTGTGCTTAAGCCATCTTTTCTCAAGCTTACAAGTACAGGCTGTCAAAATCTTTGGTTATGTGGGATATTTTGTTAATGCAATTTTAAGAAAAATATATCAGCTCACCTCATACTCCTTCTTCTAACCAGATTGGTTTCAGAACCTTGTTGGTTCCATCTTCAGTAATTTCACGACCGTTGTTCTGTCATATTGGTGTACTGCTTCTTATTCCCTCCAAATCACATTCCCTGGGAATTTCAAAATTCATTATTTCTCCGTCTCTTTTTCTTTTTATGTGGATTTTTTCCCAAACTGAGAGTTCTTCAGGCTTTTCTATTTGGTCAGAAAAGCATATCAAAAGAAAGATAAATTAATAAAACGAATAGAAAACCCCAAAGAGCTTACTGTTTGGTGAAAAAAATCCACGTTAAAAAAGAGAAGAAAAAATAAAAATAATTAATTAATGTGATCAAATGTTAATTGTACAAGATTATGAAGATTTAGAATATGTGACTAGAAAATTAATAGAAGAATATGATAAGTGGGGATTCGTTTTGAACATGAAGAAAACAAAATGTTTATCAATTGGTGAACCAGAACAAAATATAATTTTGGAGACTGGAGAAACAATAAAATCTTGTAGTGAGATCACATATCTGGGAAATAAAGTAAATAAAAATGGAAGTTATGAAGAGGAAATAAGAAATAGAAATAATAAAGGAAAATTTGCAATTGCTTGCCTCAATGGAATATTGTAGGATAGAAATATAAGTAATAAAAATTATTGTATTTAACTTTCAAGGAAAAAATTCTTAGATAAAAATAAAATTAATTATTTTATATATATATATATATCATATCATACAATTGTTAAATGCATCATTACTTTGGGAGCAGAACTTTGGCCATTAACAACAAAAACAAATAATTGTCTTTTGGCAACGGAAATGGATTTTATATAAAGGGGAGCAAGAATTTCAAGAAGAGAAAAAAATAGAAACTCAGTTATAAAAGATTGAAAACACTATTTTAGATTATATTAAAACTCAGCAATTAAGATAATACAGACATGTCCAGTGAATGGAAGAGGATTGGCTACCAAAATGTGTTCTGGAATGGAAACCTGAGGGAAGACAAGGCAGAGGAAAACCTAAAACATCCTGGAGTCAGGGAATATATTTATACACGAAGGAGAAACATCTACAACCAGAGATTGGATGGACCGACAAAATTGGCTATTAGGAATCGGGACAATGTCAAATACATTAATCAACCGATCTATCGAAATAATTAACGAATTTTTTAATTCCTGGGAATGTGATTTGATTTGGAGATGCTTCAGTCTACCAATAGAGAGAGTAAGAAGCAGTATTTCAATAAGACAGAACAACAGTCGTGAAATTACGGAAGGTGGAACCAAAAAGGTTCTGAGACTGGTCAAGTTAGTAAATGGGAGTATGAGGTGAGAATATTTTACTCAAATTTAATATACGTATATAATTCCTATAAAGTTCAATTGTTAATGAAATTTTGACACTTTAAAAGAGTGTGTGTGCTTGTTCCCATCTCCTTTTTTTATAATTACATTCCTTATATTTATCACTTTTTGTAACAAAGATGCCCTTTAATTTTGATTTATGATGCTTAACAGTGAACTACCAATGTTTGCGGGAAACCAGTTGTAATAAGAAACAGTTAAGTCTCTTATACTACAGTGAGCAATACATGTAGCATGAATGGTGAATAAAAGAGGGACATTGAAACTTCTTGTAGGAAAAACCTGAAGGAAAGCACCCAATAGGAAGGTCAAGAATGAGGTGGGCAATAATATTAACCATGATTTGAGGTAGGGACATTATACAGGGAATGATTAGAAAACAGCTGAGGATAGGGATGTCTGGAGGGTTTATATCCACGTGTTCATGAATCTGTGGGTTTGATAGTACCACCAAATTAGTTCTCTACTTCTCCTAGAGAGACAAAGCTGCCACCCTAACAACAAAAGATAAAATATGTGAAGGGCTGAGGGTAGTAACATGATAAGCCACATTCTGTTAAGAAATGTCATTCATTACAATGATAGCAAATAAATGTATTGAAATATCCATAAAATCATTTGTAAGTGTGCAAGTGATGAGTTAAAACCTATAGACACACAATGTATTAACAACAATACTGCACAATTAGTATTTATAATTTTTTCATCATAATCATTCTTGCGAGTATTAGGCTGTCTCAAAGAGGAGTTTTCCATCCAGCGCTTTTTTTGGATGTCCCAGTGATCTTTTGCCTTGGGACAGTTTGAAACATTAAAATCCTTATATCTCAAAAAGAACAGTATGTGGCTTATCATGTTATTGCCCTAAGCCCTTCATATGATAAAATTACATTGAAATATGTCACAATAGAACAAATAGGTAATTGAAGATAAGGAGGGAAAATTTCTGGGAATTGAACCCCAAACCTTTAGCTTTATATGTTGATTCCCCTTTCTTTCTTCATGGCATGATAGGCCTAAAGGCCATTAGTCTACCAACTGACTGCTGGCATCACATCCACATGTATTGATCACATAGTTGAGACTGGAACCAGTGCAAGTCCCATAGTTCTGCATCAAGGCATCATGCATTAAACTACTAGGTGCGAGACACTTTACACCAACACCTGAACATACTTTGATACTATATTTTAAATTAACACTTTCCAGAAATGGACATAATTTTATTTTAGAAAGAAAAGGTATGTTCAAACCAGGAGTCAAACCCCAGATCTCTGACTCTGTACGTTAGTGTGATAACCGAAACTACATTAAAACTTTCAATAAAAACATAAAATTTCTTTCCACTTATACAATTCTCCTTTCATCCGAAGACCGATGGCCATTGTATAAGTGGAAAGAAATTTGATGTTCTATCGGAAATTCAAATTGTGTAACGGTTATTGCACTGATGTACACAATCAGATCCTGGGTGCAACTTGCGGTTTGAACGTAATTTTTCTTTCTAAAATAAAACATAAACGTACACTTATTCTACACTACTCTAGGTACACAATACAAGGAAACATCCTCAACCACTGAGTTAACTCAGGATTCCTTCCCATCCATGCGCAAATGTCTCTTTACCTCTCTTGAACCCTCTACCAAATGTAAAATATTCACAATACAAATTGGGCTGCTTATACATTAAGAAGACATAATTATGATGGTATTCTTACTCAGCTAAACTATTTTCTCTTTATCATTGATTACAATAGCTTAGCTGTGTATATTTACTTATTTTGATTATAGTAAAAGCTTCAGTTGCTTAATATTAATTATTAATTTACTTTTGAAGGAAAAAAGATATGCCTAAATCAGGATTTGAACTTATGTCTCTGGTTCTGTACACCAGTACTCTACCATCTAAGCTATTAAGCATCCAATTTATTCATAGATTTTTCTCTATACTAATGATTCCTATACCTGAGCTATTAATATAGAGAATAATCTACAAATAAATTGGTTTCTTATAGCACTGGTGTAAAGAGAGATTGGGTAAATTCCTGATTTAGGCATATATTTTTATTAATCTTTAAAGGAGGTGACACTATGAGGTTTATTTTAATAAATAAGTAATTAGTTTTTACGACTCGCCTCATAATTGTGGATTTCTTAAAGGCTCTAGTTTTGATATGTTACTCATTATCAATTTTGTCTCAGAGTTAGACGAATTAATAATGATATGTAACGTATCAAAAATATAGTCTTCAAAAAATCCACAATTATGAGGTGGGTGTCACTACTTTTTTTTTACTATTTTTATCTTTAAATTTGATTTGTCATTTGATGAGAAGTGATAAATTTAATACTAAATAATGCATTAATTTTTCTATTTGATCACAAGTAAAATTAGTAACTGATAGGTGCTGTTGTCCTCAAATTGGTTAAAATATTTTAAAATTTGAAAACCTTTTAGAAATCAGTTTTTCCATCATCAGCAGAAAGTTGTAAGTTAATGAAAACATACCCATTGATCACAACTCCCCCCTATAAAATTCTCACAACACAAAGCAGTACTTCAGTAGATGCTGATGGATGAAAATCTGAAAGCCCTACATGATTTAAAACAATAATTGAAGACGACCGAGTCATTTAAGTGTGTTTGTACAATTTAACTTAAATCTGCAGCATTGTATACTTTACAAGGAGCATTTTTGCATGAATGCTGTTTGTGTTGTAAGTAAGTTAAAAGATTTTTAAAGGAAGTGACACTAGAAAGGTTTATTTTAATTAATAGAGAGTTTGAATTTTAATTACTCACCTCATAATTGTAGATTTCTTGACTATAATTTCTAAATTTTACATGTTTATTCCTTCCAACTGTTGAATTGGTGATCCTGTAGGTTGATTTCTGCTCCCTCTGTTGGCTGACTGATGAACTTCCAAAATTAAATTTCAAAATCATGATCTTCCTTTTATTTTCATGGATGTGAATTTCCTCCCAAACTGTAAGTTCCTTAAATTTATCTAACTGTTTCAGTAATTTTGCCTTTGTTTCAATTCTGTGTTTTTCTGACCATTGCAGATTTTTCTATTTCCCATTTGTAACATTTCTAAGGCAGCGGGTTACACCAGATGGGATCGGAAAAGGAACACCAATATCTTAAAAGAATTGAAGACTACGCCAATTTTGGAATATATTAAACAGTACCAGCTAAATTGGAAACACCATCTAGAAAGAATGAGTTCAAATCAGATCCCCAAAGCTGTTTATAATTATATACCAAGAGGACGAAGATCACTGGGCCATACTATGAAACGCTGGAGTGAAAATTTTCTATAGGTTCGTAATAGGCCTTGGCCTCATACTTGGAAGGAAGAAGAAGAAGAAGAGAAGAACATTTCTAAGGTATTCTTTCAAAATCCACATCCACAAAAATAAAAGGAAAATCGTGAATTTTGAAATTCCTGGTAAAAGAGATTTAATCTGGAAGTTCACCCGTCAGCCAACAGAGGGAGTAGAAATCAACCTACAGGATCACCAACTGCATGTTCAGCATTTAGACGGAATTAATTATGATATGTAGGATATCGAAACTATTTAGTTTTCAAGATATCTACAATTATGAAATATGTCGTTCAAATTCTAACTCTCTATATAATTCAAAGTTAAAATTGGGAAACACACTATGAGGTTCTTAATTAATAAATTAATGAGTCATTTTAACATCTTACCTCATATTTCATGTTTTATCAAACATGGTAAGTTCGTCAAATCAACACCAGATGGCAACGTTATAGAGGGAGATTCCAACGAATATCCGGTAGTCATAATGGCGGTTGAAAATGAATGACAAGATCATTTGAAAACTATAGTTACCGTGTTTGATAAAACATGAAATATGAGGTAAGATGTTAAAATGACTCATTAATTTATCTCTATATAATGTTAAAAGACGTTATTACTTGAATGTTGTTCTATGTGTAAATGACATTCCAACATTGAAGTTGCCCTCCCTCCCTTTTTTAAGAGGGTCAAATATATAATATTAATAAATTTCATTTACTTTGATGATAATATATATTTGCATTTTTCTATTGTCAAGTTTTTTCTTCTTAACTACGAAGAAAAATATTTGTATATTACAGTTGAATATCTCCCCATTCAAGATAGCAGTATATTGCATTTTTTGTTTCATTATACTAATTCAGAATTAAGTTCCAGTTGTACTGTAAACAAACTTGGATAAGGTATTACTCCATCTATTGGGTGAACTGTGGTACTATTTTTAACCACCAAATAACTAGATTGTGTACAGAACTATTCATGATAGAAACATTGTTCTTTGGCAACATCATATTTTACAGGAAGTAAGACTGAATACAACATAAGATGGTACTGGTAATTCTTATTTATGACAAAAAAAATATATATGGACCTACCTAATCAGAAGTTTATACTTTTACATTATGTCGGATTTTTTTTATTTACCAGTATAATTTCATTACGAGCAGAATTTATGCTCCATGCTGACTCACCTGTAAATTCTGCTGTTATTTTCAGCACATCCTCAATGGCTAATTTGGGATATTTTTCACTAAACTATTTGAAAACATTCAAAATAATTTGTTTCCCTCTGCTTTTCAAATGCTCTTTTCCGAAGCTGTAGAAATTATTCCACAGAAGGCACCATTTTGAAACAACTGAAATTCTAACATTCTGCATTGTACATGTGTAAGAATAAAACAATACTCATTCTCTTAAAATTGTATTTTATATATTTTATGAATCTCCCATATAACTTATATAAATATATGCTAGATAATATATACTTTTATTTCGAGTGCTAAAGAGCAAACTGCATTTTCTTAGATGCTTGATAAAACTTTTATTCAACCAATGAAAATTCAGTCATACATCTGGTTTGTTTACATTACAACTGGAACTTAGCTCGGAATTAGTATAGCACAAGGTGCTTCTCTGAGGGTGGGACTGTTCCCCCTCTTCCTGAATCTTGTTAAAGTGCTCCATGGGTGGTTAGGAAATATGCATTTGAATGGAAACAATATCGCTGAGAATTACCTGTAATTTACAACAAATGCTCTCCACTTCCTTAATTACATAGATGGGATCTTCTGAAAGCATTCCATAATTCAGATTGGATTTCTTGTCTCTTAATAGCACATCTACAAAAGTAACTAAGATGGTACATACCTGCTTCCCATCTAACAGGTCTAGGTTTGATACCTGACAGAGCAGGTTGAGAAGACATTAATTACAATTGATAGTAATTTATCGAATTGGTCACCCCCTTGGTGCTTTTTGACAGAAGTATGCTATGTGCCAGAAATGGGTTTCACTTTCCCACTTCATCATCCCTCACACAACACACGCACTAACACTTATACATACTCCTCCCTGTAAACAAATGGCCTGTCAAAATGGTATATAAATTTAAAATAGACAACATTAATGGCATCTATCCATCTTGTACAGAAACCAAAGCACAGGAAAATCTGTCATGCAGGTACTATGTAAACTAAGCAAATTCCTTAATGGTCCAATTTTGCTGGTTTGCTGAATATATAATCTATTTATTTTAAACTCAATTTGTGATGTCAGTTTATTTGAAAGTGTCAGACTGCAATGAAAACAAATTATGCATAACTGTAAGAGTACCTATTGCATTTTGTATAATTTGACACAAATTTAAATATCTACTGTTTCATTTTTCCATTAATTTATTAAATAAATTAAATTACTCATTGCCAATTTAAGGGTTAATTTAATAATTGTTATATGGTATATATTGTGTTGAAGTAAACAAGGCAGTTGTTAGTGCACTGGTGGGTAGGGTAGTGTGGATGCTCTCTCTTCTTACAGAACCATCTTCAATTTCAAACTAACTTGTAACATACAACTTATCAAGCAGAGTCTGTAGCTGGGCCCAAAATAGACTAAATCATCTTTCTTGTAAATGACATCTAGTGTATTATTCAAAATAGATATCTCAAGGAATACTAATTATATTTGACTTACTATTTATATAATTTACGTTTATCATGAGAGGAATGGGAATTGCTCTAAAGTGCACAAAACTTAGGTTCAAGTTCAGATTGACACAGTTAAGCAAGCTACCAGAAAAAGATGTGAAAGCTTAACTAAAATCGATATAATTAATGATGTTAAAAAGTAAAGTATACATTTAACTGTTTGAAATATAAACTGAATACATAATGAAAATAACAAGAACAGTCGTCGGTTTTAAATAACAATAATACATACATCCATACTAGACTTCTCAGTCACACAAAAATAAACTATTTTCTTCTTAACAGCTTTCATTTTAATAAATACAAATGAACAGTCCTTGGCAAGGGATCGCTTATTCGACCCCTGCCAAACTTGATAGAACAAAATGTTGATTCCGACTGTCCTGGAACAGACTTCTGGTTGCAGACATCAGTCATCGCACATTCCAACTCACGCCGTTGATGTCAGGAAAGGGACATTAGGATGGGGTAAAGTAGGAAGGGATAGAGCATAGAACACATTCACCATCACAGTCTACTATGAAACGTCACGGCAGTAAAATTACGTTGCCACAGTACACTAGAGCGAATTTTTTATTTTGAGTTGTAATGGTCAGATATCACTGATTTTTTGAGAATACCTTCCTTATTTTATTTTAATAGTACATACGAGTTTTATTGTAAAACATAAAAAATTTCAACCACTAGAGCAATTTTTAAATTTTCTTTTCAGATGAACTCCTACACCTAATTGTTCAATTTTGCTGGTTAATGAACTCGACCTTACTTTTTTTAATTGATTGCTATATGCCAAGTTTGGTTCTGATAAACAAAAATTGCAGCTGCTGTAGCATTGATAGACACAACACACACGTGTGTGTGTGTGTATATATAATTTTGGTCATGATCATTTTCGGTATCTACTAAGTAGTATGGGTGAAGATCAGTAAAAAATCTTCACGAGAACAATCTCAATAGTTTCATTCCTTTGGAATTTGCTGAAAGTGCAGTGGATGGCATTGTAACACACACATCATCAGCATCAAGGATTAGGCCTTAAGATCTGTTCTGATCTCATGCTTGAATTGGTATGTCCATCTTTTACTACATTTCTTAATCCTAGTGGTTTTTAATGAAGAATCTGTTTCGGAATTCTATTGTTATCCATTCTATTGATGTCCTATCTAATAGTTTGAATATATTTAGTTTTTTTTTTTTGTATATTTTCATTTTGTTTTCGATCTGTTGTATAGCCAGCCACAATCCTCAGAAACCTCATTTCTGACATTTCTATTCTTCGTTCCTAGTTTTTTTTATTAAGACCAAGTGTTCTGATCCATATAACAGTATAGGAATTGCCATTGCTTTATAAAATTTTAAAACTTGTCTCTTTTCTAGTTCCTTTGAGACTTTGTTTTATGGTGCCACACATGTAATTGAATTTATATTGTTTTCAATATATTTACTTTTTCCATATGACACATTGTATCCCAGGTAATTAAAATTGCTCACCTGTTCTATTGTTTTATTGGATTTTTGCTTTTAATTGTTCATACCCTCGAAAAGCTAAAACTTTGGTTTTAGAATAGATATTTTCAAATGTGTTTCACATATTTTACTTAATTTGTAAATTGCCTGTTGTAAGCCATCTGATCATCTGCAAAAAGTAAAGTATCTAATAAAATATTGTTAATTTTTAAAATGTTCAGTTAAAACAATTGGCAATTCTGTATGGTATCATTTATATATATATTAAAAAGTGATGGTGAAAGTGGACGTCCTGTTTTACTCCGCAATGAGTAAGTAACACAAATAATATAAAATTAATCTTGGAACAGAAATGTGCAAATTTCAAATTTGAACAAGTGAAGAGTTGTTATGGAATAAAAATACTGAATCATCATGCAGCAATACCTTTGTGGTGTGTTAGTGAATAATATATAATAAAATTCTTTGTAAAGCTCCATTGTCCCAAAATTAAAATTACCTTGTAGGTTTGTCTCCTCAATTTTTAAAATTATTGAATGGCTGTAGATCTTTTGAAACTTTGTTCCTTCTGCTGATGAATGGACTGGTCCCGAAAGGCCTACAGTCATTCAATAATTTTAAAAGTTGAGGAGACGGACCTACAAAGAACATAATTTTACTCTTGCAGATAATACATAATTTGGTAGTCCCTATAATTATAAAAATAATGTGCACAGCTGACATAAAAAAAGTGTTTTAATAAAAATTACGATCGGAAGTAACACTATGAGGTAATTTACAATTTTTAACATTAATCAGAGAAATCCTTTTACATTTCACCTCATAAAACTCTGTGATTTTCACAGAACTGACTTCTTGAGCTATTGCTCCTATCCTCAGCCAAAGCTCCGACTGTTGAAATTCTTCCTTTACCATCAACTTCCAAACTACCATTTGGTGCTGATTTTATGAACTTTGGGATTAAATTTTGTTTGCCAGAAACTTCAAAATTCATGGATCTATATTTGTTCTTCTGAATATATATCTTTTCCCAAACTGTAATTCCAAAGGCTTCTCTAAATGTTTCAAAAGCTTAGTTTAAAAAACTAAAAAAAAAAAAATTGTTTAATTGTTAATTCCAAAGGCTTCTTTAAATGTTTCAAAAGTTTACTTTAAAACATTTAAAAACTAAAGCTAAACTCCATGGTGCAACAGGCCTACAATGCTTTTGGCCTACCAGCTGGCTGCTTGACCCTCATATCCACGTGTTAATCTCAGAGGTAGATGATCATCCTGTCAGTGTAGGAGTGACATGTGGTTAGCATGTCGGGTCCCCCAGCCGTTACAGCTGTTTTCTCAATCTGGGCTGCTACATATTGTCGCTACCCAAATTTCTCATGATGCTGGGTGGGCACCAGTCCCAAAATTCTAAGAAAATTTCTTTTCACCTGGAGACCTGAACCAGCGCAAGTCCTGTAGCTCTGCACCAAGGCCTCTTGCCTTAACCACTCAGCTATGGCGTGGGACTTCAAACATTTAGAGAAGTTTAAAAAACTAAACTTTTGAAATATTTAGAGAGGGCTTTGGAATTAACAGTTTGGGAAAAGATATACATTCAGAAGAACAAAATGTAAATCCATGAATTTTGAAGTTCCTGGCGAGCAAAATTTAATCTCAAAGTTCATTAAATGGCAGTTTGAAAGGAGATGACAATGAAAAATTTAAACAATTCGAGTTTTGGTTGAGGATAGGAGCAATAACTCCAGAAACTGGTCCTGTGAAAATCACAGAATTTTATGAGATGAGATGTAAAAATATTTCTCTGATTCATGTTATAAAAGAGCAGTGTTAGCTGTATCAAGATGAGAGTATTGTGGGGGAGATATTCAGTTTTTGCTGTAAACATGAGTATGCCTTTTTTTTTTTGGCAAATTAATTTAAATGTTAAGAGTTTTATAGATATATTTAAAAAAAATCCACTCCTATATGTATTTGAAGTGTGAGAGTTTGTAAGTGATTATATTGCAAACCTATACCTTAATGCCATCCCCCATTTTTAGGTAAATCCTTGGATAAAATAAAGAAAAATAAAAATGAAAGAAACTCTAACAGATTGCATTCATATTGAAGACAAAATACCTTACAAGTTTAAACCTATTCCAAATGTATTATTGACCTCATTTCTGACGTTTCTATTCTTTGTTCCTGGTTTTTTTTAAACCCAGTGTTCTCACCCACATAACAGTGTTGGAACCGCCATTGTTTTATAAAATTTTAAAAATATCTCCTTTCTAGTTCCTTTAAGTCTTCGTTTTATGGTACCACACGTATAATTAAATTTACTGTGTTTATTATACAGTAAAACTTGTTCAAAGTGGAATCGCATGAGACCAATTTTTGGTTTTTTTTTTTCACATGAGACAAAATTCTGCATTATAAAAAAAAGATAACCAATTTTAGATTATACAGTATTGTATATTCTTTTTACGTACCTTGGATTAATTTTAGTTCTGCTACCGTTGAAATGTTAAGTATAGTATGTACGAGCAATTTCAACGTTAACGCAAAAAAAAAAGTCCCGTTTCATCAGCGTTAAAAATGTCTTTTATTTGCTTGTCCTGAAATTAAAGTATGCAGTTTCGGTTTCCACTTACTAACTATACTTTTGTCCACATCCTTCGATTCGCCGCAAATTTTATTCCACACTAACATTGCGTTGTCTTTTAAAACTCTCCAGCAAACCTGAAGATAGCTTGAAATTGTTATTCCCTAGGAAATAGCAACAGCTGAGCATGACTTTGGAGCATCAGTCTGAAAATTTGGAGATTTTTGATCGTGTATTTGTAAAACATTCCCACACTACTTCCAGTTTTTTTTTCTTCATTTGATCATTTCCTTACATCCAACCATTAATTATTTTTTCTTTGTTTTAAAATCTCATGAACTTGGGTTTTTCCACATTTAAATTTAGTCATTATTTTGCATATTGAGAGTGTATTTCTTATCTTCAATCACTTTCACTTTTTTATTTAATGACAATGATACATTAGGATTTAGCCAGCTTCATTACGAAAATTCAGAATTCTACCTGTGAAAGATACATACACAATCGGTCTTAGATCTTAAACTAATTTAAGATTTTACAGTGCACTGGTTATTTGTAAGACAGATGTCACATGCCAAATATTTGTTAAATGAACCTGTATTTCGCATAACGGGTGTGCAGTGAGGCCGAAAGAAATTTCAGATACAGGTAGAAACTCTACTTCAATGGCGGCAGGAATAATCACTTATTGTTATTTTGCCTAACGGGACTTCAGTGAAGTGGAACTAATTTATTTCTCTCTGTCTTTCTGCCTTATAAATATTTTTTCATGAATTTTGTAGAAATGACCTTCCGTTTCCACATTGGACAGATTCCGTTTTATACAAAATAAATACATGAAAAATTACTATTATTTTGCCGGGACCAATAAATTTGTTCACATTGGACAGATTTCCACATTATTCATGTTCCAGATTAAACAAGTTTTACTGTTGATGTTTTTATTATTAATTTCATACATCTCAATGATGGATAAATCATATTTAAAGAGAAAAATTATACGCTCAGACCGGGACTTGAACCCGGGACCCTTGGTTTCTAGTCCAAGTGCTCTACCTGAGCAAGGTCCCGGGTTCAAGTCCCGGTCTGAGCGTATAATTTTTCTCTTTAAATAAGTTTTACTGTTGTTTATTTGTTATTTCCTATCTACATAAGTTTTACTGTATTTAAATTAATATTGGGAAGTAAACATTATGAGGTTAAATAATCAATTGAGTTGGTGTTTACTTGATGAAAATCCATATTTATTAATTAAATAAAAATAAAACGTAGTTTTATTTGATTTTCATATTTATTATATAATTCAGTGACAGCTGTTTCGGTACACTGTACCTTGATGATTTTTATTATTAATTTAACATTAATATGGTGATCCATTTTATTAATTCCTAAGAATTGATCATTCCGGCCTTTGATTAGGTTTTTTAGAGTAATAAGAATTCCCCTTCATCCTATGTATCCAAAGCTACAAACTCTTTCAAATTTCATTCATCCAATTTCAATATATGATTCAATTGATATTTGTTTACTTCCTGTTACTGTGATTTTACATTCAACACTACAAAATAATCCGGCTTTCTTATTAGTTGAAATATTATTGCCATTGTGATCAGCAGTTTGTCTGCATTGCCTACCAGAAGACTGCAGAGTCGTCTGTTGAGTAACTGTAGTAACACAGCCAATAGGTATCAGTAGAACTACTAATGAGCCTACATTTACATCTAACTCACTAAGGGTCGAATGTTTGAACGCATTAGACAGTAAAAGGCGTTCTCTGCTGATAAAGTTTTATCCAAACACATTTTTCTTACTCAGAAATCTATTCACGCGGTAATAATTGTAAGGTACCTTAAGATCGTAGCTCAAGATATAAACTTATGTGAAAATCCCGAAGGGAACCGATGTAGTTTGAAACTTATCCAAGATGTCGGACCTTGAAGACTTCGATCATGTTTTCGGTATACGCGGAGAAGAGGAATTTAATAGAGTCTACCAAAGAATTCAACTGGAAGAACAGGAGAATCGGCGTAATATTGCGCGTTGCAGACATGTTTGTATACGGTATTATTTGCGGGATGCAAGCATAAATTCATTCCTCTATAGCAGACGAAAATAACGGAAGTGGTTTTATCACTGAGAATTCTGGGTAATTCGTTGCCAATATTATGAAAATGTCAACATTCATGCATGACCGGTAAGGCGGCCGTTAATTCGATCTCAGCTCACCAGTGATTGGAAGTAATTTGAGTAGAGACTAATGTATTTGCATACGACCCTAAGGAATGAACATTGAGATTACTTTGTTAGTATTCTGATAAAATGTTAGGTAGGGAATCCCAAACTGCCATGAAAAACTGGCACTGCTTCTCAGGAGGAGAGAATATTGCAAGTTTTGTCAAGTCAATAAGACTAGGGTGGTGGGTCATAAAATACTGAAAATTGAAGGAGTTCCAAATTGATATTAGATTCAAAAATGGAGAGAGAAGATGAAGAGGACAACCAAGGAAACAATGAATGGATGAAGTTGAGAATGGCATTGCAAGTTTGGAATTGAAAGACTGGAAAATGATAAGAGTATTAGACAATGGAAGACAGTTGTGAGGGAAACAAAGATTCAATTTGAACTATAGAGCTAACAGGGAACTGTCAATCATGGCATGCCAGTACCTACCTTGAAATTTCTCCCAGAGAAGCGTTGTGATATATGAAGGCCGTGTGCAAAATATTATCTGCTTTTAACTGCAAGATACAGAAATCAAATCCAGCTATGGCAACCCACTCTGCAAATCAGATGGACATCCCTGCATGAAGAGCAGAGTGGATTGAGGCGGGGCATGGTGCGGACAGCAGGTTCAGAAGTTGAATTACTTCCCTATAGTTTAAATGAGAAATTTGGTGCTTAGTGCCTTGCAGTTAAAAGCAGCAGATAATTTTTTGGACATGGCTTTGATACGTCACAACACTTCTCTGGCAAATATTTCAACGTAGGTTTCAGCATTCAGCGATTGAAAGTTCCTTGTAAAATGGCTGGGTCTTATAATATGGAAGATGAAAAAATTCCTAAACTCATATTAGATACAAGAATGATGAAGAGGTCAACCAAGAAAATGATAAATGAAGTTGAAAATGACATTGCAAGTTTCAAATTGGAAAAACTGTGAAATGAAGATAGGATACTGTATTTACTTGTGTAATTCCCCTCCCCCTTTTTTTTTTCCAAGATTTAGGAGTAAAAATTCAAGGGGGGGGAAACAGAATTATACTATGAAAATATCAATATGCTTTCACAATGTAGAACACTATCAATTAGACATCTACGGTAATTCCATCATGATCATTGAACTTTACTCTCAAAGACATTTTGAGAAATTGAAAGAATAGGTTGTATTTAACGTTTCTCTATTTTCAGGCATTCAAACCATACAAAACATAACGATACAGTAGATCACAATGAAGGTGTGTTACTCCATTTTCCTTGGTGAAATTTACCAATTGTAACTTAAAATGTGCAGTGTAGCTGTTATACTTTCTTCCCATAGTTGAATTTAATGGCACTGATGCTGTGACGGAATGACACTGTTACCAATGCACAATGATACCTAACTCTATTCAGACTAACGACAGGTGACAGAGACTGCAGGTACCATAAGGTCTTTGTAGAAGGGGATGGATTCAACCTTGGTTTTCCATGAATTCCTTTGTGCTGTACTTGAAATCTTCATAAGAGTAGCCATCTTCATAAGTTGTAACTGAACATTTTTGGCCTAGGTATTGCAAATTTTAGCAGAGGTGGATTAAAAAAAAAATGTATGAAAAACCTAGGGGGAAAATTACATGAGGGGATCAATTATGCAAGTAAATATGGTATTAGACAATGGAAGGCAATTGTGAGAGAAGCAAAGGTTCAATTTTGACTGTATAGAGCTAAGAAGAAGAAATTATTTGCTTACAAAATGAAGGCGTTAATGTATTACATTATTTTTTTATTTTCAGATAAATTGACACTTTGTATCATTTTCATGTCTACACACACGTATACACCTTAATATTTCATTCTAAATAACCATTTGTAGGAAAAGGTAAACATCCATATTACAAATATATAAATCAAGATTATTTTCATCTAAACGCTAGTATGAATTCACAGTTACAGAAAATCTAGAACATCAAATAATATATTTAATTAGGTTTCTGTCACCTATATCTTGGTAATTTATTTAATAATGTTGCAGTCACATAGTTATGGCATTCCTCAGTATTTGTAATATCAATCAAATAAACAACAGTAAAGGTAAATTTGAAGAGAAAAATTTTCGCCTAGACCGGGACTCGAACCCGGGACCCTAGGCGAAAAATTTTTCTCTTCAAATTTAATTTATCTTTCATTGAGAAATGTTAAATTAATAATAAAAACATCAACAGTAAAGGTGTTATTATTATCATTATTCATGGCAACTATTTTTTTATTTCCCGTAGCTTGAGCAGTATAATATATATACATATTTATCTAATATATTAAGTATATTTGACTTCCAATCAAAAAGTTTGTATTTGCAAGATAAATAATCTTTATAATAATAATTATAACCTTATTCATTATTATTTTCTCCCTCCATTTCTCCATACTCACCCATTCTGTTTATCTGCCCTTGTGATGGTGTGTCAGGCATGATTGGCCTGCAATCTTGTCATTCACAGATTATATAAGGGGCTTCATCTCATCCCTCGACCTGACCCTGATATTAAAAATATTATATATTAAGGAAGTAACTCACCTCATAATTTCTTCTTTTTAGACTGATTTCGGAACAATTATTCCATCTTCAGTATTTTCATGACCATTATTCTATTATTGTGATGCACAGCTTCTTCCTCCATCTGTTGGTAGACTGATAAACCTCTCCAGAAATTTCAAAATTCATTAATTTCTACTCCTTATTTTATAGAATATATATTTCTTTCCCAAACCGTGAATTCTTTAAGTTTTTCTATTTGTTTTATTAATTTAGCCTTTCTTTTAATTTGATGAATTTCAAATTTCTTTGATGCTCGATCAGAGAGGCTAATAAAACAGATAGAAACATTAATATTTCAATAGGAAGTAGCACGATGAGGTTAATTTTAATAAATCTGACTGGGTCAATTAACATCTTACCTCATAATTTGGTTACTAATTTTTAGAATATTTTTTAGCATGCCTGCATATGATGTTAACTGATTCAAGTACATTTATTAAATAGAAAAACCTAAAGAACTCACAGTTCAGGGGAAAAAAATCTACATTTTAAAAAAGTAAGAAGGTGAAATTAATGAATTTTGAAATTCCTGGGAATGTGATTTGATTTGGAGATTCATCGGACTACCAAGAGATGGAGGATGAAGCTGAGCATCTCCACGACAGAATAATGGTTGTGAAAATACTGAGGATGGAATAATTTATTGTTCTGAAACCGGTCTAAAAAGAAGCTGAGCATCTCCACGACAGAATAATGGTTGTGAAAATACTGAGGATGGAATAATTTATTGTTCTGAAACCGGTCTAAAAAGAAGACAAATTATGAGGTGAGGTGGAATTATTGATATTTAATTAAACATTCTTTCATACTTAATTACATATTAAATAACTGTGAAATTATGAAAATAGAGTAGGAAGTAATGTACCAACTGAAGATGGAGCAAAGATGCTTTGAAACATGAAGTAAGATGAAGGCAGACCAAACTTATTTATTAACTGTGAAATGCCAGAACTAGTTTCAACCAAACTTGGTACATATATGAATTACAATCTTAAAGTAAACCATGTTCTGATAAAACACTTAGATTTATACAATCAATGTTTCCTTATATTATGCAATTTTTAAAAAATGCAATATTTAGGTCAAAAATGCATCAAAATATATATTTTTTTATCTACACATCGTCACTTAAGAAACAATAACACATAACTAACAAAATACAAATTTTACATGAGAAACAAAAAACTGTTTATTTTTCTCCTTAGTACCTATAGATTGAAACCATTGTATCTATAAGTTTAGCGAGGTCATGGTACAAAATTTCATCCTAATCTATGTTTGAACACTTCTTCAGTGATGCTAACAGTATAAAAATGTCAATTTCACCAAAAGTGTGTTACGTGGTATTGTTTCTTAAGCGACGATATACTCCCATTTAAGTGCAGGAAAATTATATCCACCTCCACTGTCTCGGCAGGCAGTTACTCAGTCTATGGATAATTAAGACATTTTCTCTGTACATTCTTACCTCTTATGGTTGTTTTTGTCAAACATATATTTCAAGGCTTCTGAGCCTCATTGTCAGCGATTACAGACTGAATTTTCTCAAGTTGTCGGCCCTGATTCTCGATTCCTGCTCTCTCTGCCTCTGGTGCAATGAATTTACTAATAAGGTTCCTTTCTCTGGGAATTTCAAAATTCATTTTTGTTTTCTGTCTGGTTTAATAATTTTGTGTTTTTCTGACCAAAATTGAGCATCCACTGCAGATTTTTCTACTTCCCTCTTTTTTACATTTTTTATATGTTCTTTAATTCTAATGGTTAAATTTCTTTAGGGAAAACAAAAAGAAATTTAACCATTAGAACTAAAGAACACGTAAGAAATGTAATAAAGGGGGAAGTAGAAAAATTTGCAGCGGCTGCTCACGTTTGGTCACAAAAGCACAAAATTATTAAAACAGTTAGAAAACAAATAAACTCACCATATGGGAAAAATCTACATACAGAAGAACAAGGAAAGAATTATGAATTTTGAAATTCCCGGAGAAAGGAACCTCATTAGTAAATTCATTGGACCAGAGGCAGAGAAAGCAGGATCAAGAATCAGGGTGACAACTTGAGAAAATTCAGTCTGTAATCACTGACGATGGGGCTCAGAAGCCTTGAAACATATGTTCGGCAAAAACAACCGTAAGAGGTAAGAATGTACAGACAAAATGTCGTAATTATTAAACAAACCTCTTAATGTTACTTCCTAATGTATTTTAAAATCGGTCTATGAAGTTCATGATGACCTTTTCAGAGAACTCTGTTGATGTTGTTGATGACACATTGAATTTCTTCCTTAAGTTAGAGAACTGTTTGTGGTTTGTTCACGTAGACTTTGGACTTGGAATGGCCAACTATAAAATTGCCTGGGCAAAACTTTACAGTTCATATGGAACAAAACATTGCATTGGTGCAGGATAGCATAGCTGTGAGACCTCAGAAGTAACTGCCTGCTGAGACGATGGAGGTGGACATATGCCTGATATAATTTTTTGCACTTAAATGTGAGTGTATGTAGATGAAAATTAAAAAAAAATACTTTGATGCATTTTTGACTTAATTATTGAATTTTTTTTAAATTGCATAATATATGAAAGATCCTTTACAGTAATGTTTCTGCACAAATGCAAAATATGTTTGTCCCTCTCACATGCATCAGGTATAAATGCTCATGCATATACAGTAGCTACTGTACAGACTATGTGTTATAATCACTGCGCTTGTAGTTTCTTGGCTACAATTAGAATAATATTTTTGTTTACATACAATTTATAGTTTATGAAAAAAATAATACACCACAATTTAAAATATCCTTACCAAAATACAATTATTTACATTAATATATGAGTTAAATCACAGAATGCAAGTGTAATACTGCCAGTTGTTAATCATTTTATTCTTGTACACTTGGTTGGGAACAACACATTTGAAACATCATAAAATTGATAGGAATTCACACGATGAGGTATTTTAGCAAAGAAATTGAATTGGATAATTAATTTCCATAGGAAGTAATATTATGAGGTTCTTTTTAATATGAACATGAGTCTTTAACATCTTACCTCATAATTTGGTTGTGTTCTTGAGAACATGTTTCAATATGCGTGTGTATTACCTTCAGCTCGTTCAGACTGTTGAATCTTTTGTTTTTGGCTCTGAATGTCGATTCCTCTTCTATCTTTTGGTTGACTGAATAACTTACAAATAAAATCCTTTTACCTGGGAATTTCAAAATTCATTATATTATCTTTGTAATTCTGGTTGTAGATCTTCTCCCAAACTGTCAGTTCTTTGGATTTTTCTAACTGTTTAATTAATTTTGCTTTCACTTCAATTTTATATTACTCTTGTCAGAAAAACATAAAATTGAAGTGAAAGCAAAATTAATTAAACAGTTAGAAAATTAAATTTCAATTAATATTGGGAAGTAAACATTATGAGGTTATATCATTAATAGGTCCACCGCTGTGATCTCGAGGTAACATGCTGCCTTGTCACGCAGCGGGCCGGGTTCGATCCCCGGTCGGGACAGTTTTTCTGGGTGAGGTTTTTATCTGGGTTTTTTCCTCACCTGTAAGACAAATGTCAGGAAAACTTTAAGGCCCAAACGGTTCCCGAAATCATATGGCCATCATCATCCTTATCATCATCATCCTTATCCTTCACCGGTGTGGAAAGCAACCACACCTACAATTCCCTAAAGCATAGCATGAAAATGCTATGATTGCAGTGAAGGACCTGCCTTCGGGCAGAATTACTATGGATGGATGGATCATTAATAGTGAGTGGAGAACATATTTTATCGACTCTTCTTCTTCTTCGTCAGGCTCTACGACTTCCAGTGGAATGTCTTGGCCTTCTCAACCAGTTTACACCACTTCTTCCTATCTTGTGCAGTAGATTTCAAATAAAAAATCCCCATCTCTCTCAAATCTTCAATTATGTCATCTTCCCATCGATCCTTGGGTCTTCCCCTTGGTCTTGTTCCCTGTGGCTTCCAATTTAAAATATCATTCGGCAATTTTAATTGACTCACCTCATACATTTTCAAATGTATGAGGTGAGTCGATTAAAATATGTTCTCCACTCACTATTAAAGTTAGAAAATTAAACTGACAGTTTGGGAGAAGATTTACATCCAGAAGTACAAAGATAAGATCATGAATTTTGAAATCCCAGGGAAGACAATTTGATTTGTAGGTTCTTCAGTCAAATATATGATTAAAGAGGAAACAACATCCAGAGCCAACAACCAAATAATGAGGTAAGATGTTAATAATCACATTAATTAAAATCATTTTGAAGTTACATTATGAGGTTTAATTTAACATTGAGTTTGTATTTTTTTAACATTGTTACCTCATGCTTGTACAAGCATAAGCATATGAGGTAAGAATGTTAAAAAAATACAAACTCAATGTTAAATACACCTCATAATGTAACTTCCTAATGATTTAAATAAGTCAGACATTTCAAGTCTAAAGAAGGAAAACACAAATTATCTTTTACGTATAAGAACCAAACAAGATGGCGGCCTCCTACTTTCAACGATTACAAGCATATGATATAAGAATGTTAAAAAAATACAAACTCAATATTAAATCACATTAATATTTAATCGGTTCTTTACACCTCACTTCATATTAACTTTTTTTTTTTTGCTGGTTTCAAAGAAATCACTTTCATCCTTGGCCAACAAACAATGTTGAGATGTCCTTTCAACGCTGTGGTGTTGGTGAGGTTCTTCTGCTCAACAGCAGAGAGAAGAGATGTGTAGAGCTTCCAATGGATGTCTCAACAATCGCTAGGATAAAGATAATTCCTTGAAAATTGTTCCAAGAATGAGAGTTAATATGACATACGATGTGAAGAACCAAATTAATTTCTTTGACATTCAGATTCTTTTGTCTTTTATACTGGATTTAACAACATGATGCAAATAAGTTATCAATTCTGGACATCAATTCTTTGTACAATAAAAATTCTACAATATGAATTAACATTATGAGGCAATTCACAATTAATATAAGTGAGTCAAAAAACAACTTTTTGCATCTCACCTCCTAAAACTCTGTGATTCTCACAGGACCGGTTTCAGAAGCTGTTGCTTCTATCTTCAGCCAAAACTCCAACTGAAGCAACAGCTTCTGAAACTGGTCTTGTAAGAATCATTGAAATAAGACGTAAAAAGTTATTTTCGACTCACTTATATTAATTCTTTATATATTCAAGAATCACATGACTAAATTAATGAAATCATGTGTATTATTTTAACATTTTGCATTATATTGTGTATGTTTTCAAATGTCACCCACTGCACTTCTAGGAGAGTTAGTTAAGGCAATACAACTATAAGCCAGAAGGTTGATGATTCAAATTCCGATCGGGGTCAGGATTTTTAAATTGGCTTAAAATATTTTGGTGGCACCATGGCTCTCTGATTGATTCAGCCTCTAATGGAAATGAGTACCAGATTATGTTCTGCAGGTACAGGAGACTATTGTGCAGGACTGACATCTCATGCCGATTATCAAAAAAAAAAAGTGGGACCCTCAACCTTCCACTGTTCCAACAGCCTGTTACCATTGTAATTTTTTGTGCTTTGTGTATTGTGCTAGGCAGACAGATGACATTAATTTGGTCTAATTTTCTTTATGTCACCCACCATGGACTAGTAGTTATGTTCCTTGCCTCTGGTCCTGAGGGTTGCAGGATCAAAACCCGACTGGAGTCCATGGATTTTTCTAGGATGGAAAAATCCAAGGGACAGGTCCTCCGGAAGAGGCTCTAAGTTGTGGGTCCTGATTCTAAAGATTTTCAGGCTTGTGAAACAACTGTAAGTCTGAATAAAAAGCCCTCTCAGCAAAATTTAACTGATATTCATCCGAGTAATACATTAGTTTTCTACTAGATGTTGCCTCAAGGTGATTATTAACCACATGTCTCTCGCAGACATCTGTAGGGAAATAAGTATAACTAAACTTGTCTGGTTAAAAACTTCCCACTAGGGAAGCACACATGTCCCGCGGGGATCCATCATCATCAGACTATGATGGACAAGACATGTGGTACCAATGGGAAATTAAAGAGGTGCGTAGAAACTTCTTGTAGGAAAACCATAGGGTAAGTGCTGTTTATGCAGGTCAAAAATGAGGTGGAAGAATAATATTTACCATGATTTGAGAGAGGTACATTATACAATAACTACAAAATATTAACTCCAGATAGGAATGTAAGGGAATCTTATGTCTGTATGGCAATGAAGCTCTGAGTTTGATAGTGTAGTGACTTAGTCATGTAAATAAATGTCAAAAGAGTGTTAAAGAAAAAGACACAAGTAAAAGATGGCTCATAAAACTTAATTACTGTAAGGAGAAAAGATAAGCACAGCTTTCCATGTAGTGAGCATTTTTAAAAAGTCTTCCTACATTTCTTCAAAAGTAGAGATTTAAAATCTCTTACCACACTAGGCCACTAATGACCATAACATGACGACAGATTGCATTCATATTCATCATAAATTGAGTTAACTTTATCACTGTACAGTTTAAGAGAGGAACAAATAACTTTACTGGACACACAAAAAACATATTGGTCATAAGTAATGCCACGAGTGATTTCCAAATTATTGATAAATTCACGACTCACTCCTATCTAGAGAATTTGGAAATCAAGAGTGGCATTTGTTAGGACTATTTAACAAATAAAATTAAGCTGTTTACTCACAAATCAGAAATGTGAGGTTATGTTCATTCACTGCTGCTTGATCATATTATTTATTGCCAAATAAGATCGCAATATTGTAAGAGTGCACCCAAGTGGAGAAATAATGAAACACATCAAACTATATATCATAATCAACATTACGGGTTATTCATTTAATTTTTTAGTAAACAACTCAGTAAAATCAAGGAATCTTTTCATTATTTGCTATATTCAATGTATTTGTTGAAGAAAAATAATACTTTGACCTGTTCAGAACATTAAAAAGGAGGAGCTTTCTTTATCACAAAAGCAGGAGCTGATAAAGAGAAATCGATAAAGAGCGAGGTGAAACACGACTGTCATTGGTTGTAAAACAACATTCATTGAAATGTGATTGGTCATTGACTAGCATTTGTGGCATGAGTTAAATAGTCATTGTATATTTGAAGAGAAAAATATACACCTAGATCGGGGTTTGAACCCAGGACCTTTGGCTTTCTATGTCAATGCTCTACCAACTGAGCTACCTAGGCCTCTAATCTAAAGGCAAATTTTTCTCTTGCACATTGTTAGTTCCCGAGTGCCAAACGCTCGATCGCGGCTTCTTTTTAAGAAGACTTTTTATTGGGAATTTAAACATTACTTTATAAAGCCACTATGACGGAATGAGGAAAAGCGACTGGAAGCTTTTGAGCTGTTGGTATGGAGAAGGATGGAACGTATAAAATGGACAAATTAAAAAAATAAAGATGTGCTTGACAGAGTGAGTGAAGGAAGAACAATGCTGGAACTCATAAAGAAGAGGAAAAGAAATTGGATTAGCCACTGGCTAAGAAGAAACTGCCTGCTGACGGATGCCCTAGAAGGAATGGTCAATGGAAAGAAAGTTAGATGCAGAAAAAGACATCAGATGATAGACAATATTAAAATAAATGGTTTGTATGCAGATACAAAAAGGAAAACTGAGTTAAGGAAAGAGTGGAAAATGCTGAGTTTGCAGTGAAAGACCTGCTCTTGGGCAGAACAGTATGTATGTATTATGAAGCCAATACTTCAGTGAGAAGTATTAAATTAATAATAAAAACATTGAAACATAGTCTTGTCTTAATTAAATATTTAGTCTTATCTACTATTTATTTTTAAACATAAGTTCAAAAAACTTTACGTATTTTGTTTCAAATACAAATACAGAGAAAAATGGATTACAAAGATCAGTCTGTTAATGTACTGATTATCAATTCTATACATTTAAAGCAGTGAATTATGTAAAATAATTTTCATTGGTATTCTACAAAATAAAATTACAAAATCATAGCAAGCCAACCAACAATTAGAAAAGTTCCACCTACAGGTGTTAACCATCGAAGTTCACTCTTGCCAGTGAGTGCGTGATAGTAGCAGGTTCCACAGAACAACACCATCCCCAGAGTCAGGAAAGTGCCACTCTATAACAATAATAATAATATTAATAAACAAACAATATAAATTCTACATACTAGTGCATTAACCAACTATGATATCTGGGGATCACACTTTAGATGGAAATTTTTCTTTCTCTTATTTAATTCTGTGCATGCAGAAAAATTTCCACCTGAGGTGTGACGCCCAAATATTATAGTTGGTTAATGTGCTAGTATACAGAACTAGAAATAAAAAAAATTAAAAATATTCTCAACTCGTGTCCAACTCAGGGTCAGGTTGAGGAATGAGATGAGATGAAGCTCCTACATTTATAGAAGTCTGTAAACTAAGATGTGCTGGTTGACTATCCCTGATGCACCGTCACTGGGGCAGATGAACATGAGTATGGAGATATGGTGGAGTGAAATTTGTGGCAGGAGAAAATGGGAGAAAAGCCTGCCCAAGCTCTATTTTGTCCATGGGTTCAAATCCCAGTTTGGGCAAAAACATTTTCCCTTCAAAAATTAATTTATCATTACTATGAGTGTATAAATTTACATAAAACTTTGCCATTATCATCCAAAAACTAACTGCAATGTTGACAGTTGAAAATCTTGTATCTTCTCCCCTCAGGTGGTGGGCTGAGGAACATCGCAAATTATTTTACCCAGGAACTTCAAAATTCATTACTTTGTCTCACTTTTTCTAGATGTCGATTTTTTTTTCTGATACTGTAAGTTGTTGGTTTTTCCAAATCTTCAGCATTTTTTACTTTTCTTCAATTCTATTATTTCATAAAATCTCAGAATGTGAAAAACTCTACCATCAAGAATAATAGAGATAAAAAAATAATTAATGGTGAAGATTTTCAGTGAGACATGTTCCAAGCAAGAAAGCAAAATTTGGTGAGATATATTACCTCATAGGGTTACTTGCTATCAATTTTGAAAATCTAACTTACCTTTGTATTCAATATGGAACACTTAAAAAAATGCCACCCACTGTATTGTTTGTGCTTTAGGTTCCATGCTGGGCAGATAGCATTATTCATCATCATCAAGGAATTAAGCCTGTTTGGCTCATTCCGGTTTCATGAAAGCTGGAACTGTTAAAATTGCTCAGACCATCTGGTGGGCATCCAACATTTCTTCTTCCATGCGGTTTATAATTTAGCAATAATTTTGGAAATCTTCCTTCTGGCATTCTATCAATATGTTCTTTCCAGTCTTTCCTATATTTAATTATTCGGTCTGTAAGTTTGAAAATATTTAGTTCCTTTCTTATATCTTCATTTCTTTTCTTATCCAGTAGAGTATATTCTGCTATATTTCTTAAAAATCTCATCTCAGCTGCTTCCAATCTTTGATCTTGTCTTTTAGTGACCATCCAATATTTTGATCCATACAGCCATTACTTTATAAAATTTTATTTTCATTTCTTATCTTGTGTTTTAAGGGTTCTTTTAATAGTGCTACACATTAGATTAAATTTTTAGCACTATTGTTGTCTGTTTTCAACATATGCACCACTTCAGCAAACCACTTTACGTAGATGATGTATTCTTGTATTGTGTACAGAGAAGAGTACAGGATGAGTGTATGTTTGTGTAGTGTAAAATGTGCTATGTTAGGGATGATGATGAAGATTAAGCAGAAAGTGAAACCTGGTGCCAGCATGTGGATGTCAAAAAGCACAAAAGGGGCCACCAGGCTTAACATCCCCATTCAATGGACAAATCACTATCAACAGTACCACATGCCTTCTCAACACATGTACTGCGGAGAGTTAAAGAATTTAATGCAGGAATCTGGTGCACAATTTAGCAATTAAAAATTGTACACCACAACTTCTCCTGGCCCTGAGATTAAAAAATGTTGCAACCAAATTAATTTAACAGCTAAAATTTTCAACATAGAATTAGATGTTACCAGTATCTTTCCTCAAACAAGTAGGAACAAATTATATTACAATTATTAATATTTTAAATATCTCAGACTAAACAAAAATTGAATAATACTATTTTACTTCAATAATTAAACTAACCGTTCTTGGCCAGCGACAAAGTGGAACTGAAAGAAGTGCTAGAGAGTGCAGGAAATGGTACCGATTTGCTGTCTCATATATCTTCTTTAATTCTTCCCTGCTCTCTTTCGGATATATTGCTGGAAATCACAGATTCACAAGCATTAATTCATTTACTTTTTTTATGTTTAAAAATGATATAATGAGTGACATATGAAACTGACAGTGCAATGTTTTGGCAATACCTACCATGTGCTCCATAAGCTCCAAGAGCAACAGCTGATGCCCCAAATAGGCCTGCCAATCGTACAAAAGAACTGCCTGAATATGCATGTTTCCAAATTGGTAATGTACATATAGCTGGTGGTTGCGGTGCAGGAGGAGGAGGTGGTGGCAATTCCTTTCTTTTCGGTATCATCGAACCTCCCTAAAAGCAAGGCAAAAACACCTGTGTAAAGAAAATGTACGAAGTGAGGTTATGTAACAAATAAAATGTATTATGCAACAGTGGACTTACAACTATTTTCATATATTCCCATGTACCAGATACAACAGGATTTTGTACGACAACACTAAAATAATCTTGCCAACTCATGATGACTTATAGACATTTACTTTCAGATGAAAATTAATAACAGAGTAATTTCCGAAATTATACTTCAGTTTACTTAAGGTTAGAAAAAATCATTCATGGAACCAAATATATTTTCTGAACGTGTTCATATCGTTGCCAACAAATGTACATTACATTAAATAATTTGCGTGTGATTAATGAATGTAATGCAAGTTAGTTTTGAAGATATGCTGACACAATGTGATTTAATAATAATTTGAAAACACTGGACTTACGAATTATTATAATCATCGAAATTGCAACACATTTGTTTCAATGCATATATTGGCTACACTGACGAGCGAAAAAAGGACCTGTAAGACGGAAACCACTATGTTTTGTGCCAGGAGACCTGCTTGTGGTTATATGTAAAAAAAAAGTGTGGCGCGAACTTAGATCACGGATAAGTTAAACCAATATAATTTACTGATTAATATTGAACTATTGTGATACTTGTGTTGAAATTAAATGAGATCGGATAACATGAGCCAAAACGGACTGATTACACTGAGAGGTAATTAAATCTGATTATTTTACGGATAAGGATATATGGATCCACATTCAAATAATTATATAATACTGGAAACTACATCATTAAATTGCATAATAAATTATTAATTAAATGGGTTGTAATAGTATAGTATTAAAAAATTGCCTTTTTGAAAATATTTTGGCTCTTCTTTAGAATTATTTACCCTTGATTTTTTAATTTCTTGTGAATTATAAGTCTTCTTATGTACTTACATTTTTTAATATTTTGAATTTTTTCAAACAATTTTTATAACTTTGTTTTAGAATTTTTAAGTATTTATTCAAATACACATATTGTGATGTTGACTTGCTATTTTCTCCAGAGTACATTATATAGTTGGAACCAGTGGGTTATCGATGATTGCGATTATTAAGGAGTGAAAAAAAGGGCATTTCATGGGATCCACCCAAAGTTAGAGTAATTGAATTAGATTAAGTGTGAGTTAGTTAGCTTTCAGGTTCATTATATTTTAAATGTGTAAATACATAAAAAAAACTATAATAATCGAAACGGGGTTATCACCGGCTCTATAAATCTGGCGCATGCGCACTGCTGTTCTATAGGACTTCAAAAATATATCAGGTAAATTAAGGTGGAAAATCCCCAATATTTCAAATGCCTCTAGAGCTGAAACTGGCTCTTGATTAGAATGTTTTATGTCATGTGTTGTATTGTCATTTCATTTGACTGGCATTATGTTTGCTCTATTTGTAGTGGCACAAATAAAGAAAATTTATAAATGCTACTGAAATATCATACAAAATTAATAATAGGTAAACTTTTTTTGCAAATGTCATACCAAAACACTTTTGACTTACTCTTTTATACAATGACTTTTCCTTGAGAATATACAGTGATGACATCAAATTTATGTTCGTCATATGAAATTAAGCTGAAAATCAAATTAATATTTCCCGACACTCCTGAGATATAGACTTACAAGACATAGACTACAGTTACTTTCTATTGATTTATTGCGACTATTTTTATAATGAAACTATATTTATGGACAAATGACAGTCATGTGTCTCCTTGCTCTTTATCAAATTCTCTTTAGCAGCTCCTACTTTTGTGGTAAAGAAAGCTCCTCCTTTTTAATATTCAGAACAGGTCAAAGCATTATTTTGCAGTGACTGACTCTCCAACAAATACATTGAATATAGCAAAAATGAGCAGATTGTGTTTTTAAATAACAATTTTACTGAGTAGTTATCTAAAAAAAATTAATTAATAACCTATAATATTGGTTATAATATACAGTTTAATGTGTTTCATTTTTTCTCCACTAGGGTGCATTCTTACAATATTGCAATCCTATTTGGCAATAAATAATATGATCAAGTAGCAGTGAAAAAAGAAATGAAACATAACCATACATTTCTGATTTGTTTTCAAACATTACCATTTACATTAAATATATAAATATTTTAAAATACCGGTAACTGAATTTAAATAATGATTTCTGAGTAAACAGCTTAATTTTATTCGTTGAATAGTCCTAACAAATGCCACTCTTGGTTTCCAAATCCTCTAGATAAATTCACTAGTTACTTCGTGAATTTACCAATGATTTAGAAATCACTCATGACATTACTTATCATAATTAAAGGCGAAGAACAGGAATGTTTTGTTCCTTTGCAGTTTTGCAATAAAAGCGTTAGTTTTCATGCAAATTAAATGAAAACTTCTGAATTTTGGAATAAAAAATTAGAGATATTTCAATGTCGCAAACTGCAGATAAGAGATGATCTTGCGATCATTATCCCAGAATAGCTGTTTGTCTCGTCACAAGAATCTTGTGAATCTTACATGTGCTGTTACAATTTTCTGAAAATTTCTATCTATAATGGCATAACCCAATGTTGAGCCATAGCCTCTCCTTTGTCAAGAATTTCTAGACCAATTGCAAAATCAAAGTAACGGTTTTGTGGCATTTGGCGCTCGGGAATTAACAGCACTAGCTATCTACCTTTAGATGTAAGAGAGTTGTATGAGTGGAAAGAAATGTTAGCATTTGTATCGTGTCTCGAATGGTGTAATGGGCTGCATGCCAACGTACAGAGTTGGAGGTCCAAGTTTGATTCCTGGTTCAGACAATAATTTTCTTTAAAAAAATAAAATATAACTAGCTATAAAGACTGGAGGACTCAATATGCTGATCACATGTCATCCCTATACAAGTTGGATGATAGTCCATCTCTGTGATTTGCACATGTGGATTAGAACCAGCAGTTGGCTGGTAGGCTAAGGGCATTTCTATTCAATATTTAATAGAACAAAAATAACTGCATTAACTTTTTATTTTATGACCAGCCTCACGGTCTTATGGTCAGAAGTTTTGACTACTGTCTTGAGATCATGGGTTCAATTCCTGCTCAGACGAAAATTCTTCCTTAAAGGGAATCATTTGTATGTTTTGCCCATGGTCTGGAATTTAGGTTTAAAGACTCTCCTTGCTGTTCATTAGCACCCATCATGTCATCAGAATAATGTATTACTCGCTCAAATATAATCTGCATGCAGAAAATATGCTAGGAAAGTGCTGTTGATTCTCTTCCTTCTTTTAGTAAGTTGCCACTTCATGTCCACTGTATTGTGTTATTTGACTGGGAAGGGGAGCGTAGGCAAATAACGTGTATCCACAAGAATAAGGAGAAAACTATAAATTTTGAAATTCCTGGGGAAAGGGAAAAAAAATGTATTTGGAAGTTCATCGGTCAGTCAACAGAGGAAGTAGAAATCAACCTATAGGATGACAACTGCAAACACAACAGTTAGAATGCATCGACAATGTTGCATAGATATGATGAAACTATAATCTGCAGAATATAAAAAAAAAATGAGGTGAGCCAAAATAATAACTCATAATAAATTAAAAGAAACCTCACAGTGTCATTTCCTACAAATATTAAATAATGTTAATAATGAGCAGAGAATGTATTTTTAACGACTCACCTCATAAAATTTCAAATTTCTTTGATACCGACGGTTTCAGACAACATCTTTCCCTCTTCAGTCATTCCCACTGTTGAAATTCTCTAGTTGTTGATTTCTCTATGGACGTCACCTCTTGTGCTGCCATCTTTGGTTGGGATTATAAATTTTGAAATTAAATTTTTATCCACCGAAATATCGAAGTTCATAGATCGATTAAGTTATGTAGGTAGGAAATAACACTATGAGATTTCTTTAATTTATGTTGAGTTGTTCTTGACTCACCTCATAAAGAAGTATGAGGCGAGTCAAAAACAACTCAACATAAATCATAGATCAATATTTATTCTTGAGAATGAATATCTTCTCTCAAACTGTCAAATCCAATACTTACTTACTCACTGGCACTATGAAACCCGTAGGTTCATGGCCGCACGGACATAAGCTCTCCATACATCCCTATCCTAAGCTAATGCTTTCCAATCATTCCCTGTATAATCTACTTCCCTAAAATCGTAGTTAATGTTATTCTCCCACCTCATTCTTGGTCTACCAACTGGGCGTTTTCCCTCTGGCTTTCCTACAAGAAGCTTCCATTCACATCTTTCATTCTCCATATGTGCAACATGTCCTGCCCATCGCAGTCTACGAGACTTAACTGTTCTTATTATATCTGGCTTCCTATAAAGACCATGTAGTTCATTGTTATGTAGTCATCTCCATTCACCCGTCTGTTCATCTCTCTTTGGTTCAAAAATTTTCCTAAGTACTTCATTCTCAAATACTTGTAATCTCCTTTCCTCACTTAAACTAAGAGTCCATGTTCCGCACCCATATAATATAACTGGTAGAATAATAGTTTTATATATTTTCAGTTTAACATTTTTTGAAAGGAGTTAGGACATCAAGAGTCTCTGCAATGCATAATAGCATGCATTTCCAGAATTGAGCCTATGTTTAATTTCTTTGTGCATCTCATTCCTATTTGTGATTATTGTTCCTAGGTATTTGAATTCAGCCACTTCCTCAAAATTTCCCTCGTTTGTCATTAGTTGTCCATTTCCATTATATAGTGTATTTCTACGTGTGATCATATATTTAGTTTTATTGATATTTACTTCCAGTCCTAATTTCTTAGTGATACTCAATAGTGTGTGCGTGTTGTCCTTTAGTATCTCCTCACTATCGGCCAATAATACATCATCAGCATAAACTAACACCTTATTACCCCATTGAGTTGTAAGCCTTCCTCATTCTCTAAAGATTTCATGCCATGCTCTAGTACAAAATTAAATAGTAGAGGAGATAGTGCATCTCCTTGCTTCAACCCATTCTGGATTTCAAAAGTGTCCAGAACTGTTTGCCTACACGCACCCTACTCTTTGTGCCATTTAGACACATTCGTATAAGTCTAACTAACTTTTCAGGAATTCCGAACTCTAGCAGGATACTATATAACTTTTCCCTCTTAATTGAATTGTATGCTTTTTTGAAGTCTACGTATAGTTGATGTACAGTACCATTATATTCCCATTTCTTTTCTAAAATCTGTCTTATACTAAAAATCTGATCTGTTGTAGACCTGTTTCTTCTAAATCCACATTGATGATCTCCTAGAATGTCATCAATATAGGAAGTAAGTCTGTTTACTAATATATTTGTTAGAATTTTGTACGAAGTTGAAAGTAATGAGATGCCCCTGTAGTTCTTGCACTTTTATCTCCTTTCTTATAAATTGGTATGATAATTGATTCTTTCCATTCATCTGGAAGAGCTTCTTTTTCCCAAATCCTACTAAGCAACCAGCGTATCTTGTCCATCAATTTTTCTCCCCCTGATTTTATCAGTTCTGCTGGAATCTCATCTGAACCTGATACTTTATATATCTTCAATTTTTCAATCGCCATTTCAACCTCTAATGCACTTGGTTCTGCGACTAGCATTTCTGCTGTCTGTAAATTATCCTCCTCAATGTCCTGTTCTGTATGTACATTTAATAGCTGATTAAAGTAACTTTTCCATCTATTTAATATACTCCTGGAATCTGCAATCATATCCCCATTTTCATTCCGAATTATGTTTATTCTAGCCTGAAACCCTTTCTTCTCTATACTAATTCCCTGATATAATTCTCTAATGTTTCTATTTTTTGCATTCATTTCAAGATCAGTAATCTTTTCTCTAAAATATTCCCTCTTTTGACTCTTTAGTAACTTGGTGGTTTCCCGTCTAATACTACCCAATTGCTCTAAATTCACCTCATTTGGCTCGTGTAACCATTTCATTTTTGCTAGCTTTCTTTTCTTTACAATGTCGGCACATTCCTCATGAAACCATTTCTTCTTTTGCCTCTTTTTTAAACAACCAATGCTTTCTGATGCTGACAATTTAATAGTATCCCTTATAGCCTCCTATTGTTTATTTATATCAACTTCTTCTTCGTTTGCCACATTGTCATCTGAAGATTCCAGTACTTCAAATGTATTAGCAATTTTGATTTGATATTCTTGCCACATTTCATCATTTTTCAAGTTTTTTAATTCAAATTTTTCAGAACCATCTTTAGCGTTTGTTCCTCTCATAAGCGATAGCTGTTGTCTGATTTTCACCCTGACCAGATGATGATCTGAACTGCAGTCTGTCCCTCTAACTGTCAAATCCAATAGTTTATCTAATTGTTTCAAAAGTTTTGCGGGCCTCTTTTCCAATTTTATGATGTTCTAGCAAACTATGTGCAGCAATTGCGGATTTTTCAATTTCACAATTTTTAATATTTCTAAAATGTCCTTTAGTACATGTTTCCAAATTCCTTCTTGTTTTTCCTATATATATACTTTGCTACAATCATTACAATTTATTTGATAAATTCCAGATTTCTTACTGTCTGGGATGTTGATTTTTTATTGGTACTTCTAAGTTTCCCCAGACTAAATTTCTTTATTGCTGCCAAAGCAATGTTGTGTTTGTCAAACATTTTTTTTAAATTTCCTACGTACTTCAGGATGGTAAGTAATTTTCTTGAATTTCTTCTTTTCTTTAGGGTAGAGTATTCTTTAAGTCGTTTTTTCTGTTTGAATTTTCTTAATTTGTTTGCTATTATTTTCTTATTGAAACCATTTAATCTGGCTATATTTAGGGTATTATTGTATTCTTTCTTAAAATGTTCTTCATTTAATGGGACATTTGATAGTCTGTATAAGAGGCTATTAAATATTGCAATGTTTATGTGCAATGGGATTGAAGCCAGTTGATTTTATATAATTATTAGTTATCTTTCCTGTATATATCAAATTCAATTTTTTGGCTTTTTTAAATTCTTCTTCTTCTTCCTTCCAAGTATTAGGCCAAGGCCTGTTACGATCCTATAGAAAATTTTCCCTCCCCGGGAAATTCTCGTATAAGACTTGAAAGCATAATAATAGTCCCTTCGATTGGTTGCTGGCCAAAGGAAGGCAAGACAAATATAATTAAATAATGTGTCTTTTAAATGATATTTCACCTACAGTAATCATTGACCAAATGAATAATCCGGCAACCATATTACTGGGGAATGAGTTGTTGTCCCTCCTTTGCCTTCCTCATTACATGTTGTCAATTCCCCTCCACTGTGTTGTGTTGTGAGGCTGGTAGTAGAGAGATGACAAACATTGTGAATTCAAATGGACGCCATGGAACCTAGCACAATATATCATTACCCACTTAAACACCACTTAAATGCAATAATTAATTATAAAATGATATATTAAAAATATTTAGACACAGAATTTAATTATCTTTAGCTCATTTTACTCGTAAATATGAAAAAAAAAGTGGGACCATTTCCTGTCATGGCCACTCTGGTTACAACAGTTATTCTCAACACTTTTAAAATACACAGTTTAAAATAACGCAGTTATTCTGTGAACTAGCAATAACCACATTAATAACCTGCGATAACTACACTAATAACCAGTGATAAACCCACGGCTCTGTCGATAACACAGCATCTCCGTCAATAATAACTAATTTATGTCCGAATTTAACCAAGTAAAACACAAACAAATGTACATATTTAACTGCATAAAAAAAAGGGGGGCATTTCATTGGATTCACCATAGGCTAGAGTAAGTGAATTAGAGGTTCACCAAATTAGGTTAGCTTTTAGGTTCATTACATTTTAAATGTGTTTAAAAAAGTAAAAAAATTAACTCTTCTATGGAAATTCAAAATGGCCAATGGTTACAATGTAAAAACATATTTACACTTGTAAATTTCACATTACATTAACATACTTTCACGGTGGCAATTTTCCGGGGAATAATGTTACAAATATCACCTAGTAATGGGATAAATTGCTTAAAATGTCTTAAGTTGCATAAGTAAATACCTGGTTATGTTCAACCCCACCTTCAAATGATCTGAAAACTTCAGCAGTCATCGACAAACGTTATATTTGAATTAATATTGGGAAGTAAACATTATGAGGTTATATCATTAATAGTGAGTGGAGAACATATTTTTAACGACTCACCTCATATAATTTCAAAATTCTTTGATACTGAGGGACAAGATATTGTCTGAAACCGCCAGTATCAAAGAAATTTGAAATTATATGAGGTGAGTCGTTAAAAATATGTTCTCCACTCACTATTAATATTTCACACGTGTTTAGAAATTCTCCCTTCCATAGAGAATATAGTTTAGCAACACTAGTGCTAACACACTTCCCTTTTAACCATGCAGACTTAACTTGGGCGAGTAACAATTCTGCCTTCCAGGTGCCCAACCTCAAAACAGAGTTACAGTTCTGTCAAATATAGGAGAGAAAGCCAGAAATGTTGTAAGGTGACGTAATGCATTAGGGGAAAAAAAAAACTTTTGTTTTATTTCTTTATTTTCTTACCATGATATTTAAAAATTGAGAACAAAGAAATATGATTTTTGCAATATGAAACTTTATCACACAATCTTAATAAATATAAATTTTAATTCATGTCCATACATTTTTCCTGTTCATAAATTCCCTTCCACTGTAAGTACAGCAATACATTACTTTTATGAAGTTGTTTATTTTGCACATTAAAAGAATGAAATGTTTTATTAATATGGCTTGTTTCTGCTATGATAATAACGATCACTTTGACGATGATAACCTCCACCATTTCCATGCTGATTGTATCCTCGTTCATTTCGATAATAGTTCTGATGCCGTCTACCAGGATTGCCTCGTGAAGACCAATCATAATTTCTTCTGGGCTTATTATTGTACCATGGATCAACAATAGGTGGAGTATTGGATTTTTCTTTATACTTTACAAATTCTTCATCTTTATCTGTATAACGATCTGCGAATTGTGATTCGCATTCTGCTAGAAACTGTTTCTGTTCTTCAGTCAATGCTATAGCAGCCACACAGATTTCTCCTGCCGTAGAATTTTCTTCTGCTGTCATTTTGACAAATATTTTAACTCAAAGAAGGCACGCCAAGTTCTATTTTAAGTATATTACACTTAATACAGTTTATTCACAATTTTTTTATCTTCTCTGTAAGATTTATTTTTTCTTCAGCTCTTATAAGTTTTTGGCACAATCATCAGGGAATCTGAAACTACAAATTAATAAGTAATTTTAATGCAATGTCAAACCCAACATATTAATGAATGAGTTGATTCATACCTTACCTCACATTTCATGTTTTTCTAACATGGGAACTGCAGTTTTCAAGAGGCAATCCACAACTACCGGATTTTTGTTTGAATCTGCATCTACAAAGTTGCCATCTTGTGGATGCAGTTCAAACAAAAATCCAGTAGTCATGGATTCAGCTGATGACGAGAGGGATGCCTCTTCAAAACTGCAGTTCCTGTGTTAGAAAAACATGAAATATGAGGTAAGATAAGAATCAACTCATTCATTAATTGAAGAACCTCATATTATTTCCCATATTTAACTTATGAACCAATATATTATGTTTGAATATCTACTATTTGTTGACGATGTAATCATAATACAGAAAAATGAAGACGACTTACAGAAATCAATGCATGCATTAAATGAAATATGTAAATTATACGATCTAAAGATTTCTGTAAGGAAAACGAAGACCATGGCTTTTAGAGGAAGAGATCCAGTGAGAACCAAAATTATTTTAGAAAATCAAATATAGAACAGGTGTCTAGTTTCAAATATTTGGGCTGTGATGTTGGCTACAATGTGGAAAGAGATATTGACTCCAAAATAAATAAATTTCAGACGGTGTGTGGAACAATACAGAGAACATTCAAAAATAAAATTAGAAAAGAAACCAAGATAAAAATGTATAATGTTATGGCGGTTCCCACAATATTGTATGGATGTGAAACTTGGGCTCCAGTGAAAAGACAGAAGGATAGAATACAGATGGCAGAGATGCGGTTCCTAAGACAAGTAAAAGGATGTACAAGACTTGATAGAATAAGAAATGAGGATATAAGAGAAGAATTGAAAGTACAGCCTTTATTGGATAAAGTCACGAATTAGACAGAAATGGATTGATCACATGGATGGAATGAGTAAGGAGAGATATCCATTGTTAGCAAGAAATTATCAAGCAAGAGGAAGGCGTGATGTTGGAAGACCTAGAAGACGTTGGGCTGATGCATTATGAAGTCGGAACGGGCAATTGCCTAATCCCTGGAGTGATGATGATGATGATATCTACTCTATGTAAAAAAGAAAGAAAAAGAAATATCACAACAAACACATTTTGATGCTTTTAAAATTCATCAAAAATAATTTTTTTTAAAAACTCATCTCATAAATTTCATGCTTTTCACAATACCACGCTTTCAGACGACATTTCGTCCATCCTCAGTCACAACTCTGACTGATGAAATTCTTCGGCCGTCAACAATTCTTTTGTCAATATCTTCTGTGCTGCCATCTATGGTTGAACGAACAAAATTTAATTTCAAAGTTTATAAATTCAACCATAGATGTTGACAAAAGAATAGTTGATGACCGAAGAATTTCATCAGTCAGAGTTGTGAATGAGGATGCATGAGATGTCGTCTAAAACCATGGTATCATGAAATGCACAAAATTTATGAGGCGAGTTTTTAAAATAATTATCTCTGATGAATTTAAATGATTATTACCTCATAATGTTAACTTCCCTACATTAATATTAACATTTGATATTCATTATTCTTTTTAATACTATATTTTTATGTTTTTATTTAGTTGTCACTTACATTAAATGATAAATTAATATTTTAAGAGAAAAATGAAAGCATAAACACGATTTGAATCCAAAGATCCTTTTCTCTTAAAATATTAATTTGTCCTTTAACATAAGTGACAAATTTAAAATTGGAACATTGAAAAAACATTTGACTTATCATGACATGACATGATTCAGTTTGATTTTCTCACCCACTGAATACTCATATTTAGTATGATGTGCAATTAATCAATAACTGATTCCTTAATACTGACTGCTAAAGATTCCTGTGACTTCACTGGATGGTGTAATGCTTTAATTAGATGGTCAAATATTATTATTATTATTATTATTTTGACTCACCTCATATTTTTTTGAAACATTACAATGTTGGAATGCACTGGCAATATCGCATAGATACAACGAAACTATAGTCTGCAGATATAAAAAATACGAGGTGTGATCAATAAGTTTCCGGAATCGCTTCAAAACAATTATGCCATTGAGGAGTTTTTAACTTTCACCCAGGCTGTACACTCAGAATTTCCTTGTGATGAATTTGAGGGGTCGCGCGACCTTCTCTGACCTTGCAGTATGCTGGTAGAAGCTCTGAAGTGAAGACGTGTTTTGTGCATGCGGCAATTTCTCTGTGTAGCAACAATGCGGGATTACGAGGAACAAAGAACATGCATCAAATTTTGCTTTAAACTTGGTAAAACTGCAACAGAAACATATCAAATGTTAAGAACAGCTTATGGGGAGGAAGCAATGGGCAAATCTCAAGCATTTGAGTGGTTTTCGAAATTTAAAAGGGGCGTGACATCGGTTAAGGATGAAAATCGTCTGGGACGACCAACTTCCAGCAAAACCAATAAAAATATCGATCGAGTGAGGGAAATGGTATTAAATGATAGGCGCATTACAATACGAGAACTGTCTGATGCACTAGCACTCTCATTTGGAAGCATTTTGAAAGACGATTTGAACATGCGAAGAATTGCTGCGAAGTTCGTGCCCCGCCTCCTTTCAAATGACCAAAAGGAAAGTCTTGTGATTGCCTGCACAGATCTTAAAGAACAGCTTAAAAATGACCCACGGTTCATGGAAAAGGTTATTACTGGTGATGAAACATGGATTTATGGCTACGATCCAGAAACTAAACAACAGTCTTCGCAATGGAAGAGTCCTGCATCTCCATGCCCCAAGAAAGCCAGACAAGTTCGATCGAATGTGAAGTCAATGATGATTGTTTTTTTTACATTAATGGAATTGTACATAAGGAATTTGTACCACGGGGTCAAACAGTGAATCAAGTGTACTACAAACAAGTGTTGCAAAGATTGAGGGAGAATGTGTGACGCAAACGGCCAGAGAAATGGAGGACTGGTGACTGGTTCCTGCATCACGACAATGCGCCCGCACACAAAGCAATTTCTGTCCGCCAGTTTTTGGACAAAAATACGATGAGTACTGTTCCCCATCCAGCCTATTCTCCAGATCTGGCTCCAGCAGACTTTTTCCTGTTCCCACGGCTAAAAATTCGGCTCCAAGGACATCGTTTTGAGGACATTGATGTCATCCAGCGCGAATCGCAGAAGGCATTGGACACATTTAAAGAAGACGACTTCCAGAAGTACTTCCAGCATTGGCAGAAGCACTGGGACAAGTGTATCAACTCCCAAGGTGACTACTTTGAGGGTGACAGTGCTGAATAGAAACTTTGAAGTGTTGTGTTGTGTTTATGGCCTCATTCCGGAAACTTATTGATCACACCTCGTATATGACATGGGTCAAAATAACTAACTTATAATAATTAAAAGAAACCTCATAGTGTTTTTCCTACAAATATTAAATAAAAGTCATATATTATATTTTCTTTGGTTTTGTTATTGAAGTTAAATTCTCATGTACTCAGGTATGTTATCTTAAAGATTTATTTAATTTTGTAGCTACTTGTCAATAACTAATTACAAACAAGAATGAGGCACAGAAGGAAACTGAACACAGGCTCAGTTCTGGAAATGCATGCTATTATGTTGTACAGGGACTCTTGTCATCCCAACTTCTTTCAAAAAACATTAAACTGAATATATATAAAAAAAAATATTTATATAATATTTAAAGTTAGAAAGAACTGACCAGACATGTGGAGTGTCAAAACTATGGTCTGCAATAAATCTACAAGTATGAGTTGAGTCATAAATATTCCAACTCGTTTTAATTAAAAAGTAAACAATTATTATCCCAGTTATATTATATCAATGTGAAACATGGACTTTAAGTGAGGAGAAAAAATTACGAGTATTCGAGAATGAAGTTCCTAGGAAAATTTTTGGACCAAAGAGAGATGAACAGACAGGCAAATGGAGAAGACTACATACCAATAAACTACATGATCTTTATGGGAAAACCAGTTTGTTGTAATAAGAACCGTTAAGTCTCATAAACTGTGATGGGCAGGACATGTGGCACAAATGGGGAATGAAAGGAGTATGGAAACTTCTTGTAGGAAAACAAAAGGGAAAGCATCCAGTAGGCAGGTCAAGAATGTGGTTGGTGAATAACATTAACCATGATTTGAGGGATGTAGATTATACAGGGTATGATTGGAAAACATTACCTCAGGATAGGGATGTATGGAGAGCTTATGCCCATGCAGCCATGAATCTATGGATTTGATAGTGCCAGTGAATTAGTTAGTGTTTGTAAAATATTTTCATGTCTTTTGTGGACTCGAGGTAACGTGCTGCCTTCTCACGCAGTGGGCCCGGGTTCGATCCCCAGTCAGGACAAGCTTCCTGGGTGAGGTTTTTTTGGATTTTTCCTCACCTGTAAGGCAAATGTCAGGTAGTTTTGAGGCTCAAAAGGTCCCCGAACATCACCTGGCCATCATCATCATCCATGATGTGGAAAGCAACAGGAAGCTACCACACCTATCCATCCATAGTAATTCTGCCGGCAGGCCCTTCACTGCAATCATAGCATTTTCATGCTATGCTTGCAGCTTTACTAGGGAATTGTAGGTGTGGTAGCTTCCCGTTGCTTTCCACACCATTGAAGGATGATGATGATGATGATGATGGCCATATGATTTCAGGGACCATTTGGGCCTTAAAGTTTTCCTGACATTTGTCTTACAGGTGAGGAAAAACCCCGATAAAAACCTCACCCAGAAAAACTGCCCCGACCAGGGATCGAACCCGGGCCCGCTGCGTGACAAGGCAGCATGCTACCTCGAGACCACAGCGGTGGACAGCACACCTATAATTCCCTATAAAGCTGCAAAGCATAGCATAAAAATATGTTTTTTATGTTGTCATAAAATGCTTTGACTTAACAATAATTGAAAAAAAAGTGTCAGTTTCATGATTTTAATGCCTTTTTTGCTTGCCTATTTTGATTTTTGAGTGCCTTATATCTAGTCTCTAGTCAGAAGTCTTACTTCTCATTATACTATGTTCCAATCTTAAGTTTTAAGACATAAAAATCCTTTATTTAATTAAAATTGTATCAGCTCACCTCATGTCTTCTTATTACACTGATTTCAGGACTTAATTAGGTTCCATCCACAGTACTTTCAAGACCGTTGTTATGTCAAGGGGAAAGTAATTTGAAATGGAGGTTCATCAGTCTTACCAACAGAGGGAGTAGGAGGCATTAAAGATGACATAACAATGGTGGAAGTACAGAGGATGGAACCTACTTGGGTCCCAAAACCAGTCTAATAAGAAGGATATGAGGTGAGGTGATACAATTTTTCTTGAATAAATTATCTCATAGTATTCATTCCTAAAAAGTCAAATAAAAATCCTTGTCTTGATCATATACCTAATTCAGCAAGAATAAATTTAATGGGTCAAGATACTATGTTGCAACTGTAAGAATAATACTTACAGCTTTCACTGAGAACATTATCAAGAATAAGAGCATAGAATCCTCCTCCAGAAGGTGTTTTACGTTCTTCAACAGCTGTACCTATTGGTTCAAATATCCTGCAGATATGAATTAAACAATATTATTACTTAATATTTAAAGGAAGTGACACTATAAGGTTTATTTTAATTAATAGAGAGTTAGAATTTTAACGATTCATCTCATATTTGTAGATTTCTTCAAGGCTTGTTTCGATATGTTATGAATCATTATCAATTCCTTCTAACTGTTGAATCGGCAGTGGTGATCTGTAGGTTGATTTCTGCTCCCTCTGTTGGCTGACCGATGAACTTCCAAAATAAATTCATGATTTTCTTATTTTTTATTCATTCTTCATCACAAGTATCCAGCTGTAGCTGAAGACATGAATCCATTGCATACTTATGCTTATTTCACTTTAGAAGAATCTATACTGTATATAAGTTGCAATGGGGCTATAATGATGTACATCCAGCTTATATGGGCATTTTTAGTTCCTTGTTTACCTAATATGTCAATAACAAGATTAACCCTTCTCACCCATCAAGGTGAGTGCCCAAGAGGTTGTAAGAATTAGATAGATCAATAGAAAAGAATGAAACTTGAAAAAGATCTCCTAGGCTTCAAATGCTCTAATACCATCAGAGTCGAAAAAACAAGAATTAGCCAAGAGAGATTATATACACAAGAGATAAAAGTAAGGAGCAAAATACAAGTAAGTGGAAACAATGTTTTGCTCAGCTTGGGCACCTTCTAGTCGCCATCCACATATCCCCTAGATTTCTTTTTATTAGGAATATTCCACATTACAATGTTTCTCCTTCAACCCAAAGTGATTTGTCGCCAGAGGTTCCTGTCTAAAGCATCTTCTTCCCTCAAATCTCTAGCTTCCATACTTATTGCTCCATTGCCATCGTTCTCTAGGTCTGCCTCTTCCACTTCTTCCATTAGCTTTCCAATCAAGGATCTTCTTTGGTATTCTATCTTCTTCCATTCTTATGAGGTGTCCATACTATTTCAAATGTTTTTCTTCATTTTTTCTAGTATGTTTTTTCAACTTGCATAATTTTCCTTATTGTTCTGTTTCTGACAAAATCACATTCACAAAAATAAAAATAAAATCATGAATTTTTAAATTCATGGGGAAAGAGATTTGATTTGGAAGTTCGTTAGCCAACAGGATCACCAACTGCCGATTCAACATAAAGTATCAAAACTCGTCTTCAAGAAATCTACAAATCATAATCAATGAATGAGTATGATACATCTGAAATCATACAAATTGAAGTATGGAAACAGAATTACCACACTAACATCTATGGAATATACAGTCCTCCTAATAACAAACATTTGAATCTAGATATATTAGACCTCACACGTAATAACACTGTAATAGTGGGAGACTTCAATGCAGCTCCCCAAATTGGGGCTATACTTACAAAAACACATCAGGTAAAGCCGTAGAAGAATTCCTAGCATCCAACTCTGTAGAAATACTATACAAACAACAAGATCCACCAACATACCTCCATTATAATGGACACGGAACAAATCCTGACCTATCCATTATTTCATCAAATCTTTCAAATGTTGCAACTCGCACAGTAGAAGATATGGGGACGGAGCATAGAGCAGTCATCACAAAGATCAAATGGACACACACCTTTGCACCCAGACAAACCAGAATCACATGGAACTTCAAAAAAGCAAATTGGAATAAGTACACATTAGAAACAGAAGCAGACACCAAACAATCAAAAATCAAAACAAAACCTAAAGATGAACTAAGAAACATAACCAACATAATACTACACCGAGCAAAGACTAACATACCAAGGGGGAGGATTAAAAGATACAAACCCTTTGGAACACACACACTTCAGGCAATAAAATAGAAAGAAACAGATTAAGAAAAACAGCTGAAAGAACAAAAAATCCACAAGACGTACAACACTGGAGAAAACAAAGTGCCATTCTCAAAAGAGAAATTATTAAGCAAAAAAGAACTAGCTTCCACAACTTTATAAGCAAAGCAGGGTTTGCACCAAAAGGTAGATCAGTATACACTTTTATCAAAAAGTTAACAATAATAATGCTAACCGAAACAAACCCCCAATAAAAATAGAAAATAAGCCTATTACCGATGATAAAATAATTGCAAATAAATTTAACCACCACTATGCCAACGAACACAAACTCAACAAATATGCAAAGGACAACCAAAAAGCAATAAAAATCAAAATTGCCAAGAGCAACCTAATGAATCACACGAAACCACATGACATATTTAATAAAAAGTTCTCTATACAAGAGCTGGAAGAGGCAATAAACAAGACCAAAACAGGAAAACAAGCCGGACCAGACAGAATATTTCCAGAATTTATAACACATCTGGGACCTTCAATGAAAAGAAGACTACTCAACTTCTACAACAATGTTTGGCAACGACAGTACAGCATACCAGCAGAATGGAAAAAAGCCATTGTAATACCTATTCAAAAACCTAATAAACCAGCAGAAGACATAAATAGCTACCGCCCAATATCTTTAACATCCATACTAGCCAAGATAATGGAAAGAATGGTTATGGCTAGATTAAATTGGTATCTGGAAACACAACACCTTCTGACTCCAGAACAGGCAGGTTTTAGACCAAAACTTTCAACAAGTCACCAATTGGTTAAATTCACCCAGGAGATCAAGGATGCCTTCAACAGAAGAGAGAGTGTCCTAGCAGTATTTGTAGACCTACAAGCAGCCTATGACAAAGTGTGGCGCACCAACCTTATTTGGAAGCTACAAAAAATGGGAATAACAGGCCATATGTTACACTGGTTAAATCCTTTGTAACACAAAGATGGATAGCTTCCAAGTATAACAACCTCCAATCAAATTACGTCCAAACCAAAACAGGACTGCCACAAGGCGCTGTCTCAAGCACCACCCTCTTCAATAGTTACATCAATGACCTCCCTAAGGAAATCAAAACTAATCAGCACATCAAATGTGCACTATTTGCAGATGATTTAGTCATATGGACGAAGGCCAACAATTCAGCCAGAAACCACAAAGAACAGCTGCAGAAGTATATGGACAATGCCATAAAAAGGCTACAACACTGGTGCACAATTAACAACATGGAAATCAGCATGTCAAAAACATTTTACCAGTACTTCTCACTAAGACACACAAGTGAATCCTTCAACATACCAATCAACAATAGCCCGATAACCAAATCCAATTGCACAAAATACCTAGGAGTCCATCTAGATAATAAACTAAACTGGGAGCATCATGTCAACAAGATCGAAGAAAAAGCGAACAAAAACTCATACATACTGAAGAGACTAGCTGGGAAGAAATGGGGGAGCTCATTGGACACCCTAAACAGAACATATAAAACCTACATGAAACCAATTATAACATATGGAGCAGAAACAATAGTAACAGCTAAAGACACCACAATGAATAAACTAGAAATAATCCAGAACCGAATGCTAAGGTTAGTCACTGGAGCAGTAAAATCAACCAACACTGCAACTATGAGAATGTTCACAGGCAACCCCTCAATTAAAAATAGATAGAAAAGAAATCCTGCATCATGCACACAAAATTAGCAGCGCTACCAAAAGCAATCCAACCTCAAAGCACAACACCCCAGATCTTAATCACACAACCTTCCTTTCTCCACAAAACTAGTAATCTTTTCCAAAAACATAAATTAGATGCCAAAACTGAACCAACACCTCAAATACCAAGCCCATTAGATTACCAACTGTATAATGCAACCCTCTCAATAGACGAAATAATAAAGAAAAATGATACAAACCCATCAATAGCCAAACAAATGACCTTAGAAACTATTAGTACAAAGTTCCCAGAACCAGAGTGGCTAAGAGTCTTCACTGATGGCTCCAAAACCAAGAGTGAAAATGCTGGTGCAGGAATCTACTCTCATCTGTTTAGTCAATATGTTGCAGTAGGCACAAACAATACAGCCTTCGATGGTGAAGTAAAGGCCATAGAAGTAGCACTCCACAACCTCCTATTCCGAACAAAAATGTTTACAAAAGCTGTTATTCTGGCAGAATCTAAGGCCGCTATACAAGCAATAACCTCCAACCAAACACCAGAAAACGAAACCATCTTGGAATGCCGTAAACTTCTGAAATACCTCAACAACCAAAATAAATTAATAGCCTTCCAGTGGATACCCTCACACATCGGAATAGTTGGCAATGAAATAGCTGATGGACTTGCCAAAAAGGGTACCAAAATACAGATAACAACCCACCCCAATTCGAACCTCCACAGAAAGATCGAAGAAATTAAGAAAGCATTCCAAATGGAAAACATGAAAGAAAACATTGCAACAGCCAGAGGGAAATCATGGGAAAAAATTGATGAGCTATACACAGAAATAAAATATAAAGGCCGCAAAGAAGCAGTAGCAAAATTCAGACTGATGTCAGGACATGACTGCCTGGCTCACCACCTCCACAGAATAAACGTTTTCCAATCCGACAGATGTGTCATATGCAAAGACCCGGACCTGATCATGGACAAACACCACCTTCTAGTCTGTCCAGATTTAAATCCAACTGCACAACACTCTAAGGACCTTGTTCGCTTGTACTGGGAAGCCAGAGAGAAAATGACTTAAGCGTCAAATCTCGCCATTAGAAAACAACAACAACAACAACAAATCATAATCATAAAATCTCTAACTCTCTATTAATTAATATATTTGAAGAGAAAAATTTACGTCTAAACTGGGATTTGAACCCAAGGTCTCTGGTTTTGTACAACAATGCTCTGCCATTGAGCTATTCAGGCATATCAATTTAAACACAAAACAGATTCAAATCCCAGTTTAACTTTGAAACTTCAATAACATTGCTGTGCTACGTTTATTAATATAACATATGAATGTTGAGGACAAGTGGAGATAACATCACGATTACATTACTATTATAATATTACCTATTTTGTGCCCATATTTCTACATTTTCTTATCTAAAACTAAATCATTTCATTATTTTTCCATGTAAGAAGTTATTTACAGTCGTGGAAAATTAAAATTCAATTCTGATTTCCCAAATCTGGACAGTAACATATAAGACTTAGCAAAATCTTACTTTGACTTAAGTTTAAATTACCTTTCTCTTGATTTTTCCATACATTTTTGTAATACTGTTGCTCTACTTACTTTTTCCATCTTTACTAACATTTCATACTACAGTAAAACTTGTTCAAAGCGGAATCGCATGGGACCAATTTTTTTTTTGCACATTAGACAAAATTCCACATTATAAAAAAACAAAAAAAAATGTTAACCATCATAGATTATAGAGTACCGTATGTCTTTTTACGTACCTTGGATTAATTGTAGTTCCACTACCGTTGAAAAGTGAGGTATAGCATGTAAGAGTGATTTCGACGGTAATGTGCAAAAAAAAAGTCCGTTTCATCAGTGTTAAAAATGTCTCTTAGGCCCGTATCCTGAAATTAAAGTATGCAGTTTTGGTTTCTACTCACTAACTATACTTTCAATCCACACCCTTTGACTTCCTGCAAATTTCATTCCACACTACATTGTGTCATCTTTTAAAACTGTCCAGCCAACCTGAAGATGCCTTGAAATCATTATTCTCTAGAGATGTAGCAACAGTTAGGGTCGTATCTATGAACACATTAGACCGTAAAAGTCGTTCTCTGCTGAGAAAGTTGCATCCAAAGACGTTTTTGCATACTCAAAAATCTGTTCATGCGATAATAATTGTCAAAATTCCTAAGCTACATGGCGAGGTGACTTTGCAGAGAACGAATCGTGAGCAACCCGATGGGAACCAATGTACTTTAAAACCTTGCTGCTTTATCCAAGATGTCGGACCTTGAAGACTTTGATCATGTTTTCAGTATACGCGGAGAAGAATTTGATAGAGGCTACCAAAGAATTCAACTGGAAGAACAGGAGAATCGGCATAATATTGTGCAATGCAGACGTCATCGTATACGGTATTATTTGTGGGACGCAAGCGTAAATGCATTCCTCTAGCAGACGAAAATAACGGAAGTGGTTTTATCGCTGACAATTCTGGGTAATTTCTTGCCAATATTACGAAAAAAACTACTTTCATGCATGACCAGTCGGTGACTTGCTAATTCGAACTTTGCATGTTCTCACGGAAAACTCAACTCACCAGAGGCTAATGTATTTGCATGCGGCCCTTAGAGTTTGACTTGCGAGAATCGGTCTGGGAATTTAGAGGTTTTTTGATCGTGCACTTGTAAAATACTCCCACACTACTTCCTTGATTTCTTCATTTATTTTATTTATTTATTTTACTTTCCTCTTCGTTTGATCATTTCCTTGCATCCATTCATTAATTATTTTTTCTTTGTGTTTTAAAATCTTGTAAACTTGGGTTATTCCACATTTAAATTTAGTCATTATTTTGCTTACTGAGAGTTTGTTTTTCTTTAGCTTCAATCACTTTCACTTTTTCGTTTAATGATAATGATACAATTCAGCCATCTTTATTGTGGAAATTAAGAATGCTACCTGTGAAAGATACGTACACAATTGGTTTCAGGTCTTAAACTAATTTAAGATTTTACCGTGCACTGGTTATTTGTAAGACAGATGTCACATGCCAAATATTTGTTAAATGAACCTGTATTTCACATACGGGTGTGTAGTGAGGCCGAAAGAAAATTTTAGGTACAGGTAGAAAATCTACTTCACCCGGCGGCAGAAATCATCCCATATTGTCATTTAACCTAATGGGAATTTAATGAAGTGGAAACTATTGTTTATTTTTTATCATTTCACTCACCTCATACTTCATAATTTATAGCAGACCCAGGGTTTCTTCACGTAATTCGTGACATTGTCAATGCTGCGTCATGTTCACAACTGAAGTATGAGGTGAGTGAAATGATAAAAAATAAACAATATTAAAGAACCTCATAGTGTTATTTCCTATCTACATAACTTAAGTGGAAACTAATTTATTTTTCTCTCAGCCTTTCCACATTTTTTTCATGAATTATGTAGAAATATCCTTCCGTTCCCGTGTTGGACAGATTCTGTTTTATACAAAATAAATACTCGTAATATTACTATTATTTCGCCAGGACCAATAAAATTGTTCACATTGGACAGATTTCCGCATTATTCACGTTCCGGATTAAATAAGTTTTACTGTATTTTAAACATTTTGCAATGGCACTTATAATATTTTTTTTATAATTATTAAATATTTATCTACATATGCAATGATTTATTCAAAGTTCTGCAGAATCGTTATGCACAAGCGCAAATTATTAAAGAAACTACCGCTAGATGGCTGAGATATCTCTGATATCAGAATGACCAACATTCAAAAATATATTTTAAGTAATTAATGTTTGCTCAATTCATTTTGTTAGGTCCTGATGGGAGAAGTTAGTGTATGACAGATTAGTTTACACTTAATTAATAATATACATGTAATTTATTTTGTTAGGTTAGGAAGGTGGAAGTTGATATACATCCATTTCTTATAAACGTTTGGGAATTTATTGCAATGTTGTCATACTATTTTCACATATGTCCGCCATTTAGCAGAAATTTCTTTGGCTCAACTGCACTTCTACTAGCGCTTTATTTTTCAGTTGTATTGTTGTAAACTATAGCTCTTCTTCTGTATTTACTAACATTCTTTAATATTTTAAACTTTTTCAAACAATTTTTATAACACTATTAGACAATTTTGAAGTATTTATTTAAAAATGCAAATCACTGTATTATGACACTGTTAGATAATATTGTAATGCTAACTGCTATTTTCTCCACAGAGTATATTACTTAGTCTATGATTTTTCTATCGCTGTTTTGGGTTATCGCTGGTTGGATCAACGTTAGGGAGTGATAAGTGAGTGTACACTCATTTTTAATAAATGTTTGGTAATTTTAATATTATTAATATATATTTTTTAACATAGATTTGGGGACTTATTGCAAACATTGGTCATTTAAATTTCGTAGTGACGGATAGTAATCAAGAATGATAATCGATGTGGTTCGATTGTGGGTTATCGCTGGCTCTATAAACTCTGGCACATACGCACTGTTGTTCTATAGGACTTTGAAAATATTTAACGCTAGTTTAAGTGCAGTTTTTTCCATTTCTTTAAGCTTTCACGCATGTGCACTCACTATGATTCTGTAGAACTTAGAAATATTCTTGGTTAAGTTAAACTAAATCTTTTCCCTTACTTTTTCAATGTGTCTTGTTAGCCAAGATCGTTAAGGTGTGGTGTTATAGATCTAAATGTCCAAGGTTCATTGCCAAAATCCATGATAAGTGAGTGTCATTTGTAATATAGTTTGGATGGCATAGAATTGTATGGTAGGTGTTAAATAGAAAATAGGATTAAAGGAAAAGAGAAGAGCGGAGAATAGAAGGAAAAATAGAAAGACATCTAGTATCAAAAACTGTAATTTTTTCGGCTCAACTTTAGATTAATTGCCACTTGATTTTTCATACTATATTCTTGTAATTCTGTTGCTCTACACATACTTCTTCTGTCTTTACTAGCATTTCATACTATTTTAAACATTTTGTGATATATAGAACTTTTTTTACAATTATTAAATATTTATCTATATCAATGATTTCTTTAAAGTTCAACAGAACCACAGTGCGCATGAGAGATATGTGCAAATGCTTAATGTAACTTCCAGAAGATATCAGGGCCCACATATCTTTGACGTCCTACAGAAAGTTTATAGAGCTGTCACTAGATGGCAGCACATGTGGTATACCGAAACCTTCGAAATAAATTCCCAAATGTTTATTAGAAATGGATGTACACTAACTTCTCCCTTTCTAACCAAACAAAATAAATTACATGCATATTATTTATTGACGTGTACACTAATCTGATGTACACTAACTAGCACTAACCTAATAAAAATAGTACTAACATAACAAAAATATGTGTAATTGAGTTGTTGATTGTGGCAACATTGGAAGAGGAGGTACAAATAGCTAGTGAGTTTCGCAATATTGTCTAAAACTGTCATAATCTTACCATGTTTCTCATATATAAATAAATACCTAAAAATTGTAAAATAATGTTATAAGCATAATTGAAAAACATTAAAAATATTACAAAATATTAATAAAGACAGAAGAAATACATAAAATAACAGTATTACAAGAATAGGCTCAACTGCACTTCTACTAGCGCTTGATTTTTCAGTTATATTCTTGTAAACTATAGCTCGTCTTCTGTATTTACTAACATTATTTAATATTTTTAAACTTTTTCAAACAATTTTTATAACACTATTAGACAATTTTAAAGTATTTATTTAAATATACAAATCACAATATTATGACTCTGTTAGACAATATTGTAATGCTAACTGCTATTTTCTCCACAGAGTATATTACTTAGTCTATGATATTTCTATCGCTGTTTTGGGTTATCGCTGGTTGGATCATTTTTAATAAACGTTCGGTAATTTTAATATTATTAATATATATTTTTTAACAAAGATTTGGGGACTTATTGCAAATATTGGTCATTTAAATTTCATAGCGACGGATAGTAAACGAGAATGATAATCGATTTGTGGGTTATCGCTGGCTCTATAAACTCTGTTGTTCTATAGGACTTGGAAAATAATTTCACGCTAGTTTAAGTGCAGTTTTGGGTGAGGTAAGTTATATGCCAGTCACAATTCTACACTTACATTCTTATGCCACTGATGCACTAAATACTTGTAAACACATTTCGTACTGTTTTAAACATTTTGCAACGATCTTCAAGCTTTCTTTACAACATTTTATATTTATATATATTACGTAAAACATGATTGTGGATACATTACTTACTTGCTACTTTCCCATGTTGTTCCAACATTGCCACCATTTGAAAATAATTTCAAACCATATTTAGTGTTAGTGTACGTAAAATTAGTTTATAGTTTATTAAATAGTACGCATGTAAATTGTTTTGTTAGGTTAGGAAATGGGAAGTTGGTTACGTCCATTCTTTTAAGCATTTTTTGCATGTAAATTGTTTTCTTTGGTTAGGAAATGGCAAGTTAGTTTACGTCCATTTTTTTTGCATTTGGAAATTTATTCCCAAAGTTGGTAATGCCGACTGCAGACCCATCTACCGAAGGCTATATTAACCATTACAGCAACTCCTGCAACTCGCGCATGCGCACTGCGATTCTGTGGAACTTATAAAAATTAGTCTCCGACATATAACCGACTTTTTCCGAAGAATATATTATGGAAAATGAAGGTAAATGTAATGTACTGTTGAGCATACCCTTATGTTTATTGGTTACTAAAGTTCTTACCACCCCAAATGATGCCCACAGTGTGAACATAAACAATGCTTCCAAGCATAACCAGGATACCATGAATGTTCAGAATGCCACTAAAAATAACGAAGAAAATGTACATTAATTTCTTTAAAAAAATGATAAATGTAAATGAATCATAGGTATAAACATAGATTTCATCAATATACAATTCTATTGTACAAATCACATACTTCTGCAATACCAATGCAGCTTGCTTTGTCTACTACAACTACTCGAAATCTTATACCCAGAGGATTTTGTAGAAGCTGAACAGCTATATTTTGCTTTCCAAAAAGTGACTGATTTCCTTGAATTAATGCTTCTGGACTAAATCGGTTGTTTAAAATATATCCAGCATCTGCAATGTCTGCACCACAACCCCTACATAGCAAATAATCTGAAATATCAATTTTCATTGTTATAAATATTTTAGTTAAAATAACTCCTATTTTGTTTTCGATATTCCGAGATCTACTAAAATTACCTGTAGATTCTTCTGGTTTGTAATTATCACTATCTGAATTGTTTATTATGAAAAATACTGTAAACAACCACAACGTAACATCTGAACACCGCCAATCCACCCTCGACATATCCACCAACATTACAAAATTAGCAACCTCAGCGATGTAAATTTTTTTCAATAATGGCGATTAGTCAAAAATTATATTGAAGCTCTCATTACATATGGAATGACTGCCTGTTATAATCTCTTACAATGACGATTACTATATTCACGTCATTTCGTGTAGAAAACGGAAATTTGTTATGAGATAATAGATTTATCTTTTTTTTAAACACAAGATAAAAAAAAGTATAATTCACCAGATTTTTCTTTTACATATTATACTTATTTGATCCAATTATAAAGGCTATTTTATGATATTATATACATATGTAAGAATTCCTGATAAATTTAATAAATTAATATCAATTACGTAAAAACTTAATTATAATGAGAATCTGTAATCCAAAAATACATTGTATTATAATATTTTGAATATATCCACTTACAAAAAAAAAAAAAGAAAAAAGGTATTAATAATATTATTATATATTGTGTATATTATAATAATATAGGCCCTATTACTTTTAAATTTATTTGTAACCAATAATCATAAAAGTAAGGTTTTATAATAGTTGCATGCATTGAATTTTGTTACGTTGGTTTGCCTGTATTGTAAGGTTCTGAGTTTCACTATAGATGGCATGTTGTATCGGTGTTCGTGGTGTCATCTATCGCTGAGTTTGATAGAAGTTGATTTGAACGTTCGAAAATAGATGGCGGATGTATGCAGCAAAACTATTCTCTTATATTTATATAATACTGATTTCTTCATTGTATTTCAGCGAAAATATGTGCGGTTGTTGCGTTTATAGACATTAATAACGTATTTGAATTGAATTCAGTGATTCACTCATAGTTTTTAAGTATATTATGTTTTTAAACAGCAAATGTCAAAAACAGCTGATCTTATGAATGCTCATTCGTTGTTTATGTATCATATTAAAATATACATAATTTATTTGTTCATCCCAATTTCAATTGATTATCTGAATCATTAAAATTAATTATTAAAGTCTCTTTGTTAAATTATTTCATATTTAATGGGGAGTGTGTTTGTAAAATGGAAGTTACGTAAACAAGGTCAAACAAGTCTGGCATCTGACGTCATGTAAATGCCATTTGATTTTGGTGTTCAGGCTTCTTATTAGCATACCAGTTCTTTATAGGAGAATATATTCCTATATCTGATTGAATTAAAAATATTCTCAACCATAATTATAAACGCTATCCATGAGTAGAAGTAGTTTATAGGATTCTTATTTAAAACTATTCCTTTGTACTTAATGAGGTTTAAATGTTATGGATGTTTGTATGGGGACAAGAGGGAGTTGTTTTAGAAAACTATTTAATTTTAATTGAATTTTACAAAATACAGTAGCACTTCCAACTTTTCCGAGTGGATCTCTTTTATTAAAGGATTAGAACGTGCGAGCAGTAAGCTATAAGGAAATATAGGTCAGGCATCGGGCCGAGAGCCAATGAGAGTGCAGAGCGCGAGGTCACGTGGGTTTGTTGTTATCTGTCAGCTGTTGGGCCTGGGAACCGGCCGGTGAATTTTGCAGCTAGCAGCTGAGCTCGGCCAGTCACGGAGACGCAAGCCGGCGACTACCAGCTGATCAGAAAGCCGGCTGGTGTATTTCTTTTGTCAATTCATTATGGTTATCACATCTTCACATTGTTGTATGTCTCCATTGGTTAAAGTGAATAGTTTGATGAAAAGTTGTTGTTTTGAAGAAAATCAACAACCTCATCCTTCGCGCAAGTGGTGTTACGTACACTGTGTGGTATCGTGAAAAGAATTCGGAGAAAAAAGAAAATCGTGAAGGGGAAAAATATTGACACGTATTTTTTAAATAATTCCCTTTTATTTGGTGTTAAAACTATTTTTTGTTAATTTTTTTTGTGTTTTTGTTATGTGTATATATTTTATGAAAGGTGTAAAAACTTTTTTATTAAGTTTTACGGGTTAGTGTTAATTAAGTACTTCTGACCCTGTTCTAATTGTAAATTAGAATAGAAGGTGGTGTGATCTTTGTGACCCACTTTTCGTAAGGCGCCATTGTTAAACTGCGTCAAAAATATTGCCAAGCGCGTGTGCTATTTTTATTCGGGTGTATTACAAATTTTAGTAGGTTATAAACTTTTGATGTATTGAACAATGTCTACCGGAAAAAGATTAGCCAAACGTTCCATAATTGGGACTAGAGTTTGTGCCCAAGGAGAAGACGGTAAATTTTATTCGGGCGTTATTCACGCAGTTAAAACTCCAGGGAATTCTGATAATTATACAAATTCCTCCGGAGAGACGCGTTATTCGGTACGTTTCGATCCTCTTCCAGGCAATAATAAGAGAACCGCAATGAAAGAATATCGGGAGACCGAGTTGATAGGACCCGGATTTCAAGCAGTGACTGGATTCAGACTTTTACCCGGACAAAAAGTTTATCTTACATACAATGGACGAGAAATCTCCGGCGAAGTGACATCACATCAGCTACAGATTGATGAAGTCACTGTGAATATAATGCCACCGGGATTTGAGGTGAGTGTATATCGATTTTCATTGTTGTTTACTATATTTTGTTTCTGTTCTGTCATGCCTCTTCCCATAAGATGAAATGTAAACTGTTTCATTATAATACAATTTGAAAGTGCTTACAAAAAAAGTAATGTAATTTTATTAAACGTAAGCTTTATATTCAGGGAGTGTTAAGCAGAAACCATATAAATATACCGATATTTGTAGGTGTAATAAGTTTTATATAATTTATATTCCTATAAAGTTTTATTTTAGGGGTAAAATTTGAATTGGAATATATTAGAATGTTCATCTTAAAGAGACAAAGAGATAAATAAAATTATTTCTGTTGACATAAAAACTGTGTGCCTACTTAGGTTCATCCTTAGTTGTTCATAACGGGACGTTATTTTCCAATGTCACGGCTGAAAACAGCAGTGGAATCTAGTACGCAATAAAATAAAATCATCCAGTTTATTAAATTTACGATAGGAAAACTTATCTACAACAGATGAACATTAGAATATGTTCATCTACCTTTCTTTTGTTGACTAAATACCGACTTACCAGGAAATTGATGTTACTATTCAGTTCCGTATGTCTTGTTTTCTCGGGTTTTATCCAAAAGTATAAAGATTAACATTTTTAAAACTATAACCTTGCCTGCAATAGCCTACATGAGTGTGAAATTATGGTCTCTTATATTAAGGGAAAGAAACAAATAAAATTCGTTCCTAAGACGAATATTTCATCCTATAAAATCATTCAGTTTATTAAAGTAAAGAATTATAATGGATGAAGCTTCAGAACGAGGAACTTAATAATTTACAGGTATGTATCCTCGTACGCAGCGGGCCAGAGTTCGATCCCCGGTAGGGGCAAGTTTCCTGGGTAATGCGTTTTTGAGCGAGTTCAAATGAGCAAACGATTCAGATTGGTAACACTTAAGTTACGTGTGAGTCATCCCTAACCCTGACCACCATTATTCATTAAATACATAAAAATCAAAGCCATCCACATCCAAAATGTATTAGTGGTAATTATAGTGAATATGTGTCCCGCGCCGTGGCCTAGTGGTTAAGGCAGGAAGCCTTGGCGTAGAGCTACGGACTTCGAGTCTCCATGGGGGAAGAAATTTTCTCATGGTATTTCGGCCAGTATGGTGACCACCCATCCAGCATCGTGAGGCATTTGGGTAGCTACAATAAGTAGCGACTCCAGGTTGAGAAAACCAGCATGTTGCTGACCATGTCACCCTCACACTGATCTCTACCTCTGTGATTCACACATGTGGATGTGAGACCAGCAGCCGGCTGGTAGGCTAAGGGCCTTCTAGGCCTGTCGCGCCAGGAGGAGTTCATGCGTTTATACCCCATACATGCTGCGTGTGGACACGGGTCTCTCCTAGCGGGAGTTACTTAACCGCACTTATTTACCTACAGGTGTCAACGAGTGACATGTGGTTAGCCTCAATGAGACATCTAGTAGGTATTAAAAACATAATTAAGGTATTATTTTATGGATAAATTTCGGTTTTTTTAATCTTTGCTAAGAGGCCATTTTATTCAGAATCCGGACCCCTGCTTAAAGTCCGACCAGAGGTCTTGTTCCTTGGATGTTTCATCCTTAAATCCATCGACCCCAGCCGGGTTTGCACCCACGACCCTCGGAACTAGGGACAATGAACATAACCACTAGACAATAAACACACAGGCTGTTTTTGCGAGCGCCATTTTGGAAAGATTCGCAAAATTATTAATTGACGTTATTAAAGTGCTTCGCCCATTGTAACGAACTACATCAAATTTTAATAAATGTTCAAAACATTTTTCCAGTTCAAGACGTCTTAAAAAAGTAAGCCCGGCCAGAATTCTGACTAATAATATCCGCTATTCCTCTTCCGAGTTAAGTTGCAGTTGTAATGTAAACAAACCACATGTATGACTGCATTTTTATTGGTCAAATAACGGTTTTACCTTTAAGCGTGTAAGAAAATGTAGTTCTCTCTAACACTCGGAATAGCCCATGTCTATATAAGTTATATGAAAGAATCTTAAAATATACAATTATAATTTTAGTAGATTAAATAAGCGTTGTTTTATTCTTACTCATGCACAATACAGAATACGTTGGAAATTCATTTGGTTCAAAATGGCCAGTTTTTTTAGAATTTCTTAAAACATTGAAGAAAAAAAAAACATTTGAAAAGCGGAGAGAAACAAATTATTTTGAATGTTCTCAGGCAGTTTAGTGAAAAATATCCTACATTAGCCGTTGAGAAAATAACAATTTACAGGTAGTCAGCATGAAGCATATATTCTGCTTAAAATTGCAAATAAAGAATATCTATTGACATCATAGAAAAAGCGTAAACGTCTGATTAGGCCCATATATCCTTTTTTGTTATAAATAAATAAGAAATGAAGTAAGTTCCTAATTGTTGGTACAATCTTACCTTGTATTCAATCTCATTTTCCGTAAAATAGAATGTTGCCTAAGAACAATGTTTCTATCGATGAAAGTTCCGTACCTCATTTCAGTCATATGGCGTGTAAAAAGTAGCACCACGTTTCCCCCAATAGAAGGAGTCTGTGGAATAATACCTTATGCAAATTTGTTTACAGTACAACTGGAACTTAGCTCGGAATTAGTATAGACAAAAAATGATAATTATAAGGTTAGTCTGATTTGTGTTATATATATATATATATATTAAATTTAATAATTGGTTAGCATGGATTACTTCCTCTATGGTTTTAACGTGTAATGGTTCTCCTGATATTAATAATTCCGAGCTATCGATCTTGAAAATGTTGAAGTAACAGTAGACAGTCGAACATTTATAAAAATAATCCGTGAATCGTTAAAAAGAAAGTCTAAAAACAGCTGGAATGTGTATTCTTCAGATTACTCCATTATTTATTTGAATTTGCTGCATCTTAAAGATTATTAGATATTTCATTGTATGTCTATTATTTTAAAAATCACGTTTAGTGCTATCTTGTATTTTATTACGTGCGAAACAAATAATATTATTATCAGAAGAGAACGTGTTTTGCGTTGGAAACGGCTGTTTATTTTACGTCTAATTCACGCGCAAGAGAAGCTGCGGGTGTTTTGCTCTCTCTCTCTCTCTCTCTCTCTCTCTCTTTTTCTTGAATGTTGTTCGTAAACATGGTTTCTGCGCATCTCCGGAACAACGCCGGCCGGCTTCACGTGACGTCATTTTCATTTGTTGCGAGTCCACTAAATTATTGCGAATTATTTCTGGGAATGAAAAGATAGCAATCTCTCATGTATTTTGTTTATTGTGTGGAAATCATTGTTTTACGCACATGGACTCGAAACTTTCTACGCACTCTAGCAAACGCGAGGCCACTAGGACTGGTTATTTTAAATGGACACGCCCACATTCTTACAAAATTATTCTTAAATTTCATTACAGTAATCATTTATGACCGCGTGCATGTTGTAATGGTTAGCGTGTATGACCTAACATCCCAGGAGTCCCAGGTTCCAATCCATATAACTTTTTTGCGAATTCCGAAGAAATGTATACCTATTAATATTGTTTTCATTAAAATATTAGAAAAAAATACAATTCCAATCGATCCTACGTATTAGACATCGAAAATTACCTAGGACACACACACACACACACACACACACATATATATATATATATATATATATATACACCTCACTGACACTATCAAACCCGTAGGTTCATAGCCCTCGGACATAAGCTCTCATACATCCCTATCCTGATCTAATGTTTTCCAATCATCCCCTTATAATCTACTTCCCTCAAATCATGGTTAATGTAATTCTCCCACCTCATTATTAATCTACCAACTCGGGGTTTTCCTATAAAATATCTCCGTGCCCCTCTTTCATTCCCCATTCGTGTCACATGTCCAGCCCATCGCAGTCTAAGAGACTTAACTGTTCTTATTATATCTGGGTTTCTATAACGATAATTTACTGTAGCTCACTGTTATGTAGTCTTCTTTATTCACCTGTCTATTCATCTCTCTTTGGTCCAAAAAATGCCTAAGAACTTTATCCTCAAAACCTCTATTTTTTTCTCCTCCCTTTCGCATCCATATAATAGAACTGGGAGAATAACAGTTTCATATAGGCCCCTATATCTTCAGTTTAGCATTTTTAGAGAAAAGTTGGTACAACAAGAGTCCATGTAATGCATGATAGCACGCATTTCCAGAATTGAACCACCTATGTTAATTTCTTTGTACATCTCATTTCTATTTGTAATTATTGTATAGGCCCATTATATAGAATACATTGCCAGTTTAAGGGCTGATTAGATGCTATGATATACAGATACATTGTGACGAAGGAAAACATGGCGGCAGCTACGTAGAACGAGTTTTTGATGTAGGGTTTTAGGTAAACTCCCACATCTAACTTCAGATTTCACTGATTTTTAGAGAATACCTTGTTTGTTTTATTCTAATAGCATATATCGAGATTCGTTGTCAAATATTTTAAATTTCGACCACTAGAGCGAATTTAAATTTTCGTTTCGTGTGAACTTATATTCTAGTTTGTTCGATTTTGGTGGTTAGCGAAGTCGACCTTACTTTTTTTAATCGATAGCTATATGCCAACTTTGGTTCTGATAAAACAAAAAATGTGGCCGCTAGAGCATTAACAGATACACACAAATGCTTACCGGTATATATTTACTTTTTTTTTTTTGTCATTAGCATTTTCGGTGTTTAATTGATGAAGATCTGTAAAAAAATCAAAAATATTTTAATGAGAACAATCTCAATAGGTTCATTCCTTCGGAAGTCTCTAATAACGCTCATATAACAAGTTAAAAAGGGATCAATAGGCCTAAGCGGAGCGACTTGTTACACATTACAGATGGGAGGAGAAAGTAACAGGAAGAATTGACTTAATTTTGGAAGAGAGGGGAGGATGCAAAGGATTACGTATTCTCCAAGCGCCGCGGCGCGCCGGTGCGCTCACTTAAACGTTGGCGCATTGACTACAGATAAGAGAAAATACAAACCACTTCAGTGCTGTGTCTTTCAAAATTCGTATTCTTTAGTATATATATGTACTGGTGAAGTAAAATGGAATATACTCCACTGATCAACTCCATGCCGTTTATGTATGGAACTAAGGAATCAAAAACTGTTCACAAAGAGAGGCGCTCACACTGAGTATCTAGATGCCCGGGTTTGATGTAAAGTAACCTAATGATGGACGTACCATAAAATGTGGGAACATTTGAGGGTATATACTAGGGGGGAAATTGATAACATTATTTTTTTTATTTCCGCCATAGCCAAGCAGTTTAAGTATATCGGACTTGCGCTGGTTCGAGTCCCATGCCTCAAATGGAAGCCAATGACCAATCACATTTCAATGAATTTTGTTTTACAGCCAATGGCAGTCATGTTTCACCTCGATAATTATCGAATTTTATTACCAAAATAAAAGAAGGCTCCTCCTTTTTAATATTCTGAACAGGTCAGAGCATTATTTTACAGTGACTGACTCTTGAACAAATACGTTGAATATAGCAAATAATGAACAGATTCCTACGACCTAGAAATTTGATAACTGTGTGTTCAATAATTGTGTTTTTAAATACTGATTTTACTGAGTTGTTTCCGGAAAAAAAAAACCTATAATGTTGGTTATAATATACAGTTTGATGTGTTTCATTTTTTCTCCACTAGGGTGCATTCTTACAATATTGCGATCCTACCGTATTTGGCAATAAATAATATGATCAAGTTGCATGATGAACAAATGAAACATAACTAAACATTTCTAATTTGTTTTCAAACATCGCCGTTTACATTAAATATACTCGGGTATAAATATTTTTAAATAACTATATTTAAATAATGATTTGTGAATAAACAGCTTAGTTTTATTCCATAAATAGTCCTAACAAATTCCACTCTTGATTTCCAAATCCTCTAGATAAAGTTGGAAATCACTCGTGTCATTATTTACGATAATTCTGAATTTCTTCATCTATATTTTGAACTTTTGATTTATATTGTATATCTATCTTTCTTTGGTCCACCGCCGTGGTCTCGAGGTAGCGTGCTGCCTTGTCACGCAGCGGGCCCGGGTTCGATCCCCGGTCGGGGCAGTTTTTCTGGGTGAGGTTTTATCGGGGTTTTCCTCACCTGTAAGACAATTGTCAGGAAACCTTTAATGCCCAAACGGTCCCCGAAATCATATGGCCATCATAATCATCATCATCCTTCACCGGTGTGGAAAGCAACGGGAAGCTACCACACCTACACAATTCCCTAGTAAAGCTGCAAGCATAGCATGAAAATGCTATGATTGCAGTGAAGGACCTGCCTTTGGGCAGAATTACTATGGATGGATCTTTCTTTGTTTGTCCATTTTTTGTCAAACCTAGGAGTTGACATTAAAATCTGATCTGTGCCGCTTCTAATTTTTATTTTAGAATTTAGTATCCAATTTTCGCTCTCATATTTCAGTCCTGATTTTACAGTTACATTGTGTAATCTTAATTTGGTTTTGGTTGACTTTTTTATTTACCAAAATTCCATTTTTTATGACTCCATTTGTCGCATTGTATTTCTCTAACTTTATCTCTGTCATTTCTTATACCAGATACTACGTAAGGAGGTAATTACATACTGAAACTCGTTCTATGATTTTTCCGTATAATTATATTTTTTTAACTCTTGGTAAAGGTTTTCTACACATACTCAGAAATTTTCTCGTGGAAGTACATTTATGCAGGGAATGATTGGGCAATTTTACTAATGAGAAAGTTTATTGTTAATAATTAATAGGTCTAAACAATGATTCTGTTTGCATTTTATCTTCGTTACAACAAAATTTCCAGATCTTAATATGATTTATTGTGGCCATGAGATATGGTGTGATATTTTCCAAGGTTGTAGATAGCTGTAGATAATATTTTACCTTCATAAATATGATTTTGTGTGTGTTATCCTTACGATTGAAATATTCTTTCAATATCTCTCTATTTTTCATAGAAGGAATGAGACTTAATTTGAGCGAACTTTGTGTTAATAAGTTGTCATATCGAGCTAATTACTCAAGCTATAGATTTTGAGACTCGTTTTCGAGAGGACCGGGATCAAACTCCAGTGCCGAGCAACCAGAGTAAAGTTTTTACCTGGCTTTTTCTCAGTCGTCAAGACAAAAAATGCTGGTTTGGAATTTCATGTTTTATTATTAGGATCCATTTCAACTTTCTTTCTTCTTTCCCTTAGTTTAGCCTTTCTCTTAGACTGTTGAAACATGGACTTAAACACAGAAAACGAAATTGCATTGGGAGTATTTGAGAAAAAAATTATTAGTATATATATATATATATATATATATATATATATACCTACATACTGTACATATAGTCAGATTTGCGCTTTCATTTACAGTTAAATTTCCAATTATTATAAAGGATATTATAAAAGAAAACTGCCAGAACTTGTCCATTAGAGGGAAGTTTTGAACCAGTTTTTTCATGTTTCATGTCCCCTTATTACAAATATACTCACTTTAGAACTGCGTAATTTCACTGACATGCTGATGATTGAAAACAACGCGTTTACTAATAGAATATCAAGCAATTATACAAGCACATCGACTTGTTAGCTCGCGTTCGCTTTAGTTTGCAACTACTGACATATTTGGAAGCAAATAGGCACGGGTTGCCGTGGACCTACTTACATCAAATTGTAATTACAATTGTTTTAACATTATACAAATAAATTAAGAGGGTATGCGTTAAAAATAAAATACTTCGAGATATATATATATGTCCACCGCTGTGGTCTCGAGGTAGCGTGCTGCCTTGTCACGCAGCGGGCCCGAGTTCGATCCCCGGTCGGGGCAGTTTTTCTGGGTGAGGTTTTTATCGGGGGTTTTCCTCACCTGTAAGACAAATGTCAGGAAAACTTTAAGGCCCAAACGGTCCCCGAAATCATATGGCCATCATCCTTACCATTATCATCATCATCCTTCACCGGTGTGGAAAGCAACGGGAAGCTACCACACCTACACAATTCCCTAGTAAAGCTGCAAGCATAGCATGAAAATGCTATGATTACAGTGAAGGACCTGCCTTCGGGCAGAATTACTATGGATGGATATATATATATATATATATATATGTGTGTGTGTGTGTGTGTGTGTGTGTGTGTGTGTGTGTGTTAACGCTCTAAAGACCATAACGGAATCAAGCTTGACATATGGTAATTAATTAAAACATTATTTTCCGAGAGGAAGAAGAGATATCGGACGTCCTCGGAAGAAATGGTCTTCATCTATTAGTGAAGACGAAACAAGCAATCAATGCCTAAACCAGGAAGTGAAGAAGAAGTAAGGTCGAGTTCTTTAACCAGCAAAAGTAGAAGTTCATCTAAAACGAAAATTAAAAGATCGGTTTAGCAGTCGCGATTTTCGATATTTTTGCAACAAAACTCAGTATATGCTATTGAATCGAGAAATTTATTTAAAAAATCACCTAAATCTGACTATTAGAAGTGGGGGTTTACCTGAAACCCAAAATTAAAAAAATCGTTCTAGCAGCCACCATTTTTCCTTCGTCGCAATGTACCTGTATATCGTGGTATTTAATTAGCTGTTAGTTGGGCAATGTGTTCTATAAGATACATTGACTTAATTTATTTAATATTTTAATATAGTAATGGGAAACTGAATCACTACTAATTAGGGGCCTATTTGAATTTGTGCCAAATTATAAAATAATATGAAACATGTAATAACTTGTGGTTATTGTTTTCACTGCAGTCTGACACTTTATAAGTTAGCATGAGTAAATTGCTTTTCTCCAATACAAGTGTTAACGTAATATATACATTCCATAAACCAGCTAAATCGCACCGTAAATTCTATTTGCTGAGAAATTCGGTTAGTTTACACAATGACTGCATAACGGACTTTCTTATTAAAAAATAATAATGTAAGTACCTGATATATTAGTCTTCCCGAATTAAAATTAATTTTTGTTCAAAAAAATAAATTAGTTGAAACCATGTAGGCCTTTCAGAACGTGTTCCATCTTCGGCATGTCATTTGGTAATTAAAAAAAACAAATTCCATTTTAATTGACGAAGACTGATATATCAGATACTTACGTTAATATTTTTTAAAAAAATGGGGTATTATATAACCTAAGACGGTTCCGTGGCGCAAGCAGTTAGACGCTCGCCTCTCTCCGTTGGGGTCCCGAGATCACTCCATGTGTGTTACGCGGTGGACGAAACGGAGCTTGGGCAGGTTTCTATCGGAGTTTTCTCCCGTTTTCCCCTGCCACAATTTCATTCCACCATTTCTGCGTGTTCATCCGTTTCGTTTCATTTCGTTCATCTACCCCTGTGATGGTGTGTCAGGCTTGGTCAGCCGGAACCCTTGTCATTCACAGACTTCTATATAGGGTGCTTCATCTCATCTCAACTCATCCCTCGATCCGACCCTGAGTTGGACACGAGTTGAGGATATTTATTTACTGCATAACCTCAATTGTGATTGCAATGAATTTTAGGACCTTCTTAAGTAATGTTCTCTTCGCAGTTTCCAAAACGTTCTTAGATGTTTTATATATTATTCATATTATCATACGAGAAAATGACGTCTAGAATTTGGAAAGATCGGATTTCTTGATGGTTAACTGCATTTATATAGGATTCGTATTGCTACTGTAGCAGCAAGTAGGGGATTGCACGGTTTTGCACCGAAAATGGTGTGCGCCTGCGGGATGTGTTATCGGATGTGGAGAACGCAGGTGCCGAGTTTCGTCGACCGCTGCTGTTGCCATGTTGTGGAATCAAACACACTAGGGACGCTGCCACATGAAGTCGTGCACTTCTAGACAATTTGAAGCTAATGAAGTAAACATAATAGGCTATGGTTGATTTTACATACTTCTGGTAAAGGACTAGAACGATTTGTTTAAGATGTTTTACTATTTTTTATATTAAAGATTTACTCTACATTACAGTAGTTATCTTTCAGCCCATATGTATTTTGCTCCGCTACAGATTTTTATCCTCAGCATCTTCTTCTTTGAGGTCTCTGCTGATCATGCTTCTCTCACCCCATCCATCCACTGTTCCCTGGGTTTTTCCCCTCCTCCCCCTGCCTTCAACATGCCAATCCAGCATCATTCTTGGGATTCTATTATTCTCCATCCTCTTCAGATGCCCATACCATTTCAATTTTCGTTTTTCTATTACAAGAGTCATTTTTCATTGCTTTTGTCGTTGCAAATTATATTTGTCCAGTTTTCAATCCTTCCGGCCTTTTAAGCATTGCCTGATTTTTTTATGTAAGACGGGGAACTAGCCAATCGCTACAACCTCCAACCTGGAGGACCAGGATTTTGTATTCGAGATTTTCTTCCCCTAGTCTTTGACGAGCCAACGTCTACCTACAAGGCAGCAGTGTATGTTCCCTAGACGGGGCCCTTACTGGATACTATCAGCCGGGTGAGCTGAACCTAGGTTTTTTAAAGTGCTTATTACTTCTCCCCTCATCCTTTTTCGACCTGGCATGGAACATGCTTCGGCGGGTTTTGATTTACTTGTATTAGCAAGAAAATTAACATCCTAGTTCAGGAGTCATCAATATGTGGCTCGCGAGCCATGGGTGTAATTGTGGCTCTCCACCCTATATTTAAACAATCAGATACAGAAATAATAAAAATATATGTTTTGTAAGTCATAAACTGTATGTTACTTGTATAATGATGTACTATTTTATGTTACTTCCATTACAAATACTTAACTAACTCACTGACTGAGATTCATGACCACGTGGATACAATCTATTTCCCACATATCACGGTTAGTGATGTTCTCTCAACTCATATTTGCTTTATCTACTGGGCGTTTTTCCTCTGGGTTTCCTATAAGATGTTTCAAAGCCCCACTTTAATTTCTTATTCTTGCCACACGTCCTGCCTATCGCAGTCTACGAGACTTAACTGTCTTTATTACATCTTGTTTCCCCATACAGATCATGTAGCTCACAGTTATGAAGTTTTCTCCATTTATCTATCTGTTCGTTTCTCTCTGTTTTATCCAAACATTTTTCTGTGCTCTTTATTCTCAAATAGCTTTTTAATAGCACGATTAATCACCCTAAGAAGATTTGAAATACAGGTTTTGAAGATAAACTGTGGGAGAAATATTTTCTGAAGTATTTTTTTGTACAAAAGAAAGGAACTCCTCGAGGCAAACCCAGTTATTCACTTAATCACTTCGACCTAGGTCGACACTTAACGGGAAATTCTGGATTATTGGATACCTAATGTTACCAACATTATAATCTGATGATGTTGGTAAGATTGTAAGAAATTATTATAATTACTGAAACCAAAACACAATTTATATGTTTACTTTCTGCATAAATGTTGGATGCTGAGCTTCAGGATACCTCATTGTCCTTATGCCAATTTTGCTCTTTGTAAATTATCGGAGGTAGTGTCAAAATGTTGTGTAACAACGGCATAATTATATGGAATGCAGTATTCTGAAGTTATTACATTTCGAATGGTAGTTCCTCAGGCTATTATTGGTTCCAATATTTGTTTGATCCCCGGTCGGGACAAGTTTCTTTGGGTGTTTTTTTTCGGGATTTTTCCTCACCTGAGACAAATGTCAGGGAACTTTAAGGCCCAAACGGTCCCCGAATATCATCTGGCCATCATTATCATCACCTATCATATATCATCGGGGCAACATAACCCCGCCTTCCAGGTGCCCCGACCTCAGAAGTGGATTAGAATTACGCCGTGTCAGGAGAGAATACCAGAACGTCGAAATGACAACATGGTGGCAATAAATAAGAACAATTGTAAATATAGTAAAATATTTTGATCGTCAAGAAACACTGTTATATTGATACTGTAACCTAAATCCCATTAACTTCTAATATCAAAATTAATTAATTAATTAATAGTAAAGAAATATCTGCCCTATTTTTCCGAGGCTTCATATGAAACTTGAAAACAATATAAATTGAACGCCTAATAGGTTGCTAGCCCAGAAGGGTTTAATTGGCGCTTCCCATCTATGTAGAATTTCCTCTACATAAGATTTTACAGTTATCCCGCTGAAGTTATCGGATATACTCGCATGGATCAGAATCGTTAAAGTCTCGTATACTAAGACGGGCAGGACATACGACACGAATGAGGAATGGAAGAGGGGCATTGGAAACTCCTTGTAGGAAAACTAGAAGGAAAGCACCCAGGAGGTAGAACAAGAATGATGTGGGAGAATAAAATTAGCCATGATTTGAGAGAGGTAAATTATACAGGGGATGATTGGAAAACTGCTCAAGATAGCTTATTGAGATCTTATGGGTTCGATAGAACTAGTGAATTAGTAAATTAAATTTACGGCTCCAAGAATTTTATTGTGTAAGCTAGTAAACTATTTGAGTGAGGCAAAGGATGTTAGTGGAAAGAAACGGAAAGAAAATATTCAACCTTGTCCAAATGAAATAAGGTCAGTGACCTTACAGTAATCAAGCTTCCTTCCTAAACTTTGTAAGTCACGAAAACAAAGTTGGGCTAAATTAAACGTTAAGTAAATGTTAGATTTTATGGAAGGCAATTTCATTAAATGAATACAGTCACTCATCCCCAGGAAAAACCAGATAAGTCAATTTTTTAAATGGATACTTTTCATACGGTAATAACTAGGGCTGAAAAAAAAGTATAATTATCAGTAGTAACTAATTTCAGTACACATTGTTTACAAAATGCGTGTCTTTGAAGAGCATCTCCACTGCCTGCTCGGAGCGGAGAGTGTGTATGAGACCTGTTTACTTGACGCTTGGTTGTAATCAGAATGCCGAAACAAAAATTGTGCAAAGATGAGTCCATTCTTACACAAAGCGGACTGTACTAGAAGTCTGTCCCGAGTAGCGCATGTCAAAGTGCAGTTTGTAAACACAGAGGTCTATGTACGATGCAGCCTAGCCTGTAACCCATACTTTTTTCAGCCCTAGTTGTTATGAGATAAGTCAATTCTGTATTCTGTTAGCTATAATAGACATTTTTTGTTTTATATAAGTCTAAAAAGGAGAAAGTTCATTGGAAAAAAACATATATCAAACTACCACTATGGTAGTGAAGCATGGACACTAAAAACAACATGAAAGCAGAATAACGGCTTGTGAAATGAGATTCATGCGCAGAAGAGCGGGTTACACCAGATGGGATCAGAAAAGGAACACCGATATCTTAAAAGAATTGAAGACTACGCCAATTTTGGAATATGTTAAACAGTACCAATTAAATTGGAAACAACATCTTGAAAGAATGAGTTCAAATCGGATCCCCAAAGCTGTTTATAATTATATACCAAGAGGACGAAGATCTCTGGGCCGTTTTATGAAACGCTGGAGGGAAAATTTTCTATAGGATCGTAACAGGCCTTGGCCTAATACTTGGAAGGAAGAAGAAGAAGAAGATCAAACTTTCTTGTTTGTTCATTTTTTTGGACTTACCTCGTTTTTCCAGGGATGAGTATTACTTACAATGATAGACGTTCAGGAAGGCCATGTTTAGAGAATCAAGGAAAGTATTAAGGGAATATTTTTAAATTAAATATGTGATAATGATTGTCATTAATTTAACTACAGTACTATTTAATTAGTATTTTTTAATTGTATTTTTTCCCCTAGTTTAACCTCTCCCTTTGTAGTTTCCATTAGATTCAATTAATGCGGTTTAACCTCTCGCCCTATAGGTACTTTTACATGTCACTCGCCACCCGGACTTTACAGTGGCAGGGATTTTAACCATGGATCACACGCGTTTTTTTACCACACAAGGACATGGAAAGCCTCCCCAAATGAGTGGTCAGCTCAATGCCAGGGCCTCCTCCGAGACAACACAACATTAAGACGAAGCAAGCCATTCGCATACACACATATTCACACTAAACATGGTTTATAATAATGATGAGTATATTGACCTGATGATGTTCGGGGACCGTTTGGGCCTTAAAGTTATTATATCTTGTTTTCTCTAATGATATGCAGCTCATTTTTATTTAGTCTTCCCCATTCGCCTATCTGTTTGTCTCTCTATGGTTAAAAAAAATCCTAAGAACTTTATTCTCAAATACTCGTAATCTTTTCTCCTCTTACTTTAAAGTAAGAGTCCATATTTTTGTATCTATTTAATATAACGGGGAGAATAACAGATTTATATATTTTCAGTTTAACTTTTTTGAGAGTCTCTGTAATGCATAATAAGATTGCTTTTCTAGAATTGAGCCTATGTTTAATTTATTTGTGCACCTCATTCCTGTTTGTAATTATTGTTCCTAGGTATTTGAATTCAGCAACTTCTTCAACATTTTCCTCATTTGTCATTGACTACCAATTTCTATTATGTATTGTATTTGTTTGTGTGACCGTATATTTAGTTTTATTGACGTTTACTTCCAGTCCCAATTTCTTAGTGTTAACACAATAGATTATGCATGTTGGCCCTTAGTATCTCCTCGTTATAGCTTAATAACACTTAATCATCAGCAATACTGAAAAAGACTTCTGATCAAAATTTGTCTTTCTTTTCTTCAAGTCCAGATTTGAATTGAGATGCTAAATATTTTTAGCACATATAGTTACTTTATCATCATTATCCGTCACGAATTAGGCCTTTCTAGACCTGTTTCGGCTCCATCTAGCAGTCTTTTAAGAGGTCTTCCTGGTCGACGATGTCCTTTGAGTTTATATTGTTTCCTTATAATGCTTTTCTGAGATTTGAAAGTAATGCAGTTTTCCCTTAAGATAGGTTACTAGCCTTATCATTAGGTAGTCCACTATTGGGACTGCCACTTTTAGCATTTCTTTTGCATTTGATGAAACGGTTATACCGCTGTGACTCGGTCGCCATTTCCTCGTTTTTAGAAACATGGTGGACTACGAGAAGGTGAGGATGGCATTTGGATAGGAGAGGCTGTGTGTTACTATTCCTATCCCTTCTCCACCCCGTTTTTAATTAGTTATAATATATACAATTCCATTAAAATAAATGATTAAACAGCTTCATAGATATTGCAATTACTTGCAATGACACAACGACTATTGAGACTGCCCCAGTCACACGGTAAACTTTATGAAACACTGTCTAATACAGTATACACAGAGTTCAGTGTGAATTCCTCCTTGCTTATGAGATAGTGCAAGTCATACAAAACTGAGGATATATTACACATATCAACAACTCAATGGGGGGAGAATAGCTAGAATGGATTTTCCGAGATTCTGAATTGGTATAATTACGAAACATCCGGTTTTGTTTGCATGCAGCGGCTTGTGGGATTCCATGATGGAACTTCCCCCTGTCCTCTCAAATCTTTTATAAGATAGGTACATATTAACCCTTACATAGGTAATGTTTCCTATAAGATACATTGATCTAATTTATTTAAACTAGCTAATACCCTGAGTGCCTGCTACGCCTAAATAAATAAAATGTATGTTTTTATTTTTAATTGTATAAGTAAGAAGAAAAATAATTAAACATCTATTTCGTAATACCCCGTATGTCTGGAAAGGATATAGTTGCTAGTCAATTTTTAATTTTGGATTTCAGGTAAAAACCCTAACTTCTTATGGTCAAATTTCACTAATTCCGCTGTGTTCTCGGGATAGCATCGTTGCCTTGTACGCAGCGGGCCCGGGTTCAATGGTCGGGACAAGTTTCCTGGGTGATTTTTCCCCCCAGGATTTTTTTTTTCACTATTAGACAAATTGCAAGAAACTGTAAGGTCCAAACGATCCCCGAAATAATCTTGTCATCATGATCTTCATTAGCATAATCGCGATTATTCATATGAATGTGTTAGTGGATAGTATGTTTCGTCTTCATGTTGTGTTGTCTCGGAGAAGGCTGTACTTATTTATTTCTTTTTACAAAACATGGTTTTTAAATGATGTCGTTCTTCCAACAAACTCCTAAATTGATTTTTCTTTGACGCGACGTTTCAATGAATTTTTACAACCAATGACTGTCGTGTTTCACCTCGCTCGTTATCTATTTCTCTTTATCAGCTCCTGTTTTTGTGATAAAGAAAGCTCTTTTTTAATATTCTGAACAGGTCAAAGCATTATTTTTTTCCAACAAATACATTGAATATAGCAAATAATGAACAGATTCCTTGATTTTACCGAGTTGTTTACTAAAAAAATAAATGGTTAACCTATAATGTTGATTATAATATACAGTTTGATGTGTTTCATTATTTTTCCACTAAAGTGCATTCTTACAATATTGCGATTCTTTTTGGCAATAAATAATATTGTCAAGTTGCAGTGAATGAACATAACTTCACTTTTTTATTTGTTTTCAAACATCGCCGTTTACATTAAATATATAAATATTTTAAAATGCCGGTAAGTATATTTAAATAATGATTTTTGAGTACTAGAAGAACAGAACGGTTTTAGACAAGGAAGGTCCTGCTGTAACAATATATTCATTGTGAGACAGATAATAGAAAAGAGACGAGAATTCAATTTACCCACATATTTAGCTTTCGTTGATCTTGAAAAAACCTTTGATAAGGTGATAAGAAGAAAATTGTGGGAAATAATGAAGGCAAGAGGGTACCCGGCTCAACTTATAGAAGGAATAAAAAGAATGGCACGAAAATTATCCTTAATTTAGATAATTATTCCAAAGAAGAAATTTTAATAAATCAAGGAGTTCGACAAGGGTGTACATTATCACCTACGTTGTTTAATATATATTTTGACGAGGTTATACGAAAATGGAAAAAAAATCAAATCCAAGAGGAATAAAAATTAATAAGGAAATGTATATGAATATTTTAATATATGCAGACGATCTGGTAATTATACAGAAGTCAGAGGATCATTTACAAAGAGCCATTTACATGTTGAATGAATTAGGACTCTATTATAATCTCAAAGTCTCAACTTCAAAAACTAAAATTATGGCTTTTCAGGGCAAAGTGCCAGTCAGAGCAAAAATAGTGATCAATAATGAATTAATAGAACAGATAGCACACTTTAACTATCTTGGTTCAGATATAACATATATAGCTATGATTGGGATATACATAATAAATTAAACCGATATCAAATTATGTGTGGCACCATAAGAAGAACCCTCCGAAAGACTAGAAGAGGAACTCAGCTCAGGTTTTATAAAATTATGGCTGTTCCTGTTCTTTTATATAGATCTGAATCTTGGGTACTTACAAAAAAAATATCTCACACATTCAAACCACTGAAATGAAATTTTTATGATCCGTAAAAGGATGTACACGCATGGATAGATTACATAATGAATCAATAAGAAATGAACTGGATATATTTTCAATACCATAGTCGATAAACCAGAAGAGCACAAATACCAATGGAAAGAACATTTAAACAGAATGGACAATACAAGATTACCCAAAAAGATCAAAACACCTACAAAATACATGGAAAAATATCTTTGGGACGGCCAAGGAAACGATGGAGATGAGACCGGAACAGGTCGCATTGACCTAATCCTGGAAAGGAAGAAGAAGAAGAAGATATTTGAGTAAACAGCTTAATTGTATTCGTTAAATAAACCTAACAAATGCCACTCTTGATTTCCAAATCTTCTAGATAAATCAATCGAGACATTACTTATAAAAAATAAAAACATGTAGTTGTAGTTAGACGTCATAGAAATAAGTCAAATGTTCTTTACGTTCTGATTAAGAAACAAAAGGACCAGTTTTATTTTTATGGCTATTAATAATCAGTTTTTAATCAGAGCAATTAAAAAGCTTGTTGCTGCGATAATTAAGAGTTCAATAAACGTAATAAATGATTTTTAGTGCGTTGAATACGTCAGTTAATGCTCTTTAAAACATCCAACCTTTTTTTTTTTATCTTCCTCATTCTTTTGCTTCATTCTAAAGTTCAAGGATTTTAAGCATTACAGCATCTTAGCTATGTAAGTTAGTACATATATTTCTCGTCAAGGTCTTTGGTTCTTCCCAGTACATGCGCATGTCAATTTAAATATTTTTGTGAAATGTGTACGCGTTCACTTGTATCATAAAGATTAATGATGACAATAAAATAGTAATAATAATCATCATCATCTTCTTCCTTTTATGTATTAGGCCTGGTGACCCGTTATGGCCTCTTGTCATCTTTTGAGTGGTCTTCCCAATGATCTCTTCAACGCGGATGATAATTCAAAATCTGACGAGGGATGCGAGATCGATCCATACGCTAAATGTGTTGCAGCCAATTATTTCTATACGTAGTTATATGGTCCATCATAACCGAAGTGATTTGAAGTTCTTGAAGGATATCTACGTTTTTATTTTTGTCTAAGTAATAATAATAATAATAATAATAATAATAATAATAATAATAATAATAATAATAATGTTTTATTTATTCTGGCAGAGTTAAGACCATAAGGCCTTCTCTCCCACTCAACCAGCACAAATAAGCCCATACAAATATGTGTTTACAGTATTATTATATATACACTGTACTAATTATAAAGAATTAAAATATATATTGAAAGTTATGTAAATTTCATGTAAAAATAGTATTTTGTACGATAAACATAGTAATAATAATAATAATAATAATAATAATAATAGTGTAAATATGATACATTAAACGAGAAATATCAATTAATATATGTACCTTTAAGGGGTAATGATGAAGCCAAGGTTAGATCAAATATAAATTTATATATCTTTTAAAAGATACTAACGTCTAGCAGATTAAGGGGATGAACATAATTTATATGATTTAAAAAAATATTATAAATATGATACAGAATTTCAAAACGGATGGTAAGAGGATACCATCTTCTGTTACACTAATTTTATTCATACACTGGACCGTTACCAATCTAATTTAAACAAACTACATTATCAATTGGAGGCGATCGGCAAGAATTTCAAGAAGGGATAAGGTCAGAAACAGCACAATAAGAGAAATTATACAAGATGAAAAAAAAAAATAGAAGGAAAACGTTTGAAATGGTATGGGCACTTCATAAGGATGAAGAAGAGAGAATACCAAAGAAGATCCTTAATTGGAAAGCTAATGGAAGAAGTGGAAGAGGCGGGCATAGAGAACGATGGATGGATGGAGTGAAAAGAAGTATGGAAGCTAGAGATTTGAGGGGAAGAAGATGCTTTAGACAGGAACCTCTGGCGACAAATCACTTTGGGTTGAAGGAGAAACACAGTATTGTGGAATATTCATAAATAATAAAAACATTGTCAAATAATACCACTACTACTAATAATAATATAATACTATTTTATTTATTTTGGGAAAGTTAATGACATGACAAAAATGTGTATATATTTTTATTGAAAATGGAAATTGGAGGTTGAGAAGGAATGACGAATTATACCTCAAGAATAATAAAGAAAATATAGTTAGTTTCATCAAATCCAAAAGATTACAATGGTTTGGACATACACTAAGAATGCCAAAGGGAAGATTGCCGAATGATATTTTGAATTGGAAGCCACAAGGAACAAGAGCAAGGGGAAGACCCAAGGATCGATGGGAAGATGACGTAATTGAAGATTTGAGAGAGATGGGGATTTTTGATTTGAAATCCACTGCACAAGATAGGAAGAAGTGGCGTAAACTGGTTGAGAAGGCCAAGACATTCCACTGAAAGTCGTAGAGCCTGACGAAGAAGAAGATCCCCTATATACATTTGTAAACAAGCAAAATTGGACCTAAAATTTGACTTGTTGAGAAATTTTCTTAGTTTACGCAGTTCTTGTGTGACGAAATTATCTTTAGAATCTGGATAGTTGGCTACACTACAGTTAGGGTGGAGGTGATAAGCGTACAACATTGTTTTTTCATTATTAGTCATTAACCACGATCATGCAGCACAAATCCATTAGTGATTAGTTTATAGGTCGACCTACCGCAAGCAAATAATACGTATCTTATCCCAGTAGTTGCAGCACCATAGTTATCCGCGGTAATCAATAGTCAGCGGTTTTAAAGAGAATTAAACAGTGGTGACGTCATAACCGCGGTGAAGCAAGTGTAACATAACATTACGTAAAGAAATTGGCACTTGATTACATATATTGCACATCCATTAGCCTACTTCCAGCAGCTCTGACACAAATCTGCGAGCCCGGCTCGGCTTGCATATGTTTTTTTGAGGTCACATTGGAAATTGTTTCATTTATAGCGAATTGCATAGGAATGTAGCTATTGAGGTTGTTCTCAAAAATGTATCTTCAAATCTCTAGCTTCCTTACTTTTCCTCACTCCATCTATCCAACGTTCTTTGGCCTGCCTCTTTCACTTCTTCCATTAACTTTCCAATCAAGGATCTTCTTTGGTATTTTAACTTCTTATTCTTATAATAATAATAATAATAATAATAATAATAATAATAATAATAATTATTATTATTATTATTATTATTATTATTATTATTATTATTATTATTATTATTATTAATAATATCCTTTGACAGAGTTAAGGCCATACGTCTTTACCTTCCACTTAATCAGTAATTTTGGACCGATTAGCTAAACTTTAAGAGCTTTGTGCTCAAGAAGAAGAAAACATACTTTTACTACCTGAAAATGTTTAAATAAAGTAATATTTTTATGTAGCTAGTAGAACAAGGAATTGGCGACTTTATTAAACCGTTTACAATCACATTTGAAAACATTTAAAACTCATTGATTTAGACTTTTTTTTCTTCTAGAGACGTTGATAATTGTATTAGTAGTTTTTTTAGTAATAAGAAGACAAGTTAAGGGAATAAAAACCAGATCGTTTCTTTATCGTGTTAAAAGCTGCGGTTTTCTTGCTTGGTAATAGGAAATGCTTACGTTACGAACATTTCCTGGACGTATAAACACATGCATTGAAACGTCACGTCCGTTAAATGTTATAATATTAGGAATTAGGAGATTTGGGTGCAGTTGATACATGAATAACCATAAATAACAATGGAGAATAATTTTCACTTCGTGGTCACAAGTAAATTAATTTTTTTTATATTTCATGTCTTTCTTTGAATCTTTCGTTTTAATTTTTTTTTTCGTTTTTATATTGTTACATTTTTGACCCAATATGGATATTTAAAATCCCGTATCCCGTCGGGAATCAAACCTGCGTTGCCGTGGATCGGACTCTACAGACTAGCCACAACAAATGAATATATCTAGGCCCAGCCGTCCACCCCTTGGGATACCTCGGTCGTCATGACCATACTCCCAAGTCCTAGTTCTAGTCCTCCCTATCCTATGTTCGCGTCCACGTTCAAGTTCACGGTCCTTAAACCAACACCCCAGGGAGAGAGTGTTGGAGTTTGCAGTTCTGGGAATTGCTGAGCTACATAGTACATCAGGTCGCTCAATCCTGACGACCCCACAGTTGGTCCACGGGCTCCATGAGCCTAGCCGGGAGGACTGCTGTCGCACATCCACCGACCATTCCCCTGTTCTGCCTCCAGGGACGTGTCCTGCAGCCGTTGTGAGACCGGCTAGGGCTACAAGCCCAACAGTGTGAGACTTTTAGTACATCCAGGTGCTCATCTCCTGGCGACCCCACAGTTTGTCGACGGGCCCGTAGGCCGAGCCAGGAACCAGTACAGTAGCTCCCCTCTGGACTGGTCCGAGCCGAGCCCTGGTGTGCCCCCAGGGACGCCTTCTGCCGCTGTTGTGGGCCAGCACGGAGCTCGCAAGCTCCAACAGATGAGCAAATAGTTCGACAAGGCGCTCAACTCTTGCCTACCCCACTAATGGTTCACGAGTCCCTTGGACTTGACCGGGAGGACTCTCTACAGATCCACCGACCTTTCCCCCAGTGCACCAGCTGGGGACGTGTTTGGTTGCTGAAGTGGGTCCAGCCTGAGCTATAGTACGTCAGGTCGCTCAACTCCTGACGACCTCACAGATTGTCCTTGGGTCACTCGGTTCCAGAGTCGGCGCTAAGTCCCAGACCCAAAAGACCGCGCTTCTCCTCCTTTCCCGAGCTTATTGACCTGGTGGTAATTCCCAGCATTACGCCCGGTATTGTCCCAACCAGCCCGTTCGCAAGACTAAGCCTAGTCGTGCCGCTACTGTGAGTCAGCCCACTGAGCAATGTAGGCATCCAGGGAGCTCATCGCCCATGGTGCCCCCACAAAGGTCCTCGGGATTAACCAAGAGAAGGGAGCTTCTGATCTCCACAATCTCCCACCGCCTCGCCACGAAGGCCGCTGCTCCCGTTGTGGGCCGGGACATTTGAGCTTTAGTACAACAGGGCGCTCGTCTCCTGTTGACCCCACTTATGGTCCGCGAGTCCATCGGACTTGGGAGGGAGGACTGACTAGCAGATCCACCGACCTTTTCCCCACTACGCCACCGAGGGGACGCGATTTGCTGCTGAAGTGGGCGCAGCACGAGCTATGTAGTGCATCAGGTCGCTCGAGTCCTGACGACCTCACAAATGGCCCGCAGGTCCGGTCTGGACCTAGCCGGGAGGAGTGCAAGCAAACCACCGACCGTTCCCCTATCCGCCACCCGGGGACGCGCCCTGTTGCTGTTGTGAGCACAGCTGGGGCCCGATAAACGGACCCCCAGGGACAACAAATGAATATAAATAACTTTACAGTATGACGATCTTGTAGAACATTTCCGGGCTGTTGGCCGTACTCTTGAGGCTTGTAGTTCCCCGACGTTTCGCCAGAGACTGCTTCCAGCTTTCTCAAGGGTCGTTTCAAGACAACCCTCAAAGCATGCTGGACGTAGTCTCTGGCGAAACGTCGGGAACTTTTAAGCCTCAAGATCACGGCCAAACAGCAAATGTTTTACAAGATCAATATACTAACTCCGACCGTTAAACCATAAGTCAATATAACTCTACAGTATTCCTCTCTTATGGTTCACTCTCAATAACTCTTGCTTTCGCATCTTGCAGAAATGTATAATATATATAGATAAGTATCATAAACCATTTTAATCGTGGTGTTTGTGTGTGTGTGTGTGTGTGTGTTCTAATGCCACCCACTGTACTTTACATGCTTCGGGTTCTGCGCTGAGCGAATAGATGGCGTTAATGTGGTCTATTTTCAATATACGCATCACTTCGGCAGACCACTTTAAGTATTGTGTACAGAGAGCAGTGTAGGATGAGTGTATGTTTGTGTGTTTGTGAAGTGTTTTGTATGAGGGATGATGATGAAGAAAAGGGAGAGTGTTAAACTCGGTGCCGGCACGTAGCCTAGTGCTATCGAAGAGCACCAAGTGGGCCGCCAGCACTGCATGCCTTCTCAACATATGAATTGTGGAGAGGTTTGTAATTTAATGTAGGAATCTGTTGCACAGTCCGGCGATTAAAAATTATACGCTACTGCCTCTCCTGGTCCCGAGATTGAAAATTCTGCAATTAAATTATATTAATTCCGTGGCGCAAGCTATTAGACACTCGCCTTTCACCGCTGGGGCCTCGAGATCGAGTCTCGTCCACTCCATGTGGGTTTCGTGGTGGACGAAACGGAGCTTGGGCAGGCTTTTCTTGGGGTTTCTCCCGTTTTCCTCTTCCACAATTTCATTCCACCATTTCTCCATACTTATCTCATCAATTTCGTTCATCTGCCCCTGTTACGGTGCGTCAGGCATGGTCGGCCGGCACAATTGGCATTCACAGACCTCTACATAGGGGGCCTTCTCATCTCATCCCTCGACCAGACCCAGAGTTGGACACGAGTTGAGGATGTTTATTATTATTATTATTTTAATATTTATATTGATTCACCAATTAAAATTTTCAACCCCGCCGGATATTGAACCATGGCCCGCTAGTCAGGAAGCAGGTATAGTGGTTTCAGTATTTAAGTTTTCAGACGCTTTGCTTTGTGGTTAGGTAAGTCTATTTTTCACGGGTAAGGATTGGACATATCAAGCGGCGTTGTCAGGTTTTTTCACGGCACTAACATACTGTATTATAATAATACTGCAAAAGACAATAGTTGCAACGCTGTTAAGATATAATTATATCCACGTGGAGTTGACATGGAAACGTCATTTTATACATCAATTATAATGCGAAGACATTTTCAGTTTTTGGTGATTGGAGCGGCGTCTTAGAAGCCTCTAAAAACTCCCCGGCTCTGCTTGGCAGTAACAATGTATTTTTTTAAACCAGAGGGAAGCAGTTTCCTTTGATGCCGCCTGGAAACTACACTATATACTTTTATAGCCTCACTATGGTGGTTGTCCAGCGGCTCGCTTTGTTTCCTCGCAGCTGTTATATACAATTGAATACAAAGATGTCACTGTAATAATTCCGAATGTTAATCATTGTCAAGCATTGTCGCGCGGCACCCGCTTTTATATAAACGGATAACCATAATGGTGAGGCAATAATATTATCTGAGATAGCACGGCATACAAAATAAAATTGTATTATTTAATATCACCATCATTATTTTTATTATTTATTATTATTATTGTTATTGTTATTGTTAGCACGACAGCCCCATGTGCGTTTTGACATTCAGAGTTCTGCACTAGTTTTCTCTGTTCAGAGCCACAGTTCTCCAGTTCTCTCTCATATTCTGATGTCATTCAATACACAGTCCTTCCATCCTACAAGTGAACTGTCAACCTTTGCATACCGAAATCTACCTTGAAATTTCTTTTAGAGAAGCGTTGTGATGTACCAAGGCCGTGACGTTTTAAAGTGCAAGGCACAGAAAACGAAGCTAGTATCCACCAATGGCAGCCCGCCCACTGTACGGAGCAGATGTACATCCCTGTATGATTTAAGCACAGAGTGGAGTTGGGTGGGACGCAGCGTGGACGGCGGGTAGTGAGGGTTTTCCAGTCTGCCAATACAGGTGTCGTATTACTTCCCTATAGTTTAAATGAGAGATTCAGTGCTTGATTTTAGTGTTTTGCAGTTAAAAACTGCAGATAATTTTTTGGACACGGTCTTTGTACATCACAACGTTCCTCTAGAAGAAATTTCAAGGTAGGTTTCGGCATGCAATGGTTGGCAGTTCCCTTGTTACTTCTATCAGGTTTAACGAATTCTGAAGGAATGAAGTTATTGAGTTTGTTATTATGACTATTTAACTCGTGCCCCAAATAGTAGCCAATCACGTTTCAATGAATTTTGTTTTACAACCAATATCAGTCGTGTTTCACCTCGCTCTTTATCGATTTCTCTTTATCAGCTCCTGCTCTTATGATAAAAGAAAGCCCCTCCTTTTTAATATTCTCAAGAGGTCAGAGCATTATTTTACAGTGACTGACTCTCCAACAAATTCATTGTATATAGCAAATAATGAACAGATTCCTTTATTTTACTGAGTTGTTTACTAAAAAATAAATTAATAACCTATAATGTTGGTTATAATATACATTTTGATGTGTTTATTTTTTTCTCCACTAGGGTGCATTCTTACAAATTGCGATCCTATTTGGTAATAAATAATATGATGAAGTTGCAGTGAATAAAAATAACCTCACATTTCTGATTTGTTTTTAAACGTCATTTACATTAAATGCCGACATATAAATAATTTAAAATACTGGTAACTTATTTAAAAATGATTTTTGAGTAATCAGCTTAATTTCATTCATTATATACAAATGCCACTTTTGATTTCCAAATACTCTAGATAAAAAAATCTTAACTGCATACAAGGTCCATTATTTTATAACTTTACATTATAATATGTTTTATATACTCTAATAATTTAGACTGAATGTCCTTTGTTTACTAGTTTTGTAGAAATAGACTCGCCAGTTACCTGTTTCCTATTCAGAATTTTATGATAGTGTAATAAATGAATAGTTCAGATCCGAGAATTCCGTTCCATGTCCCCCGGCAGCGCAGGTTTCTGTGGAGTTTGGAATGTGTGGACCCTAAGCACCATGTAAATTCCTTTCAACTTCTAAGTTGTTTCCTTTTAATCTCATCCTAGTCTCTGATATTTTCTCAACATTATCATCATTGAGTTATTGAGACAACTGTTCAGCTCTTCCTGCCTCAGAATTCAGCTTTCAGTTCCATTGGCCTACCACGTTCTCTGCTGCCTCTGTAAATATATATATATATATATCTCCATTTTACGTTCACTTTTGAATTGCAATGCTAAAGATCTCCTCTAATTGTTAAAGAGCTTCGTTAAATAAAATACTAAATAAAATAACCGTATTGTTCTTCATCGTTCACTGCTCTTTGCGATGTTTTAACGAATTCCGAGGAAATGTGGTACTCATGGAAATATATACGTATATATATAAATTACAATTCGTCATCCAACCTACTTATTACACACAAAAATGATATATATGTATATAAAGTAATACATCCTCATTAAAATGCTTTATGGCATAAGATGGCACTGCGAGCCCGTCCCGCTGCCTCTTATGATAGACAGAATTGTATATAAGGAAAAGGAAATTGGACGATGTTATGCATCAACCAGCTAAGCACCACTTTTTAAATTATATTTTTGATACCATCTGTTGCACTGGCTCATGAAGTAAGTGTACGCACACTTTTAGCGCCAAATCTTTAAACATAGCCTTATTATTAAATAAAATTTGAACGCAATCAGTCATATCAGAGATTCTGTGTTTTGCAACAAACGTCTATGAAATCAGATCTTCATAAATACATATTCTAAATTTTGCATCATGCAGTTAAGCACCAAATAATCCCATTCTTAGATTGTTGATGTGTAATTGTCAAACAAGGAAAATAATTTGCAATATCCGGTAGTTAGTTTGGCGCTACTAGAAACAGTTAAGATTGACTTATACTTTAAACGTATTTTTCTCGAAACTTACATAATTGCGCATAAACGGTTGATACATAACGCCGTCCAATTAACGTTTGATCTGGGGTGCCTGGATAGCGAAGTCGGTATCGCGCTGACGTGTAGAGTTAGAGGTCTCAGCATGGCATAATACTAAATTACACAAATGTCCTCACTAAAATGTAGAACAGAATGACAGGGTTATTTGTTTTGGTTTCCTTCCCTCTTCCATTGTGCCCATTTCATTTCAACTATCACTTCTATAGATTTTCTTTAATAGATATTTGGTTTGTATTTTGTCTTATTATTACATTTCGAATTCTGTCTCTTCTTGTCCTACCCAAGTATGTTCTATAACATTCTATTACAACTGAAAGTAGGGCCTGTATGAATTTCATGATATTTCAGATCTATCAATTAGATATTCAATGCTGCATGAATTGGTTTTCATTAAAACTGTGTAGTTTATAGAACCCCAACCCCTCATGAGTGAAAAACAATTAGTGCGTTACATTTCAATAAATAAGGGGTTAGTTGCGGATTTCCGGTATATGCAGGAAGGGGACAATCATTCCTATCCGCTTTCAGATTTACTAACTGAAAATTTGCAATACAAATTTAATGTCATACATTCCATCTGGCAGTTTTTTTTTTTTTTCGGCCGCGCGGTGGGCTTGTGATTATGTTCTTGCCTCCAGAGGATCGCGCATTCAAATCTGGCCTGGGTCGATGGATTTTGAAGGTATAAAAATTCAAAGGGACAAATCCTCCCGGAGGGACTTTAAGCCATGAGTCTCGATTCTGAAGATTCTCGGGCTCGTAAAATAATCTTCTTCTTCTTCTTCACTTCCTGGTTTAGGCAAGAGTTGCCTGTTCCGTCTTCACTAATAGATCTAAGACCATCTCTTCCGAGGACGTCCGACATCTCTTCTTCCTCTTGGAAAATAATGGAAGATTTTATTTGGTAATCTACTTTCTTCCATTCTTTCTACATGTTCTTTCCACTGTATCTTGTTGTTAAATATCTTTTCTTTTATGGAGTAGATCTGCAGTTCTTCACGGATATCCTCGTTTCTTATCTGGTCCATTCTAGTGCAGCCTTTTACTCTTCTTAAAAATTTCATTTCGGCTGCTTGGATTTCACTTTCTTGTTTGGTAGTGGTAATCCAAGATTCACTCCCATACAAAAGGACAGGGACAGCCATTGTTTTATAAAATTTTAATTTTGTTTGTTTATGGGCTTTATTATTCAATGTTCTATTTATTGTACCACAAATAGCTTGAAACTGATGTGTTTTGTGTTCAATATCTTTATCATACCCATAGCTGATGTCACATCCTAAATATTTAAAGTGGGATACTTGTTCACATTTCTGAAAAAATCCTTTGAGCAAAATACTAGGGCATTTGATAAGTAATAACATCACAAAATAATATTTAGGTTACTTTTGACATTACGAACTTCATTAATAGTCTCTTGTCAAGTCAACTATACGTTGGAATATGGTGTACTCCATCCGCAGCACCATTTTTGGATATCTATTTCACTGATTGATGTAGAGCTTTATGGATGTCAACTAATGATTGAAATCGAATGCCTCGTAGATGTTCTTTGATCTCTGAGAATAAGTTACAGTTACAAGGGCTCATGTCTGGTGAATTTGGTGGATGTTCGATTACCTCCAAATCCCACCTTCTAAACAAATTCTACTGAACATTTTTTTAGGGCGGTATCACTTACTAAATATGAGAAACGGTGAATATCTTTGCAAAATATTACTATTTCGAGACTGAATTATATATTTATACAACATACTGTAAGATCGCAATGGTCACCACTAGGATCGCTGATTCACAGCAGTACTTCCATTACTTTTTGAATACACTAGTGTAACTGACTTTTTCTTTCCGAATAATACCTTTGTTTCCTACTAGATGTTACCTCGAGGCGATGCAATAACTACATGTCCCTCGCTAACATCTGAAGGGAAACAAGCTTGAAGTCCCTCCTGAAGATTTTGATTTTTCCGTCCTAAAAATCCATTGACCGCGACTCTCGGGACTGGAAGAAGGAACATAATCACTAGACAACCGCGGCTGACATATGACAGGGATAATTTTAATATTTCTGATATTTATGAAATTCAGCTATAGTGCATGCCTCCTGAAATATGGTTAATATTATTAAATGGTAATTCGATGCTTGTTTAACAATTATTGTCGGCCGCGATAGACTAGCCCTGTATAATCTACTTCCCTCAAATCATAGTTAATGTTGTTCTCCCACCTCGTTCTTGGTCTACACCAACTGGGCGTTTTCACTCTGGCTTTCCTACAAGAAGCTTTCATGCACGTCTTTCATTCCCCATACGCGCAACATGTCCTGCCCATCGCAGTCTACGAGACTTAACTGTTCTTATTATATCTGGCTACGCCTAAATAAATAAAATCTGTTTTTATTTTTAGTTGAATAAGTAAAAAGAAAAAATAATTATAAATTTATATCGTAATTATTTTTAGATAATCCGTGCTGATTACCGGCGTTGCCGAGGAATCTACTTATCCCAATCTTCTAGGCATAAATGAGCTGAAAGACAAAAATGGTTATTGAGAGTTATCCGTAAAAGAATACCCGCTGTACACTGCTACGCTTGCCCGGGAATCTAGGCATCCCGACCTTCTTGGCATCAATGAGCTGAAAGACAAAAATTATTATTGTGTTGCTCGCAAAAGATATACATATGCTATCGCGGACTTTTTTGTATATTCTTTTAGATATTCAGTTCTGTGTACATTAATTTGGTGTATATGTTATGGTTTAGGCAGCGTAAGCCATTTAAGCATCCAAAAAGTTTCGAAAAACATCTTTCTCTACAAAGGGCGATTTTTAAGAGTGAAGGGTTTGAGTATTACAACTCTCTTATAGCCTAAAATCTTCCCGAGAAACTTCTGAACATTTTGCAAAAAAGCCCCATCACAATCGGATAAACGGTATGGCAGCGCATAAAGGACAGACAGATAGATATATATTCCCACTGTGGTCTCGAGGTGCTGCCTTGTCACGCAGCGGGCTCGGGTTCGATTCCCGGTCGGGACATACTATTGGGTGAGGTATTTTCGGAGTTTTTCCTCACCTGTAAGACAAATGCCAGGAAGCTTAGGGTCCAACAGTCCCCGAAAATCATCCGGCCGTCATCATCATCATCATCCTTATCCTTATCATTATCATAATCATCCTTCACCGGTGTGGAAAGCAACGGGAAGCTACCACACATATAATTTCCTAGTAAAGCTGAAAAGCATAGCATGAAAATGCTATGATTGCAGTGAAAAACCTGCCCTCGGGCAGAATTACTATGGATGGATATATATATATATATATAAAATTACTAGAGCAAGGATTTAATGCAGTAAAAGTTAATATTGTAATATAGTATAATTAAAAGTAAGACTTCTGATTGTCTTTTGTCTTGGTTTCACAAACAAACAGTTGAATAATATAATGAGAAGTTAGACTTCTGACTGTATTTTGTCTTGGTTTCAAACAAAAACAATTGAATAATAACACAAAAACACAACATTACTGCCCCAGACTTCACAGAGAGGCTATTGAAATTTACAAACACAAAAATTCCTTTAACAAAAAAGAAGAAACTATGAAGATTAATAAAATTTGGATTCCGGCATTATATAACACGAGAATAAAACCCATGACTTACGCCAGTGATAACCAATCAGAAAAATAGCTCCAAAGTAAAGGACCGTGTAGAAAACATTCTCCGCACAATACTCAACTATAAATCATCATCATCAATGGCAGTCATGGATTAGGCCATTGGCCTGTTCCGCTTCAGGAAGGAAATTGATCCCTCCATCTCTTCTTAGGTCTTCCTGGGTCTCTTCGCCCTGTGGGTCTGTAGTTCAATAGCTGCAGAGGTAGTCTATTGTTTGGCATTCTCAGAAGGTGTTCATGCCAATTATTTTGATATTTTTGAATGATTTCAGTTATTGCTGGTGTGTTGAGAGCTTTGCGGATATCTTCATTACGTATGTGATCATAAAGCGTATAACCCGCTAAAGGTCTTAATAACTTCATTTCTGCAGCTACTATCCTATTTAATTTACCTGTAGTAAGAGTCCAGGTTTCAGAACCATAAAGTAGAGTTGGAAGAGCCATCGTTTTATAAAATTTTAGAATTGTATCTGGACGTACTTTTCGGAAATGAATGCTTTTTATTGTTCCTATACTCAACTATAAATAAGGACACGATTTCCAACACACAGCCAGTCTGCAGCCGACATTTGAAGAGTTAACAAGTCAAAGAACATGCAGAATCTCCTGAGGATGTCTACCGCAATAGTAGACGAAACGTTGAGTTTTAATAAAACCAGACCACGGCCATTTAGCCCGAAAGACATAAAATACATGAATCAATTTAATAATAATATATACTATCTGTGTTGCTATCTTAACTTTCAGTGCATTAAAATACTTGCCCTAATAATTACACATTTTCTAGATTTTATATTTCACATTATTTTATGACAAAGAAGAAATATTATGCAGCGCGTTAATACACAGATATGTTTCTTATAACAACAAACTGAATCCCCCGGCGCGGCGGTTTCTGTTATCGCTTGATGGTAGCAGGACATGAAAATAGGAAATTGTTTGAAGATGGATAAGGATAACAAATACTGAAATAAATACACGCATGCAACACGTTAATACTAATAACCTGTGTACAATGTTCCATGTTTTGTTTATCTAACTCCAGAATAACAAGAAATGTATCTTAATACAAATTAACGGGGGATTCTATGACATGTATCAGTCTACATTAATTTAAAAAAAAGCAAAAATTATTGTAGAGCATGAATAACTAAATAAATTACGGCATTTTATCTAATAAACTAATCTGGTGAACTCTAACTTGTCCCATCGGAATCTAACAAAACAAATTGAATTTTTAAAAATATGTTTTGGAATTGATTGCGAACGTTGGTAACACAGATTTCACAAATATGCCCTGCCATCTGGTGGAAGTTACGCATTTGCACTGTGATTCTTGAGAGATAAATAGCATAATTTGCATACGTAGATGCATATCTAATAATTGTGAGATACCTATGTTTTAAGAATTGTTGCAAAATGTTTAAGGTAATACGAAATGTTATTATTAACGGAAGAAGTATGTAAAACAAAAGTATTTGAAGAACGTAGTGTAGAAAATCATAAGGGTATTCTACACTTGAGCCATAAATATTTCCACACATGCATAAAGTGCAGGTTTTACTAAAAATACGTTTTTTATGAATGTCCTAACATTCCATGTTCCTAGAAACTTGTCCCTGTGTTTGAGCCTTTGACATGATTCTCTGAAGTAGTCCCCTCCCGTAGGTGATGTCGAAATAAATGTGAAAGACTAACCGAAAGACTACTTGTAGGAGGATTAGAGTTTGTGGTTGTTAGGAATCGGAAGGCAACGTACAGTTATAAACAGAAAAAAAGTATATATATATATATATACACACTAGCTAATACCCGGCGTGCGTTGCTACGCCTAAATAAATGAAATGTTAAAGGTTAATTAAATTGTATGATATATGCTGATACGAATCAAACATGGTGATTGCTAGTCAGTTTTTAATTTCGGATTTCAGATAAACCTCCACTTCTAATTGTCGGATTTCGCTCATTTTTGATAATACCGACATCTGCTTATTTTAATAGGATATACTGAGTTTCGGTGTGAAATATTGAAAAATGTGCCAGCTAGAGCGATTTTTAAATTTTCACTTCAGGTGAACTCCTACACCTAAGGGTTTTAGAGGGCCCAATTGTTAATCTAAACAATTGAGGAGTCCAATCAGACACGCACACAAAATAATTTCATCAAAATCAGTCCAGCCGTTTAGGAGGAATTCAGTGACAAACACACGTAGCCTATAGAAGAATTATATATGTAATTGGTGGATGATGATGATAATAATAATAATAATAATAATAATAATAATAATAAAATAATATAATAATAATAATAATATTATCCTCTCATGGAAGGTGAGTTGATTGATTTGCTTGGAGCTACGATACATCTGCATTTTACGACCAGTTCATCCAGTTTGCCTGTCTGTGTCGCTCATCGATTTATTACCAGTTATGCATTAAGATGCAACACGTTGCATTTTCAACTGCAGACTTTCAGACGCGTCAACAGTATATTTCTGTGCACTCTATGCGGGATGCACGATTCAACCTTTTTCCCATTGTCGTGCTGCCTCTCTCTCCTTTTTCATTCAAAGGGCCTTCTAGGTCTGTCGCGCCATGGAGTTTGGAGTATGGGACCTAATATCATTCTTAGGAACTCCGTTCACCATTCTCATTCTTCATGCCTTGGTTCACCAGCCGAATGCTGGCCTCACATCTACTTGCGTCATTTACAGATTATCCAGCCAGTATATAGATGACATGTAGTCAGCATATGAGGATTCCCCTGCTTTCTCAACCATACGATGTAATTGATGTATGAAATACAGTAGCCTATATATTGATTCAGTCTACATTTTACGAATAAAATATAAATATTAGGGGAATTCTATGTTACGTATCAGTCTAAATAAATTCAAATAATAAAATCATAAAATGTAAACGAAATTGTAGCAGTACGTGAATAATTACTTCACACACACACACACACACACACACACACACACACACACACACCTATGTATTTAAATAAATGTCCGCAAATGAGCCATGTGCGGGATAACTGCAAATGTATAGTTACAATCCGCCACTGATTTCATTAAGAAACATCTTCCTAAATAGTCATCATCATCATCATCACTCCAGGGATTAGGCAATTGCCCGTTCCGACTTCATATTGCATCAGCCCAACGTCTTCTAGGTCTTCCAACATCACGCCTTCCTCTTGCTTGATAGTTCCTGGCTAACAATGGATATCTCTCCTTACTCATTCCATCCATGTAATCAATCCATTTCTGTCTGTAATTCGTGACTTTATCCAATAAAGGCTGTACTTTCAATTCTTCTCTTATATCTTCATTTCTTATTCTATCAAGTCTTGTACATCCTTTTACTTGTCTTAGGAACCGCATCTCTGCCGTCTGTATTCTATCCTTCTGTCTTTTCACTGGAGCCCAAGTTTCACATCCATACAATATTGTGGGAACCGCCATAACATTATACATTTTTATCTTGGTTTCTTTTTCTAATTTTATTTTTGAATGTTCTCTGTATTGTTCCACACACCATCTGAAATTTATTTATTTTGGAGTCAATATCTCTTTCCACATTGTAGCCAACATCACAGCCCAAATATTTGAAACTAGACACCTGTTCTATACTTTGATTTTCTAAAATAATTTTGGTTCTCACTGGATCTCTTCCTCTAAAAGCCATGGTCTTCGTTTTCCTTACAGAAATCTTTTGATCGTATAACTTACATATTTCATTTAATGCATGCATTGATTTCTATAAGTCGTCTTCATTTTTCTGTATTATGATTACATCGTCAGCAAATAGAAGATTATTTATGCACACTTTATTATCTATTCTTATTCCTGGATTTACTAAAACTTTCCATTTATTTAAAATATCGTCTATATATATATTAAACAAAGTGGGTGATAAACTACATCCTTGTCGTAATCCAGTATTTCCTAAATAGTACAAATTGATTTGAAAAGTAGACTTTTCGTTTAATTGCCATTCTATGTTGCCCAAAATGCACTCATAGCTTAACCTACCAAGGAGTAGAATTAATACTTCACACGTTATACGCTGCAGGGAAGCGCTTAGAATAGCAAGGGCTTATCAACAAAAATCACATTTTTTTATTATTGCAATCTAAACTTTCAACCTTCTTCTTTCATCCGAATTGTAAACCACTACAGAACACAATATTTAACTTATTTGTATTGACAGATACGCTACGTCATGCGATATAAAGAAAAAAGTTTGTGAAAATTTTAAACGCGATTTTCTCTAAACTATTCTTTTGCATATACGCCCTTGCTATTCTAAGCACCTCCGATAATACTATACACTCCTATCACTTAAAGAAGGCGTTCAGAGTGTCGTCCTTGCATCTGTTTGCAATATTGCAGTCGTCTCTGCAATGAGTTTCGATATTTTGTGTACAACGCAGGATGTCAAGGGCGGGTCATAACCACATATTCACAATAATAAATCTTGCACACGGTTTGTTGCGGGCACGTTTACTGGAACTTTTTTCTTCTATTACCGTATAGGCCCTACTTTCAACCGTTTCAGTTTGCGTTGTTAATGTCGATACAACCTGCATTGCGTTTAATTCATTTAGGCATAGTAGCAGCACTCGCCGAGTATCAGCTAGTTAGCTATATCTTTATCGTATGTAATGTGACAACCTACATAGTTCTACTGAATTAGAAAGCGAAATATTACTATTGGCCAACAAAAAAAAGTTAATAAAAACAACATTATACGTTCCACTAACATAAAGTGTAGAAAAAACCCTCTAATATATATATATTTTTTTTTTTTGCGCGATAGTGCGTTTTATCGAACTTACAGCAATGGCGACCATGATTGAAAGTTCAACTTCCTACATTTCGGGGTTGCCGACCTAAATAACTATAATATAATAAAACAATAACTATACTGTAATATTACATATTACAAAACGAATGTGGGAAGTAAAACCACTACCCTCTATGTATACTACATACAATGTATATATAAAAAATATCCAAAAGGTAGTGTTGATATACATTATATGAAACAAATCACTGCATTTTAAATGAACTGAACTTTATTTGAAACAATATAAAATAATAAATACGTTCTTGCCGCCATTTTATCACTAATATTGTCTCACGGCCTCCTGTAGTTTCAACTAATAAACATTGCCCACACTGTTAACTTTGGTCAATTGTTTATAATGAATGCAAATATTTCCAGCAAAGGTATTATTTTAATGTTATTTATTATTATTTAAGTGAAAACAACATCGCGCAAAAAAAAATGTACAACGCACGTTTGTGAAGTGTTTTACAGAATCTCGGAAATTAAAAACCTCGCTGTCGCTCGGTTTTTAAACATTTTCCTCGATTCTGTAAAAAACACTTCCAAACCTCGCATCGTAATATACTATTACTGCATTACGAGAAAATGTATTTATTATAATGGAGTTGGTTAACTATTAGAGCAAAAACTGTTTCTTTGCACATTACTTGTGAAAATGGATAGAGAGAAAGGAACCGAATGATTCTTGGAAATGGAATATTCGGTTTAACTGACACGTTAAAACATTTATCCAATGGAGTGGATGATATTAAACCATGAATGTGTTGCTTAATTAAATCATAGCATTTTTCTACTTCGTGCTCACGAGAGAGAAAAAGTGAAAGCAGAAAAGCCCGCTCGTCCTCTTGTAACAAATCGTGACGTGACACATGCGGAATTCTGCCTTGCATTATTCATAACATCGTTTGTTTAGCCCATTTCCAAATAAAAATAAGGAAACCAACCTTGTGAAGGGCATTTGTTTATTTATTTCATAACTACTCACTGGCTCTGTCAGACCCGAAGGTCCATGGTCATGCGGACATAAGCTCTCCATACATCCCTACTCCCCTGTATAATTTACCCCTCTTAAATCATGCTTAATGTTCTCTTGTTTCATTCTTGGCCTACCTACTGGCCGTTTTCCCTCTGGTTTTCCTACAAGAGTTCCGTGCCATAGCCAAGTGGTTAGGACAAGATGCCTTTAGCAGAGCTATGGGACTTGCTCTGGCTCGAGTCTCCATGGAAGAAGAAATTTTTTCATGGAATTTGGGCTAGTATGGGACCGTGGGTACTAGCTACATTAAGTAGCTACTCCAGGTTGAGAAAACCAGTTATAATGATTGAGGGACCCGACATGCTGATCACAAGTCAGCCCTATACTGGGAGGATGATCGTCTACCTCTGTGTGATTAATGTATGTGGATGTGAGGCCAGCAGCCGGTTGGTACGCCAATGGGTTTTTAGGCCTGTCGCGCCTTGGAGTTTGGAGTTTCCTACAAGAAGTTTCCATTTGTATTTTGTTTAGTCTATGTTTTAATAATATCTTAAAATTGTAATATGTATGTAATTCTACTATTCGCTGGTTGAGTGGAAGAGAAGGCCTTATGGCCTTAACTCTGCCAGTTAAAATAAAGCATTATTATTTTTTTTCTCTTTCATTCCCCATCAGTGCCACATGTCCTGTCCATGCAGTTTACGGACTTAACTGTTCTTATTACATCTGATTTCCCATGAAGATCATGTAGCTACTGTTGTGTAGTCTCTCCATTCACCTGTCCGAGTCCTGATACTCCAAGTTTCTATGAGCATTATCCCTGTATTCGTGCCTTTGCCGTGGATTCTCTGAGGTAGGTTGAACAGAAAGGGGGACTATTTTACCATCGGGAAAGTTTACGCCAATGGAACCCATATCCATGGGTTGTATTTTTTTTTTTTGTATTTGTTGTATTTTTTACGGTGTAAGATCGTCACTCTGTCGACCAAGGTATTTTTTTGTCTGTCTTATTGCCTTCGACCTGTCCTGCATGGGTAAACGTTTCGGCAGCAATGCTATTGCCGGCATAACTCTCGGGGTCATTTAAGGACGCAACCATTACACCACGACAATAAAGATTCTATGGAGGGGACTGAATGGAGCATAGCAGGTTTTGAGGAGGCATGCCTCTCTTATGAGCCGCCGCAGCTCTTCATATTAGCCACTCTATCCACACTTTAGACTTTGAAATGTTCAATACCCAACTCCAGCGACTGGATGTCTTTGAACTTTTCCCGATGTTATCTCTGATGCTCTGCATCAGTTATGGATTGCACATGCATCGTCCGCTGCATTGTTCATCATATACGAGCCTGTACACCTGAATTTGTTCACAATCTCCTGAAGACCTGTCTCGAGAGATGCTTCTTTATGGCACTTTCTCTGAAAATTCTTCTGCAGTTCAACATAACTTTTACCACACAAACGGCACTCCGCCAATGTGATTTCTTCAACAATGGTTAAAATTTGGACGTATCTTTACTGAAATGAACCTCAGTAATGTTTTCTGTAAAAAAATATAGGGAGTTTATGGATACCTTTTATTTGATTCTTATTTATTTTCGCTTTAATATCAAAGTTCACCTCTTATATCAAAAATTGCCCGATTCAAAAACAGTTAAAAAGAGCTCACTAAATATTTCCTTAGACAATATAGTATATAACCATGTTGTAGGTATATTATTATTGTTTTTATATATATATTTTTCACTTTCTTTACCAAGCCAACTATATTTAATCTAATTATAGGCATTATTGGTGTCACTACTTAAGAGAGTAAAAATATGACGAACATGACCAATAAATTGCTATAGTATGCTCTGTCATATGTAAATGGCCAAATATGACTTATAAAAATAGAAACACAATTCCAACGTTCTTGAAAAGAGAAAAGTTTGAAGTTGCGATCACGGCAGCATTGGTCTTAAAGTTATACATACATGCATATGGACGGATGAATAAATAGATGGATAGATAAGATAGACTAAGTGAAGTAAAGTGTTCCCTTAGAAGGTCTTAGATCTCCTAGGTCACCAGATCTAACCCCATGTGATTTTTATCTGTGGGGTTATGTATAATACCGTGTTTTTATCCCCCTTATGCCTAACACTCTTGAAAATCTGCGACATTAATTGTTGAAGCTGCGATTTCGATAAATTAGAGATCAGCTGATTCGTGTGTGGCAAGAAATGAGTCACCGTTTTGATATTTGTCGTGTAACATATGGTGGTCATATTGAATGCATAAAATAGTGAAATTTGAATTTTTCTCTTTCCAGGAACGTTGGAATTGTTTCTATTTTTTTGTAGTTTGGAAGAATAAACGTTCGAAGTCTATTCTTTCTTTCTGAATATCCCTGTATATTTAAGAAACAAATCACTCTTATAATATATATGTATACACGAGGCAAAGGAAGACCTAAAACCTCCTGGAGTCAGGGAATATATTTATACATGAAGGAGAAACATCTACAACCAGGAGATTGGATGGGCCGACAAAATTGGCTATTAGGAATCGGACGATGTCAAAGACATTAATCAACCGATGATCTATCTATATACATACATACCCTATAGGCCTATCATAAAAATTCTAACCCTAGTCATGTCGTGTTTATTCCAAACTTTTTCTGCTGAGGATTGCCCATCACATTTCGCGGAAGTAGCAGGCCCGCTGAGAGACTGAAATGTTCAGTTACTGCATTCCCTCGTGATATATTATGCTGCTTAACACATTTCTGTGATCACTTTGTTTTGAACTGCGGATAATAGGATATTGAGAAGTCGAAATGATGAAGAAACAGTTGTCACGCCACCTACATCTTATGGACCATAAACATAACAGTTAATACATACCGTTAACTTCACAGCTTATAATTATAGATTTGCTTGTCAGTTATTGTCAATTTATGTGCCATCTTCATACGAGTGAAAGCTTTTAATATGACATAAAGAAACCGGTTTTCATGTCGTGCAAACTTTCAATGCTCTGTTTTCTTCATTAATAAACTGTATACATGCATTGACCGAATTTTGCTATCACTGAATAATTTAATTCTAAGCATGCAAACTGTACAATATCACAGTACTGTTAATCATATTGCAAAAGGAGCTCTTTAAAACTGTTATTTCCAATGTATAATGTAAACTTCTAATTATCCCGAAGAAGAAATTGCGATTCTCTCTTCCAAGGAGCATAAAATTCGTGAAAAAAAAGTTAAAAATGTATCCAGATTGTAGGTCCTATAGTATTATGTTATGAAATTAATTTGTATATATGCCTAATGATACAAATTTTGAAGAAGTGGCTGAATTCAAATACCTTGGATCAATAATTAAAAACAGGAATTAAGCGCTGAAAGAAATTAAATATAAGCTCAATTTTTGAAATACGTAACAGGGAATCTTGTCGTCGCTGGACTTCTCTCAAAAACGTTAAAAATGAGGTGGGATAATATTAAACATGTTTTGAGGGAAGCAAATTGTAATAATAATAATAATAATAATAATAATAATAATAATACTTTATTTATTCTGGCAGAGTTAAGGCCATAAGGCCCTCTCTTCCACTCAACCAGCACAATTACAAATAAATATTTGACAAATATAGATATACACTATACTAATTATAAACAGTTAAAGATACAATAAATGTAGCAATGTAAATGTCATGTACAAACAACATTTTATAGGGTAATAACAATAATGATACGAATAATAATAATAATAATAATAATAATAATAATATGATACATTATACGGGAAACACCAATTAATATATATATCAAGGGATGATTGGAGAAACATTAGCACAGGATAGGGATGTATGGAGAGCTTATGTTCGCGCTGCCGTGAACCTATTCGTTCGATAGGGTTAGCAATTTACTTGTGGCCTGTGAAATTAGGAATCATTAATATTATGTAATGTAACTGCATGAAATCAATTTGTAATACTGTATTGTAATTTATTAGGTAAGACGCAATTGTTAAGAAATGAGGGGACGAGATTAAAATTAGTGGTTATTTTTAAAATAAAGAGGAGCTTATAACATTGTAGGATATACTAACGATTAAGTATTGTGTAATAGGTTTTGCAGCATTGCTTGTATTTCTTTCAAAATGTTGGAAAGATTTTATAATTTTGAAGCTATATACTCGTATACACATATATATATATATATATATATATATATTTTTTTTACTCAGAATAACACACCATTCACTTGAAATAATCAATATATATGGAAAGGGACTTTATGTGAATAATAATTGAATATTGTAAATTCTCGAGAAAAACGTATTGACGGAAACAAAGGACAGTTCGTGACTTTGCGATAATATGTAATCGATATGTTTCCATGACCTCTACCATCGCGTTATTGTTAAGGTCGAATCTCCATCTTCATAATGTATAGAATTTGACAATAAGTAGGCCTTATATATAGTGTGTTTAGAAACCTGATGTAGATAACTTATCTTTATATATTATGTATAATTTTTCTGTACGTGTGTTTGTCACTAAACCCCTCCTAAAGAACTGGATCGATTTTTATGTTTTTTTTTTTTTTTTTGTGTCTGAATGGGGCTCTCGATGGTTTAGATTCACACTTGGACCCTCTAAAACCATTGGGTGTAGGAGTTCACCTGAAATGAAAATTTAAAAATCGCTCTAACGGCCACATTTTTTCAATGTTTCACAACGAAACCCAATATATAGTATTAAAATTGACCGAAGTAGGTATTAAAATGAGCGAAATCCGACAAATAGAAGTGGAGGTTTATTTTAGTTGAGAAGACTGATGTAACAGGTACGAATTTTATAATTTTAGTATTTTAACCAATAACCACAATGATGGTTCACCATGAATTTTAAGTGTCATTAACTTACTTATTGACTTTACGGCCCTTTGAGTCAAGCCATAGCCGCTCCTTTTGTTAAAATTTTCTATTCCAAGCATAATTTAGTTATATTTATTTCCCTACAGATGCCATGGATGGCATGTGATCAGCATACCGACCCAATGAAGGCAATAGTAGGCAAGTAATACTTGAATAATGAAGATGGTAAATTTTGTTTTTAAGGCCTCTTTTTTTCTAATGCGTTGTTTCTGTTGCAGTACATTAATATGCACAATATTCTGTCATTACATCTTGCTCAAAGATTAATAAGTTATAAATAGATTATGCATATAATAGCCTATTAATAAATCATTCTATTTGCGACATTATTTATCTTACTTATTAAGGAGGCCGTTGAATTAAATAGTAACGAAAAACTAATAAAAAATTTGTTTCGTGTGTGTATCTATATATCGATATCATTATATATATATGTATCCCTCCATAGTAATTCTGCCCGAAGGCAGGTCTTACACTGCAATCATAGCATTTTCATGCTATGCTTTGTAGCTTTACTAGGGAATTATAGGTGTGGTAGCTTCCCGTTGCTTTCCACGCCGGTGAAGGATGATGATAATGGTAAGAATGATGATGATGGCCGGATGATTTTCGGGGACCGTAGGGCCCTAAGCTTCCTGACATTTGTCTTACAGGTGAGGAAAAACTACGAAAAAACCTCACCCAGGAGCCTGTCCCGACCGGGAATCGAACCCGGGCCCGTTGTGCGACAAGGCAGCACGCTACCTCGAGACCACAGCGGTGGATATATATATATATTAGGGTGTCCCAAGACTTAAAAGGAGTTTTTTTTCGCAAAATAAAATACACGTACCCTCTATTTTTTTTCTGTTTGATCTTCATCATCATCATGAACAACTTCGTTTTAGGCCATGTGGCCTGTACGGTAAACCTAGCGAAGATTGTCTTGATCTTTCCACCGATGTTTTGGTCTTCCTTGGTCCCTATGTCCAGTTGGGGTATATTGGAATGCCAATTTTGGAAGTCTATTTCTTGCCATTCTCCTCAGATGATTTTTCCATTCTTGTTGGTATCTTTGTATATCTTCATTTAAACTTGTTACTCCAAGATCTTAATAAGATCTGTTTGATCTTAATAACTCAAATATTATTGCGATTGGATCATGACAACCCGTGCTACTTCTTGCCAAACATAAGACATGCAAATCTATACTGGGTTAGTATAGAAGGATCCTAGAACTAAAAGTTTATTTAGTAAATGTCCACCGTTATGGTCTCGAGGTAGCGTGCTGCCTTGTCACGCAGCGGGCGCGGGTTCGATCCCCGGTCGGGGTAGTTTTTCTGGGTGAGGTTTTTATCGGGGTTTTTCCTCACCTGTAAGACAAATGTCAGGAAAACTTTAAGGCCCAAACGGTCCCCGAAATCATATGGCCATCATCTTTATCATCATCATCATTATCATCATCCTTCACCGGTGTGGAAAGCAACGGGAAGCTACCACACCTACACAATTCCCTAGTAAAGTGCAAGCATAGCATGTTAACCCCTTAACTGGGGACCTAGCTAGTGCAGTTCTACAGCTCTGTGGGGAGCCTTTTCTTCCTTTAATTTAAAATATTATAAAAAATACAGGGAGTAAACATTTGTAACATATCCATCAAATATTATACAAAACAACCATTATCTTTCATATGGTCATATTTTTTAATCGAAATTTCATACTTTTATTTTTTTCAACTTTAGTACAAAAACGGCACAAGTGTCTTCTCGTGTTCAATTTAAAGTAATTTGGAAAACATTATTTATATTACATGTAATGAATATTAAAAAAGTATGCAAATCTCTTAAATGCAATAAATGTTAACTCTGGCCTTACATGGTGTCTGTCATCAGTGGCGTTGTTTCAAGTCTTACATCGATATAAACTAAGCATTTAGGATATATGTATAAATAAATAAATTAATTTATATTGACAATTTACTCCGAAGTTTATAATGTAAATATACAATCTCTTTTAACATTGTGTAAATATTACAATTTTACGACACATATGACCAGTGGCGTTACTAAATACTGTCAGTTTTGAGTTATTACAAATAATCGCATTTTTTTTTAATTTTTAGATCTTTAATATACCGTAAAAATATATATCCGTACAATTAGTAGTTTTTATTGTAGTAATAGTGATTATTGACGTCATCAGATATTATCAGTGGCGTTATTGAACACTGGTGTGTTGAGAAGTCACTGGTTATTATTGTTGTTAGTATTATGAATGCTACATAACTTCATTTTAGAAAACACTCATATTTTCAGTAAATTGTAAGTAGCTTATAAAAAAATATGATGAAGTGAAAAAAAAAAAAACTAGAGCGAAATAAGACGTTTGAACTAGTTACTTCAAGACTGGAGAATGGAGGGTAAAAGTTAGCAACCCCAATTGAATGTTTGTGCAATATTTTTCTAATGTGATAAAAGACAGACCTCTCATTTAAACGTGTGAATGAGAAGTTACAAGAAACTGTACCAGAGTTATTATTTTTTCATTAACTTAGACCGTTCTTGCATTAAGGTTTAAGGCTAATCTGAGTTGAAAGATATATTATGTTGAGCAAACAGATGATGTCTGTTTTTTTTTTCTGAACACGTCTAGTGAATAATATTTTATCATGAATGTTATATAGCTGGCCAGTTACCGATATATGTTAGTCCGTTCTTGCGCGCATACATGATATGTGATTTTAACTCTCGTAATAAGAAACTGTTAAGAGACCGGTCAAAGGGGGTTGAAAAAAATCACACTAGATGTCATACCCATACAGAACAGATCTTCAAAATTTTGTGTTCCTGCATCGCCAAATAATTTATAAAAAAATAATATATATCTCGTTGGATATATCCGTAACTCCCACCGAGTGAAGGCTTTCTTGAGACGGATATTCACGTAACGCCCACCCAACGGGTTAATGCTATGATTAATGTTGAGTGATTCCGGGTTCTGTGGCCGTGGTCCATAGTTGGTGTTGATACCAGACGTTTCGCCCTCAACTGCGGAGGGCATCTTCAGTGGCGAGTGCTTCTAGGCGTGTTTCCTGGTCGGAAGCTCTACTTAGAGTGAACGCTGCGGGCGTTGTATTGATACTAGTGGTGGGAGCAGGGTGAGCGGGCGTGGCTCTTGCTGATTGGCTAATGGTCGTCTCCTTGTTGTCCCTAGTGTTGATGCATTTATTTTCTAGTGTACGGTACCAGGCCTTAGACAGTTTAATACCTTCCTCTTTTCTGTTAATATTTTCCTTATGCTTGTGTATTTCTATAGCCTCTCGATATAATCTAGGGAAATAGTAGGAAGTTGTGGCTAAAACTTGTGTATCATCGAATAGAATCTGGTGTCCATTCATAATGGCATGTTCTGCTACAGCCGATTTATCCATTTCTCCTTGTCTGCAGTTTCTTTTGTGTTCTGATAAACGGGTGGCTATACTTCTTTTCGTGGTCCCTATGTATGGTTTACCACACGAACAAGGAAGTCGATATACGCCGCAAGTGGAGAGAGGTGGCCGAGGATCCTTAGCTGAGCGAAGGCAGTCTTCTATTTTTCTTGTAGGTCTGTAAACTGTTTTTATGTTGTATTTTCGTAGGAGTTTCCGATACGATCTGTGACTCTTTGTACATATGGTAAGTAGGCTATGCTGGTCGAGGGTGTGTTATCCATTCTGACGTGCTGTCTTCGTGGATGTATGGTTTGTCTTATTTCCTTGGATGTGTAGCCATTTTTCTGGAAACAATTGAACAGATGGTGTTGTTCTTGTTTAAGGTGTTGTGGTTGGCATAACTTAGTCGCTCTGTCGAACAGTGTCTTAATGACACCTCGCTTTTGTCTTGGATGGTGGTTAGAGTCTTTGTGCAGATATCGGTCTGTGTGTGTAGGTTTTCTGTAAACTGTATGTTGAATTTCCCCATTGCCAGTCCTTATTATTTGAACATCCAGGAAAGGAAGTCTTCCATTATCTTCTTTTTCCATAGTGAACTGTATTTTGTTGTGTCTGCTGTTAAGGTGTTGAAGGAAACGTTCCAATTCTTCACTGCCATGTCTCCATACTACGAATGTGTCATCAACATAGCGAAACCAATGTTCTGGAGACTTGGGAGCTGTTTTTAGTGCTTCTGTTTCGAATTTCTCCATAAAAAAATTCGCTACTACTGGGCTTAGAGGACTGCCCATGGCTACTCCGTCGGTCATGCAGGCTTTCACGGCGGAGTAGCCATGGGCAGTCCTCTAAGCCCAGTAGTAGCGAATTTTTTTATGGAGAAATTCGAAACAGAAGCACTAAAAACAGCTCCCAAGTCTCCAGAACATTGGTTTCGCTATGTTGATGACACATTCGTAGTATGGAGACATGGCAGTGAAGAATTGGAACGTTTCCTTCAACACCTTAACAGCAGACACAACAAAATACAGTTCACTATGGAAAAAGAAGATAATGGAAGACTTCCTTTCCTGGATGTTCAAATAATAAGGACTGGCAATGGGGAAATTCAACATACAGTTTACAGAAAACCTACACACACAGACCGATATCTGCACAAAGACTCTAACCACCATCCAAGACAAAGCGAGGTGTCATTAAGACACTGTTCGACAGAGCGACTAAGTTATGCCAACCACAACACCTTAAACAAGAACAACACCATCTGTTCAATTGTTTCCAGAAAAATGGCTACACATCAAGGAAATAAGACAAACCATACATCCACGAAGACAGCACGTCAGAATGGATAACACACCCTCGACCAGCATAGCCTACTTACCTATGTACAAAGAGTCACAGATCGTATCGGAAAACTCCTACGAAAATACAACATAAAAACAGTTTACAGACCTACAAGAAAAATAGAAGACTGCCTTCGCTCAGCTAAGGATCCTCGGCCACCTCTCTCCACTTGCGGCGTATATCGACTTCCTTGTTCGTGTGGTAAACCATACATAGGGACCACGAAAAGAAGTATAGCACCCGTTTATCAGAACACAAAAGAAACTGCAGACAAGGAGAAATGGATAAATCGGCTGTAGCAGAACATGCCATTATGAATGGACACCAGATTCTATTCGATGATACACAAGTTTTAGCCACAACTTCCTACTATTTCCCTAGATTATATCGAGAGGCTATAGAAATACACAAGCATAAGGAAAATATTAACAGAAAAGAGGAAGGTATTAAACTGTCTAAGGCCTGGTACCGTACACTAGAAAATAAATGCATCAACACTAGGGACAACAAGGAGACGACCATTAGCCAATCAGCAAGAGCCACGCCCGCTCACCCTGCTCCCACCACTAGTATCAATACAACGCCCGCAGCGTTCACTCTAAGTAGAGCTTCCGACCAGGAAACACGCCTAGAAGCACTCGCCACTGAAGATGCCCTCCGCAGTTGAGGGCGAAACGTCTGGTATCAACACCAACTATGGACCACGGCCACAGAACCCGGAATCACTCAACATTATGATTACCGGCCGTGAAAGCCTGCATTCAACTAATGCTATGATTGCAGTGAAGGACCTGCGTTCGGGCAGAATTACTATGGATGGATGGATTTAGTTAATAAAACATCACAATGCCCAAAATATATAACGATCTACTATCTTAAAATAAAAATCTTATTGTTCAAAATTTCTTTTCAAAATTTGCAAATATTGACATGTTTCGAAACAAGTCGGCACGGGTTATCGTGGGCCTACGTACACCACTTGTACTTACATTTGTTTTAACATTATACAAATAAATTAAGAGGGTATGCGTTAAAAATAAAATACTTCAATTTTTTTTTGGTACATCCTAATATTTATATATAGCTTATATTTGAACATTGAAAATAGACCAGCGTGTTTTTGAGGGGCAAAGGTCTTCTATAAGAAGGTAGCACTACTATAACACAATAAACTATAAAGCCTTACTGTTATATATAGTGTTTGTAACGTATTTACACAATGTTATCTATGTTTTGTCTTCTTTCACTCACTAGTGTATTGTCTTACATTAACTAACTAGCCAACCAACTCACTTGCAGTATTGAACCCGTAGGTTTACGGCCGCGCGGACATAACCTGTCCACACATCCCTATCCTGAGCTAATGTTTTCCAGTCATCCCCTGTATAATCTACTTACCTCAAATCATAGTCAATGTTATTCTCTCTCCTCATTTTCGGCCTATCTGCTGGGCGCTATTCTCTGGTTTTCCTGCACCTCTTTCATTCTCCAATTCTGTCAAATGTCCTGCATATCGCAGTCTAAGAGACTTAACTGATTTATATCTGTTTTCCTATGAAGATCATGTAGCTCACTGTTATGTAGTCTTCTCCATTCTCCTGTCTTTTCATCTCTCTTCGGTCAAAAAAGGTTCCCAAGAACTTTATTCTGAAATACTGTTAATTGTTTTCTCATCCCTTAAAGTAAAAGTCCATGTTTCGTATCCATATAATATAAGTGGGAGAATTACTGTTTTGAATGTTTTCAGTTTAACGTTTTTTTGAGAGAAGTTGGGACAAGAATGTCTGTATTGCATAATAGCCTGCATTTCGAGAATTTAACCTATATTTAATTTATTTGTGCGTCTCATTCATTTTTGTAGTTATTGTTCCTAGATATTTGAATTCAGACACTTCTTCAAAATTTTCTTCATTTGTCATAAAATGTCCATTTCCATTATATAAGTATTATATATATATTATATATATATATATATATATATATATATATGTTTGGCCATATATTTAGTTGTAATAATGTTTACTTCCAGTCACAATTTCTTAGAACTCCATTTACTCAATTGAATGTTTGTGTTAGCCTTTTTTACCCCACTATCGCCTAATATTACTACATCATCTGCATAAACTAACAGCTTATTATCACCATTGAGTTGTAAGCCTTAATAATAATAATAATTTTTCCTATTGTAAGCCTATGTTTTCCCTTTACAGAGATTTAGGCGCTCTCCCCCTACAGGGAAGAATTTGAAGCATACTAATTTTAGTTACACTTGTTTTCGTATAGATGTCATTTTGAGTGGTACGTGGTCAGCGTTCCGCCTCATACTGACATCTAGGAAACCAAGGTAGTACTAGGACGGGAAAATTCCGTAAATTTTGCTTAGAGGCCTTTTCATTCAGGCTTAAGGATTTTTTACGAGCCTGAAAATCTTCAGACTCGGGACCCACGGCTTAAAGTCCCTCCCGGAGGGCTTGCTCCTTGGATTTTTCCGTCCTAAAAATCCATCGACCCCGGCCGGGTTTGAACCCGCGACCCTCGCGACGAGAGGCAAGGAGCATAACCACTAGTCCACCGCGGCCGATAATTATAATATTAATAATAATAATAATAATAATAATAATAATAATAATAAAAATCATCAACTTTACGGATTAGGTGTGTTCCTGTTCTGATCTCACATGTATTCAGCCCAGCGCTTTCTTGGTCTTCCTTATAATAATACATTTATTTTACCTGGACGAGAAAGTCCAAAACCGTATTTATCAGCCAAATTTGATGAAAATTATATCGGTCATCATCATTATCATCCTCACCACTTCAACGGTATGGAAAGCAATGGGAAGCTACCACACCTATAATGCCCTGGTAAAGCTGGAAAGCATAGCATGAAAATGCTATAATTGCAGTGAAAAACCTGCCCTAGGCAAAACATTATAGAATAGAAATTATGAGGGAGAGATTGTGTTCGAGGATTATTTGTGCCATGAAGTTTTCCTGACCCTTGTTTTACAAGTGATAGAAAAACTTCGTCTAGTAAACTCATTCCTATCATTATATTCCAGTGTAACGATTAATTGGTTTCTTGCTGGGATTCCAACATATGCCTCATATATAATAGAGTTGGAAAATCAGTCCTAATAGAACTCCCACTTGTTTTGTGTACGTCCTGTATTGATGTCGACTCTGAATTCTTGGAAATCCTTCAAAACACGTTAGCTGCCAAGTTCAATGCCCTGATATTAACTCATTTCAAAAGCTCTCCATCCATTATTATCTGAATGTCATGTGGTCAGGTTAATTTTTTTGTCCTCTAGAAAAAAAAACATTTATCATTTTCTAATGATTACAGAGTAGCATTGTGGAGCCACCTGACGCTCTTATTAATAATCTAACAATTGTATGGCAATGACATTAACTTTACTATTATGAAATATGTATTGTATGTTAGTATTCATAAATGTAAAATTTACGGTGACTATTTATCTCTCTTAACATTTTCCATTACTGTTATTTTAACACAGTTCCAATAATGGATCATATTATAATGATATTGTGAAAAGAAAAATTAATGTCTGAACCAGGAATCGAACCGTGGACTTCTAGAACTAGATTTAACCCATGCCCCAAATGGTAGTCAATGACCAATCACGTTTCAGTGAATTTTGTTTTACAATCAATGACAGTCGTGTTTCACCTCGCTCTTTATCGATTTCTCTTTATCAGCTCCTGCTTTTGTGTTAAAGAAAGCTCCTCCTTTTTTAATGTTCTGAACAGGTCAGAGCATTATTTTTCTCCAACAAATACATTGAATATAGCAAATATTGAAGAGATTCCTTGATTTACTGAGTTGTTTACTGGAAAAATAAATAAATAGCCTATAATGTTGATTATATATAATATACAGTTTGATGTATTTCATTATTTCTCCGCAAGGGTACATTCTTACAATATTGCGATCCTACCTGGCAATAAATAATATGATCAAGTTGTAGTGAATATACTTAACCTTACATTTCTGATTTGTTTTCAGACATCGCCGCCTACATTAAATATATAAAGTAAAGTGATCCCACAACAGGCCCGGAGGCCCTTGGGGTAGTAGGAGGTTAAGGCTCCCACTTTTTTCTAGACAATCGGGACGTTATGTCAGCCGGGTTGTCAGCCCTGCGTGACGGCCGCCTTTACCCCCCAGAACAAGCGCCTGGTACTCATTTTCGTTAGAGGCTGAGTCGACCCCAGGGCCATAGTGCCGCTAGAGTGTTTGGGTCAGTTTAAAAATCCTGACCCCAACGGGACTTGAACCCTCGACCCTCCGGCTTGTAGCTCAGTGCCTTAACCACTACGCTACTACGGCGTGCCCACATTAAATATATGCATATTTTAAAGTACCGGTATCTATATTTAAATGACTGTTGAGTAAACAGCTTAATTGTATTCGTTAAATAGTCCTAACAAATGCCACTCTTGATTTCCAAATTCTCTAGATACATTTGAAAACTCTCATGGCAATACTTATGATAAAGACATTATATATTAAAATATTTATGCAAGTTAAACTATATTCTTTCTTCGTTCAGGGTTGGTAAAATACTTTTATTTTATACTAACGAATTTGGTATGTTTATTATTAATATGAGTGTGAAAAATGAACTATTAACTAACTCACTGGCACTATCGAAACCGTAGGTTCATGGCCGCGTGGCATAACTATCCTGAGCTAATGTTTTCCAATCATTTACTGTTTAATCTATTTCCCTCAAATTATGGTTAATATTATTGAACCATCTCATTCTTGGCCTGCCTACTGGGCGCTTTCCCTCTAGTTTTTCTACGAGTTTTCATCATCTTTTGTTCCTCATTCGTGTCACATATTCTGCCCACCGTCATCTACGAGACTTAACTATTATTATTATATATCAGAGTTCTCAAACCCTTTCCCACACGCAGCATTTACCTACGTAGCCCATCATACTAGCTCAGGTGGTAGCATGCCTGCTTCCTTACTGGTGTCTCCGGGTTCGGTACCTGGCTGGGTTGGAAAATTTTAATTGTTAAACTAATAGAATTAAATTAATTTAGTTACAACATTTTTAATCCCGGGGTCAGGAGAGGTGGTGGTGTACAATTTTTGATCGCTAGATTGCGCACCAGATTCCTGCATTAAATTACAAACCTCTCTGCAGTACATGTGTTGAGAAATGTTGTGTAGCGATTCGTCTGTTATTTGGGGACGTTAACCCTGACGGCTTTTCGATAGGAGTAGGCTACGTGCCGGCACCGGGTTTCATATTCTCCCTTGTCTTCATCATCATCCCTCATATGGATACTCATCTTACACTCCTCTCTGTACACAGTACAAGAATACGTCATCTGTGTAAAATAGTCTACTGAAGTGGTGCGTGAATCGAAAATAGACAACATTAACGCCATCTGTCCGCCCAGGCAGAACTTGAAGCACGTAATGTGCAAGCATTAGAACACACACACATACACACACACACACACACAGACATATATCTCCATCTATCCATCCACAGTAATTCTGCCCGAGGGCAGGTCTTTCATCGGAATGATAGCATTTTCATGCTATGCTTTGCAGCTTTACTAGGGAATTATAGGTGTGGTAGCTTCCCGTTGCTTTCCACACCGGTGAAGGATGGTGATGATAATGATAAGGATGGCCGGATAATTTTCGGGGACTGTTGGGCCCTAAGCTTCCTGACATTTGTCTTACAGGTGAGGAAAAACCCCGAAGAAAACCTCACCCAGGAGCCTGTCCCGACCGGGAATCGAATCCAGGCTCGCTGCGTGACAAGGCAGCACGCTACCTCGAGACCACAGCGGTGGGTATATATATATATATATATATATATATATAATTGTGTGTGTAAAATTTGCTCTTAGTTATTTTCGGTGTCTACCAGATAGATCGGTGAAGATTTGTATTTTTTTTAAAATATTTTCCTGGGAACAACATCAATAGATCCATTCTTTAGGAATTCCCTGAAAACATGAGAATCACATTAAAGAGCTGAAATATTAGGCAAATGTTTTTCGTCGAATTTTCATGTGTTAAAGTTTGGGTAATAAATTTGTAAGCTAATTTGGGGAACAAAGTAATCAATTTGAAATAACAAAGAAAGGATGGGTAAAAAGTTGCGAATCGTTTTGTTTAACACGCCTCAGTTTTATTGATGCTCGGCTGTTTCCGTGCTCAATTCCGGAAGTTGGTATTCGTGATTAGCTGTAAACAAAAGATATATAGTTTTATTTTTTATAACACTGTGCTATAAAAACGTTTCTTTCTCTTGATAGCTAATATAATACCAACATTTATTTTTTTACTCGCTTTAAAAGTCATTTCACGACACGTAGAAAATTATATGTTTTTGTTTAATTGTATTAGGTTATCACACTTTTTCTTTTCTTCAACAGTAACACAAAATCATTATTGCACCTTGCCTTTGTTTTTTTTTAATTATATATATGTTTTGGGCGAAAGTGCGTTTTGTCGTACTTACAGCAATGGCGACCATTATTGAAAGTTCAACTTTCTACATTTCGGGGTTGCCAATACTGTAAGATTACATATTACAAACACACATATGGAAGTAAAAAAAACGTATGTATACTACATACAATGTATATATAAAAAAATAGTCAAAAGGTAGTGTTGATATATATTATATGAAACAAATATCACTGCATTTTAAATGAACTGAACTTTATTTGAAACAATATAAAACAATAAACACGTATTTGCCGCCATTTTATCACTAAATTGGTGTCACGGCCTCCTGTTATTTCAACTAATAAACATTGTTAACGTTTAACTGTAGGCTTTCACGGCCGGCGTCTTGATCCCTATTAGGTTCGTCTTCCGGGCATATAGGCCGTGGTCCAGTCGTTCTTCTACTCGACGTTTCGTCTACTGCTGCGGTAGACATCTTCAGGAGATACTGCGTGCTCTCTGTGAACTCCTCAACAGTCGGCTGCAGACTGTTGAGGAGTTCACAGAGAGCACGCAGTATCTCCTGAAGATGTCTACCGCAGCAGTAGACGAAACGTCGAGTAGAAGAACGACTGGACCACGTCCTATATGCCCGGAAGACGAACCTAATAGGGATCATTGTTAACGTTAGTCAGTAGTTTATAATGAACGCAAATATTTCCAACAAAGATGTTATTATTTTACTATTATTTATTATTTTGAAAACACCATCGCGTAAAAAAAACAATGTACAACGCACGTTTGTGAAGTATTTTACAGAATCTCGGAGATTCAAACCTCGCTATCGCTCGGTTTTTAAACACGTTCAATTCTGTAAGAACCACTTCCCAACCTCGCATCGTAATATACTATTTTAATGATTTTACTTAATAATAGCGACCAGCCTCATGGTGTAGTGGCCAGAGCTTCATGAGATCTCGGTTCGATCGATTAGAGGTCAGACCACAGGAATTTTTATTTAAAGGAAATTATTCTTGTGGTCGCCCATGATCTATATATAATTGAGGTTAAGTTAAGGTGTAAGGATTCCCCTGGAAGTTATCTTCCATGGGAAGTCAGAAAGGAGAGGAGAGATCAAATAAGGCATCATTTGAGATGGTATGATGGGGTAGATAAAAATGAGTGTCAAGAAAGGTCCTAGAAGGCCCTGTAATGGGAAATCGGGTGGGAGAGAAGAGACAAAGAACATTTAACATGGATTTGTGGGTGGATAGAAAAGTGGGTGTCAGAATATGAAGAACGAAAGCAGAGTAGGAAGGAGTATAAGGAAATTTGTAAGACGACAAAGCTCTTCAAGGGGTGTAGGATCACAGTGTGTGCGTGTGTGTGTGTGTGTGTGTAAGGTTTAACTGTTGACAAAAGGAAAATTAAATTTGGTATTAAAACATTTCAAACCAAAGAGAGATGAACAAACAGGCGAATGGAGAAGACTACATTACAGGAAACTATGTGCATGTATCATTATAGGAAACCAGATATAATAAGAACAGTTAAGCTTCATTGACTCCAATGGGCAGGACATGTGGTACGCCAATTATTCAATTTATTAAAAGTTATTCAATTTATCTAAAACACTGTTAGTCCTTAGACTTAATTTGACCTATTTAATATTTATGTTATTTATTAAATAACATAATTCAAAATAAGATAAAAATAATTTATAATAAACAAGGCTAGCTTTCCAAAATTTTAAATGATTTTTCCCAATACTCAAAAGTAAATAGGGAATGATAGAGAAACGTGGACACTTATTGCAGGGAAACCGGAAGGAAAACGCCCAGTTGGTAGACCAAGGTTATGGTGGGAGAATGACATTTGATGGATTTGAGGGAAGTAGATTATACAAGGAATGCTTGGAAAAAAATTAGCTCAGGGTTGGGATGTATGGAGAGCTTATGTCTGCGCGGCCATGAACCTATGAGTTCAATAGTGTCAGTGACTTAGTTATAAATCATTTCAAGATATACATTACTTTTGCATTTTGCCGGATTTTGCTTCTAGGAGAATTCGTAATATTTATTTGAAATGAGGCCATGTTGACCTCAGTAACATTCTGAAATACGAACATATTAAGAAATATTTGTATCTCCGCCGCTTAGCAGTTGATAAATGAATATGGACTCAAAATGGAAGGTAGAAGGAAGGTTGAAAACAGAAACTAAGATGGCTAGATAAGGTTGTGGAAGACTTTTAAGAGGTTAAAATATGGAGACAGAATGCTAGGAACAGAGAAGAATGGGCAGATGTTAGAGGAACGTAGAGCCAAAGGAAGAAGAAGAAGAAGAAGAAGAAGAAGAAGAAAAAGACTCAAGATATACGAATCGTTAAAAAAAAGTCATCTCTCTGCGGGTGGTGATGATTCCAGACTTCAAATACATTATTTGGCCTTTGTCAGATACGTTATTTCCTGTTACTTGGTATGCCGATTACATTGCTTTGATATAACGAGTTTTTTTATCTGTTTAATGAAAATCTGCTTTATCTAATTGAAATTCTGTTTGCAAGTCTATGTCATGCTGAGAGCAATGTTTGCTTTGTGTGGAATTGTAATGTATACCGAACTACTTACATAAAAAGTCTGTACTGACCTACCCCAAAACAAATACTCTACCGTAATTCAAACAAAGATCAACGAACTACATAGGACTACATTGTATTCACGCGTTGTAAAATTGAATGTATTTGTGTCGTAACTCTTAGAATATTCAAATTAACAATATACAATGAAAAATTAAACTGACCTCATAGCAAACAAAAAGGAACATACTGGTTTGACAACCTTGGTGAAAAGGATTGCAGGTTCGACTCTTGCCTTAGGATGCATTCGTCATTGTTTTTCCTGTTATAGCTTGTTTATCTTATATGAATGGATTTCTTACATCAGTATTCTGTGCGTTCAACTTGCAATATCTGTAACTCGACACATCCATCTTCCGTATCGGAAATAAAAAAAATGCGTGAAACAAGTTGTCCTCTAAACATGTAATATTGTGAGGATTTCACAGAGAATGGAACCTAGCTAAGATAAACATACTGGAGGAGTTAAATATTTTAAAGAGTATTTGAAAATAAAATTCTTAGAAGCATTTTTGGACCAATGAGAGATGAACAGACAGGTCAATGGAGAAGATAACATAATAGTGGAACTACATGGTCTTTATGGGAAGCCAATATATAATAAGAACAGTTAAGTCTCGTAGACTGAGATGGGCAGAACATGTGGCACGAATGAGGAATAAAAGACGTGCATGGAAACTTCTTGTAGGAAAACCAGAGGGGAAACGCCCAGTTGGTAGACCAATAATGAATGTTATTAACCATGGTTTGAGGGGAAATAGATTATACAGGGAATGATTGGAAAACATTAGCTCAGGATAAGTATTTATGGAGAGCTTGTGTCCGTGCGACCATGAACCTACGGGTTCGATAGTGCCAGTGAGTTAGTTAGTTTAGCTAAAGGAAGTTGACTACAGTTTGTTTTTAAACGAAAACACACCAGTATACAAAGCATTATCTACAAGATAATTACAAATTAGTAAGTACTCGTACCTGGAAAATAACGAACAACCTTGTGCTGAAGATGGGACTAGTCCCGAAAGGCCTACATCGTTTTAATAATTTTAATACTTGGGGAGATTGAATACAAGCTACATAATTTTATATATATTTTTTTATTTACTGTGACTATTCTCTGTCCAACGTAAGAAGCACACTTTGACATTTAACTTCCGAATGTATTACTCCGCGCAGCATGTGTAAGAGTGCAGACGAACTCTGTCAGCTGTTTGTTACAAGCCAATAAATTAAAGCACTATATCGTTCACTACAGTGCCAGGAGTATGCTCCATAAACTTACAAAATGCATTTAACATCTTTTTCACCACTCTTTAACAATTTCCCATTGTGCTTCTAATAATTTTGATCATACATTTTATCACCATGTTAAATTAACATAAACTACCCGACAGCCGCAATATTTGTAACTGACATTCAACTTCTTCTCAAGAATCGTTCAGTTTCAAACAAATGCAAATTTTAATTAGTCTCCGACCTTCTAAGAAATATGTAGGCGTATACTGTATTCTGACCAACTGTAGTTAACATAAATAGCTTTAAATACGTAATTATATCAATCGATTACATGATCTATTATTTCGCTTCTGTTGAACTGAGCTTTAGTCATGAACGAATCGCAGTAACTGCAGCAGTCATGTGCTTCATGGATTACCCGCCCGTTTATTTTCCTGAAGTGTCTTTTTTAGGATGGACAGAAAATAGTACTTTAATGGAATTTTGCCATGAAATTTATTAGTACCGTATATGTATGTTAAATTAAAACACTAGGGTTCGATTTCACCAACGATTGCCTTTAGGATAAAATATTTGAATGCGTGACTAATGGTACCAACAAATTTGAGCAGAAATGAATGGAAATGGACAATTAATTACGTTTGAGAGACATTTTGAAGAAGAAACTGAATTAAAATACTTAGAACAATAATTACAAACAGGATCTTCATCTAACCAAGTCTTAGGCCTATAGGCCTCTCACGATCTCAGTAATCAATTTTGTATCCAGCGTTTCCTTGGACGGCCCAGAGATCTCTTCCCTGTTGGACAATAACTAAGCATGGCTTTGGGAACTCTATCTGAACTCATTCGTCGAAAATGATTCATCCAGTTGTTCTGGTATTTATGTATGTATTTAATGACTGGTTCTAAACGTAGTTCCTTCAAGACATCACCATTGCGTTTGTGATCCCATTTAGCATATCCTGCTGTATATTTCATGAATCTCATTTCATTGGAAGCTATTCTGCTCTCTTCTCGAAGTTCATGCCTCACTGCCGTTTATACACAGGACTAATGTAATTATGCATTACAGGGATTCTTGTCGTCAGAACTTCCCTCAAAAAAACATTAAACTGAAATATATAAAAGTGTTATTCTCCCAGTTATATTATATAGATGTGAGACATTGACTCATTCTTTAAGGGAGGTGGAAAGGTTGCTAGTTTTCAAAATAAAGTTCTTAGAAACAGTTTTGGGCTAAAGAGAAATGATCAGACAGGCGAATGGAGAGGACTACGAAACGGTGAGCTATATGATATTTATGGGAACCAGGTATAGTAAGAACACTTAACTCTCGTAGACTGCGATGGGCAGGACATGTGGTACAAGTGGGGAATAAAAGAGGAGCTTGGAAAGTCCTACTAGGAAAACCAGAGGGAAGCGCTCAGTAGGCATGCCAAAAGTGAGCTGGCAGAATAACATTAACCATGATCCATGATTTGAGTGAAGTAGAGTACACGGGGTATGATTAGAAAACAGCTGAAGATAGAGATGTATGGAGAGCTTACGACCGCGGGCATTGATCTACGGGTTCGATAGTGCCAATCAATTAGTTGGTTAGTTATAGGCCTGAGACAAACAGCAGAATAAGCAGTAGCTGTTTTATAATGGAATTAATAAAATAATCAACTGAAAGCACAAAGTATTGAGAAATCAGTTGCATGTCGGGGAAGCCTCCAGCTGTTATATCCTGTCAGTTCGGTTCACTTTGAACACCTGTAGTTGCCTGATTTCTTGTAACGTACAGTATTACTAGCTTTCTCTTGCCACTCCATCTTACTGATCGCAAGGTCGAACATTCTAATTTATACTCTAATATATTATTTATTGTAGAACTAATCTTTAAAGATAGGAATTAGTAGTATTAATGTACCACAGGGTCACACTTTTGGCACCCGAGGCAACCGACCTGGTTTGTTCATTGATAAATATGAGACTGGTTAGGTAATCTTTTTGACTGAGCTATCTTGGGTCACATACAGGACCGAATAACTAACTAACATCCTGGCACTATCAAATTAGGAGGTTCATAAGCTCTCCATACATTCATATCCTGAGGTAATATTTTCCAATCATCCCCTGTATAATTTATCTCTCTCAAGTCATGACTAATGTTATTCTCCCGCCTCATTCTTGGCCTACCTATGGGCGCTTTTCTACAGTTCCCATGCTCCTTTTTCGTTCCCCATTCGTGCCAGATGTCTTGCCCATCGTAGTTCAAGATATTTAACTTTTATTTTATTTCTGATTTCCCATAAAGAGCATGTAATTCACTATTATGTAGTCTTCTGTTCATCTTTTGATCCAAAAATGTCCCTAAGAACTTTATATTCAAATACACTTAATTTTTTCTCCTGCCTTAAAATAAGAGTCCATATAATAATGAAAGATTATCAGTTTTATGTCTATTTCACCTTAACATATTTTTGAGAGATGTTGGGATGACAATTGTCCCTGTAATGTATAATGCTCCTAGCATACGTTTCCACAATTTAACCTATGTTTAATTTCTTTGTATATCTTATTCCTGTTTGTAATTATTGTTACTAGATATTTGAATTCAGCTACTACTTCAATTTTTTTCTCATTTATCTTTAATTGTTAATTTTCAGTATATAATAAATGATACGTGCGACAATTTAGATATTTGCTTCCAGTCGTATTTCTTAGTGTTATTGAATATAATCTGTGTTGGCTTTTATTTGTTCCTCGCTATCATCCAACAATACATCATAAGCATATACCAACAACTTATTAATACTATTGTGTTGTACACCTTTATCTTCTAAGGATTTTATGGCATGCTCCTATACAAAATTGTATAGCAGAGGAGATGGTGCATCTCTATGGTTTAATACAATGCGAATTTCAAAAGTAGCCTATCTGATAACTGTTTACCTACCTGCACCCTATAAGTAGTGTGTACAGAGAGTCCCAATTCTGCCGCCCGAGGCCAACATCCTGATTTGCTCATTATTAATATTGGCCTGGATTGATATAATAACCTTGACAGGACCTAATACAATGTGAAATATAGTGGAGTGGGAAGATAGATTCTGAATGAAAACAAACACCTGTTACTAATGTCAGCCTTTCAAATAACCATGCTTATGTTAGTTTGGGCTGTACCTAGTGAATGAATGAATAAACCATTTTGTCCAATGAAGAACTAAGTCGTCCTACAATAGAGAAGCCTAGTTTTCGTGACTCGCATTGAGACCTAACAACTCATCGGCACTATCGAACGCGTAGATTTATGGCCGCGCGGAAATAAGCTCTACACACATCCCTATCATAAGCTAATGTTTTCCAATCATCCCATATATAATTTATTTTCCTCAAATCGTGGTTAATATTACTCTCCCACCTCATTCTTGGCCTGCCTACTGAGTGCTTTCCCTCTGGTTTTCCTATAAGCAGTTCCCATGTCCCTCTTTAATTCCACATTGATGCCATATGTCCTGAACATCGCAGAATTATTTAAGAGCCCTACCATCACCTGGGTTACCTCGGGCGTAGTGCCCTAACCTCCGAGTCTTCTCTTTGTCCCTATCCGTTATCTACTATAATAATAATAATAATAATAATAATAATAATAATAATAATAATAATAATAATAATAATAATAATAATAATAATAATAATAATAATAATAATGGTCCACCGCTGCGGTCTCGAGGTAGCGTGCTGCCTTGTCACGCAGCGGGCCCGGGTTAGATTCCCGGTCGGCACAGGTTCCTGGGCGAGGTTTTTTCGGTGTTTTTCCTCATCTGTAAGACAAATGTCAGGAAGCTTAGGGCCCAACGGTCCCCGAAAATCATCCGGCCATCATCATCATCATCATCCTTCACCTGTGTGGAAAGCAACGAGAAGCTACCACACCTATAATTCCCTAGTAAAGCTGCAAAGCATAGCATGAAAATACTATGATTGCAGCAAAAGACCTGCCCTCTGGCAGAATTACTATGGATGGATGGATGGATGGATGGATGGATATAATAATGTCCTCAACACATGTCCAACTCAGGGTCTTTTATCTAATTTATTAACATTTAATACTGACATACATTTCGGCTGTTGTTTGTCTATAAGTGTTACAAATAAGTGATTGTATAAATTTTGTATTTGTTTGTTTGTGTGTGTGTATAATTACTGGTCGTTTCCTCTTCTTCAATTCTTAGTATTTTTAAGCATTCTGCCAGTGTAGCGTGAGACTACTTTGAAGGGAAGTTTTCTAGTCCAGAAGTCGAGGGACAGTGGCCACTCAACTTCTCCGATCACGGCAGCTTCCTCCAGACAGTGGTATAGGACGTGAATAATGTTTCCTTCAGCAGGCTTATTGCAGTCGTATGTCGGTGTCCTGAACAACGCAGTATACCAGACTTAACTCTTCTTATTATATCTGCTTACCCATGAACCTGTTATGAAGTCTTCTCCATTCGCCCGTCTGTTCATCTCTCTTTGGTCCAATTTTATTTTTTCTAAGAACTTCATTCTCAAATACTCCTGATATTTCCTCATTCTTTAAAATAACAGTCCATGCTTCGAATCCATATAATATAACTTGGAGAATAACAGTTTTATATATTTTTAGTTAATTTTTTTTTGTCATTACCCAAGTTTCACTCCCATAAAGTAATGCAGGAACTGCCAGTGTTTTATAAAACTTCAATCTAGTATCATTTCTTGTTTTTGTTCTTTAATGTTCTATGTATAGTTCCATTGAATGATAAAATCAAAGAATAGGTCGTGTCACTGTAAGGCCCGGGTGGCGTTTGGCACATAAAAGTATCTATAATGGCCTTTAATTGGCAATGCATCCTAAGATGCATCAATGTTATCGATTTATTTAGTATTATTAATGAAACAGAAGAAAACGAACGAGTAGTAATAACTTAAATGTGTGTCGAATTACAGAATAAACTTAGCCATGCGTGATTTTTTCTGTGTGGTTCGTCACATTTAAATAACTGACACGAGAAAGCTGTGTTTTATAACCAACAAAAAACCGGAGGACCATAAGGAGATATAAAAAGACGAATTCGTCTAACAAATTGAGCTTTTGCGCGGTTATACCCCATATGGAAAGCTATGAACAACTCTTTGAAGACAGAACTTAGACTCTTCAACACCAACGTAAAATCAGCCCTCCTCTATGGTTGCGAAACATGGAAAATTATGGAAGCAACAAATAAAAAGTTGTAGACCTTTGTAAACAGATGTCTGAGGCGTATTTTAAATATAAGATGGCCGGAAATAATATCAAATGAAGAACTGTGGAGAAAAACCAACCAATCTCCAATATGTCACCAAATAAAACAAAGAAAATGGAATTGGATAGGCCACACATTGAGAAAATCAGACGGAGCCATCGAAAAGACTGCGTTAGATTGGAATCCGCAAGGGGACGACCTAGGAAAACTTGGAAGCGATCAGTAAATGAGGAAGCAAAGGAAAGAGGGAAAAGCTGGAAACAAGTGAAATGGCTGGCTGGAAGCAGAGTACACTGGATGAACTTTACTGCTGTCCTATGTTCCATTTAGGAATTGCAGGAAATAAATAATAAAATAAAAAAATAAAAAATAACCAACAAAGGATGACGCACACCAATAGACCATTTACACGACACACTAGATTTACCATACATCTCTGACATCATAAAACAGACAACTAGAATTCTAAAAGCAAATACAGGCGACACACAAACAATGTAATACGCACAATAAGAACGACCTAAGCACAAATGAGACTACACTACAGAGCACCAATACACTTAACAACTTAAGATAAGCACTAATACTAAAATACAAGCAATTATGGCCGAGAAGCATTCAATTTCTCGCCCAAAAACTAAATCATTCAAATAAAATGGTAAATAAGAAGAGTATTAAAGTACAAACAGTACAATACAATAGTTGGACAATTTCAAATATTTAGGTTGCAATGCCAGAAGGAAGATATTAATATTAAATTAAGTAAGTTTTATAGAATATGTGGCACTATAAAACGGACACCGAAAAATAAAACTTTGAGGAGTACACAATTAAAATTTTACAAAATTATGGCAGTGCCTGTCTTAACATAATGCAAGTGAGAATTTGACTTTTAACCGTTCAGTCAGAAGAAAAATAGAATCTGCAGAAATGAAGTTCTTACACTCAGTAGCAGGTATGGCATTTTTGGATAGAAAGAGAAATGAAGATATTAGAAAGGACTTAAATATTTTTAATTCAACAAATAGAATTGACAATATGAGAAACAACTGGTATGGACATGTTAAAAGAATACTACAGATAGAATCCCCCAGCTGTTATTAAAGTACAAACTAATAGGACATAGAAATGTTGGACGCCGTTTACTAGATGCGAAGATTCATTAAATCCCAATCGATGTTAAAACAGTTCAAAATGCCCAATTCCATGAAGAGAATAATAATAATAATAATAATAATAATAATAATAAGAAGAAGACACTCTTCTTCTTAAACACGCTTACAAACACAACAAAATATATTTTTTTCTTCACTTCCTGGTTTAGGCAAGAGTTGCCTGTTCCGTCTTCACTAATAGATCTAAGACCATCTCTTCCGAGGACGTCCGACATCTCTTCTTCCTCTTGGAAAATAATGGAAGATTTTGGTAATCTACACAACAAAAGATAAACACTAAAAATAAGGGTCATGCCACTGAAAAGTCGCCAGCACACACAAACATCATAGATACCTCTCTCTTACCAATTAATGGGTTAAACTGCGTTAATGGAAAGAAATAGCGTCTAGAACTGACATAATTTGGAGGACCGCAATGCAGAGGATTGTGTATATAGTGTTTAATATTAATGAATTCAGGCAGGTGATTATTACGAAAGCAGGACCGATTTCCTTAATTAAAACGTGAAATGCTTTTGATGATGTAATTGTGATATGTTTCTGCGCCATAAAGCTCGGCGTAACCTTGAGTAATTTACAGACGTCCCTGCCCTCAGTTGTTGTGACCCGCTGATAACTCCTTCCATACGTCTTACAATACACACATTCAGCTGCTGCGCCTAATGATTTGTCTGAAAACTTTCCCCATTTCAGGCTATCTTGTTTTAACCATTATTCACAATATTTTCTGTCCATCAACCATTAATAAATATTAAAGCAACGGAAAGCTACCACACTTATAATTCCCTAGTAAAATTGCAAAGCATGGCATGAAAATGCTATGATTGCAGTGAAAGACCTGCCCTCGGATAGAATTACTATGGATGGATATCTTTCACGAGTTAGATACTTAAATTGCGATTAGGTTAGCTTTTAGGTTCGTTAAATATCTTGTATATGTTGGCTGCATCCCATGATTCCATAGTATAAACCGCTTCGCGTTTGTTGGCGCTTACGCATGGTGTATGATTGGAATTTAGATATTTTTTTTTCGCGTCACATGTTGTAATTATTTCTTACTTTATTATTATTATTATTATTATTATTATTATTATTATTATTATTAAGTACAGTAAAACTTGTTTAATCCGAAACGTGAATAATGCGGAAATCTGTCCAATGTGAACAAATTTATTGGTCCCGTTGAAATAATAGCAATTTCATGTGTATTTATTTTGCATAAAACGGAATCTGTCCAACGCGAAAACGGAAAGATATTTCTGCACAATTAATGAAAAAATAAATTTATAAAGCGGAAAGACAGAGACATAAATTAGTTTCCACTTTATTGTATTCCCGTTTTAGGCCAAGAAAACAGCACGGAATGATTCCTGCCATCGGGTGAAGAAGAGATTCTACCTGTACCTGAAGTTTTCTTTCAGCCACACTGCACACCCGTTATGCGAAATACAGATAGGCCTACCTGCCTTACAAATAACAATTCCACTGTAAAATCTTAAATTAGTTTAAATTCTGAGACTAATCTTTCACAGGTAGCGTTCTGAATTTACGGAATAAAGATGGCTAAAACGTATGTATCATTGTCATTAAACGAAAAAGTGAAAGTGATTGAAAATAAATTTCCTAATTTCCGGACCGATGCTCCAAAGTCAAGCTCTGGCCGTTGCTAAATCCCTAGGGAATAACGATTCCAAGGCATCTTCAGATTGGTTGTGGACAGTTTTAAAATACGACACAATGTAGTGAAATTTGAGGGGAATCAAAGGATGTGAACGAAAGTGTAGTTAGTGAGCGGAAACCGAAACTGCATATTTTAATTTCAGGATACGCGCATAAGAGACATTTTTAACGCTGAGAAACTGGACTGTTTTTTTCGCGCGTTACCGTCCTAAGTTGCTAGTACATACTATACTTCTCTTTTTAACGGCAGCGTAATTACAATTAATCCAAGTTACGTAAAAAGACATATACGGTACCCTATAATCTAATATTATTAATAAGTTTTAGTTTTTTATAGTGCGGAATTTTGTCTAATGTGAAAAAAAAAATTCGTCCCATGCTATTCCGCTTTGAGCAAGTTTTTCTGTTTTATTATTATTATTATTATTATTATTATTATTATTATTATTATTATTATTATTATTATTGTTGAGCGATTTCATTAAAATGTCATACCGAGGTGACATTTTTGAAATTGACACAGGAATAATTTTGTTGATATAATATGTCTTTAAAGATCAACTTTTATAATTCTATAAGATAATGTTTCAAATGTGTATTATTTTAATCTAATATTAGTGGTACAACTTGTCATATTGCAAACCTGTAAAAATACGCAAAATTTTACCAATTTCTTTTATTATTATTATTTCATGATGATCATCATCTCACGAACCTCCTAGCCCTGCTAATGGTGATCAAATTATTACAAATGATGCGGCAATGCTGAGAAGTTAAGTTGCCCTTCTGTAAGCTGCAGGCAGGCCCTAGGTGCATGTACCTGATACGCTCAGTATTGGGGTCATTGAACACAGAATAGTGTGGTTTAATGTAACCCCTAAGGACTGCATAATAAAATTCGCAAATTTGCTAAAACAGACTTAGGGCATTGAAAATGACTATCATTTGTTACAATACCAAGTGCATGATTAATTCTATGGAAAATTCTGGTAGCCTAAATATATTTTCTACTTTGTTCCAGGTAAGCATAATGATATGTATCCAGTCTGTTAGCTGACATCATCATGTAAGTAGATAACCTCAACAGACAGGTCATCTGCTGTAGTTGTTAATACATGTTAAGGTGCTTATCTCATACTGATTCGATATTAGTGCGTTTTTAAGATTATGTACTTCGATCAGGGGAAGTCCAGCTGATAGAGACTCCTGCATAAACAATTCTGCTTGCTAATTGAAGAAAAAAGTTCATGCATAGAATTGTACAAGAGAACTATTTCTGATATATTATCTTATTCGAGAACAGAGCTTGATTTTATGAGAGGATAAAATAAAATCAATCCAGATATTGTAAACTAGTAATCTGCGTTCATCACTGGTTCTTCCTGTGCAGAGCGACTATTTTAGGATATTCCGAAGGAACATTCAAGTTGTAACCTTGAAAATATTTTGAAGAAAAGTTCACAAAACTTCATTGATTCCACTTAAGACACAAAAAATTACCATGGCAAAAAAAAAAAAAGCGTATGTGTGTGTGTGTGTGTGTATATATATATATATATATATATATATATATATACACATACATACACACGCACACTCACATACACACACACACACACAAAACCCCATGTGAGTAAGGGCGATCTCTTATGGCAGTTACTTAAACAAATCAATTTAATTACTCTTATTTCCTTTCAGATGTGTGTAATTGCAATAATGAATTTTTTGTAATACAGTACAGTGATAATAAATTTCCAATCATTCCCTGTGTAATTAACCTCCCTAAAATCATAGTTAATAGGTTAATGTTATTCTCCCACGCCATTCTTTGTATTCCTACTGGCCGCTTTCCTTCTGGTTTTCCTAGAAGCAGTTTCCATTATACTCTTTCATTCCTGCTTCATGCTACATGTCCTGCTCATCAAAGTATACGATTCTTAACTGTTCTCATTATATCTGGTCTCCAATAAATATAATTTAACTCACTGTTAACTAGTGCTTTCCATTCACCTGTCCGTATTTTGTCCAAAAATCATTCTAAGAACTTTATTCTCAAATACTCATAAACTTTCCTCCTCCCTTAAAGTAAGAATCCGCGCTTTACATCCATATACCTAGAAGAATAACATAATACTCGTAGCTTGCATTTCCAGAACTGAGCCTACGTTTAATTTCTTTGTGCACCTCATTCCTGTTTGTAGTTAGAGTTCCTAATTTATCTTATTTGTTATTGATTATCCATTTCCATCACAATGCATTTCTATGCGTGGCCATATGTTTAGTTTTATTGTTGTTTCGTTCCAGCCCCAGTTTCTTAGCATTCTAGCCCCAGCCATAAATAAGGACTAGAACATTTTTTATTCTTTAATATATATTCTTAAATTATGGTTTTAGATTATATTTTTAATCATCGAACATTATCATACTTATAAAATATATCTTATCGCATGAAAACCTTTATTTATTGTTTGATATCAGTGTGTGATTGAAGGTTATGGACGTTGAACAATAAGTACAACTTATGGCGTCAAGCTGGCTGTTAGTTGAGGCCAATAAATGCGGATATTTCACGTGCCCAAAGGGTGAACATGCCATGCTTACGAACCACCTGGAAATGGAATGAATCGGGTGTAGTCACCTGCCGTTGACTGACATTTAAAAGTTTCATAAGGTGTATCGGGGAGAGAGTCACGACAGGCGAAAATACAATGATGAGAGCCTGTACACTTGCGCTCTTACGTAAGGAGGTCCGAGTTCGATACTTGAATAATGATCCTTCAATTCGAATGGAACTAACTTCTTTCTATTCTAAAACATTCATCTTGTATGCGCTACCCTTTCTCTTTTCTTCTTCCTGTTAAGGTACAATACTTTCAGAAATTAGTCAGAAAAATTGATTTCGTGACATTCGTTTGTCGAAGAAAGGAGTTTCGTTAAGATGAATTGAACGGATTAGTGCAGACTGTGAAAGTAACATTGTAGCAGCAGAAATAGTAGAATATTTCATTTAATCTTCCAGTTCTACTAGTGCGGGGTCTCTCACACACCCGAAAATCGTAATTACAAATTGTAATACCTTCTCACTTAAAATATATAAAACTGTTATTCTTCCAGTTATATTATGTGGGTGTGAAACATTGACTCTTACTTTAAGGGAGGAGGAGATATTACGAGTATTTGAGAATGAATTTCTTAGGAAAAATTTTTGTCCAAAGAGAGATGAATAGATAGGTGATTGGAGAAGTCTACTAGCAATGAGCTACATGATCTTTATGGGAAACCAGATATAATAACATTACTTATTTTAGGAATTCACACTATGAGGTATATTCATTTAGGTAAAATTTAATCACTCACCTAATATTTTTCTTCTTATTTTAATTTAAACTAGTTTCGGAAATTTACGTTTCAGTTCCATCATCGGTATCAGTCGTCTTGAAGCGAAAGACGGTTCTTCAAGACGATAGAACAACGGTCGCGGGGATACTGACGATGGAACTGAAATGTAAAGTTCCGAAACTAGTTTAAATTAAAATAAGAAGAAAAATATGAGGGGACTGATTAAATTTTACCGAAATAATAAGAATAGTTAAGTCTCATAAACTGCGATGGGCAGGACATGTAGCACGAATGAGGAATGAGAGATAGGTATGGAAACTCCTTATAGGAAAACCAGAAGGAAAGCGCCAAGTAGGTAGGTCAAGAATTAGGTGGGAGAATAACATTACGATTTGAGGGAAGTAGATTATACAGGGGATAATTGAAAAAAACATTAGCTCAGAATAGGGTTGTATGGAGAGCTATGTCAGTGCGGTCATGAAACTACGGGCTCGATAGTGCCAGCTAGTTAGTTTAGTTAGATAGGATCCGATGCTAACAACCGTCTGGTAGACCTAGGATCTGTTACTCCGAAATATAGATACTGGCAAGCAAGAGCCAAACTTACTGTTTTGTTACGATGTTTTATTGTTTTAATTTACTCTTATCAATTACTTCTTTACTCATAATTATGGGCAATGACTTCTGTCAAGTGCCCTGCATTTGTATAAACAAATAATTTATTTTTTAACTACCAGGAACTATTTGGGTATAAAAATGCCCTTAGTTCTTTTATTTAAATAAAAATAAAATGGTTTAGTTTAATTTATTGGAATTCAAGTTTATATATTGAAGTTTTTATAAAGTTTATTTTATCAAAGATTAGCAGGCAGGATGGACTGTTGCCAGGTTGCAGAATAACGGATATCAAGAATATTTGCGTTGTTTTTAATCTGTTTCCATGGTAATGAACTTGATAAGAAAAGTTATTTATGTGATGGTACAGCTACATTGATAACATTATCAGAGTTTTGATCAAGTTATAATACCGACGGAACTTAATTATCTTCATATACCTGTGCCGGTATTGTATTCACATTACTATTTATTGTTTTAACCCTAGAATGCATACCCAATTCGACACCTTATTCTGCTTGCTGGGATCCGTGCGGAACCAATATAAAGAAGTAAAATATTTCCATAGTTTTCTGTTGTTGAACATACATGGCGATTCTGTAAAAGCGTGCAAAAATTAAACAGGACAAATAGGGGATCCTGCACTGAACAATTTGAGGTAGGTAACCTAAAGGCTATTCGTTCTTAAAGTGGTCCTCATCAAATCAAAACCATGTGGCCTGCTCGATTTTCATTGATGATGGACATCGACGTACGATGTAGAAGCAGTAAGTACACGAAAAAGTAGTTCCCTTTATTAAATTAAAAATATGTCCTCTGAATATACTTGTTATTCTTCGTGAATGAAAATAATAGTATTCAAAACATGTAAAATATTCTAAAATATACCTAATCAATAACTACAACATAAAATAGTTTAATACATATGGATGGTATATTTGAGTCATGCTTCAGTCGATTCTGATGCAACAAAATAGCTGAATTTGTCGTTTTCTGTTTGCTGTGTCACCATTTAAATTTTTAAAACACAAGTCTGTCAAACCTTGGACTAGTAGTAAAAAAAAGTTTTTTTAAAAATATATTTCACAAGTTCAGTAAATAAATCTCACCAGCTTTATTGTACTCTACCCCATTCAACGATCACATGTCTTATATACTTGACATGTGCTCCCTGTCAATGTGACAGTAATTGTGGCGCGAATGGCGGAAGGATACAATTGACACTTATGTTAGAATCACTCTAAGAGCGGATAAGGTATAATAATAATAATAATAATAATAATAATAATAATAATAATAATAATAATAATAATAATAGCTTTATTTTACCTGGCAGAGTTAAGGCCTTAAGGCCTTGTCTACCACTCAACCAGGTTTAAAAAAATACAAAAGAAAAGTCTTAAATCTAAATTACAATATATATATATAAACGATTATAAGTTATGAATACAATACAATTAATATTTATAATGTATTTTGATTTACTCTAAATTTAACGAATTAAATATATAATATGTACAATATATATAAAAAAACGAGGAAAAGATTAATGACATAGTATAAAATTAAATAAATAGAGAACAATTAATTGTTAGACAACAGGTAACTGTATAAGCGTGACTTAAAGGTGCCAAGTGTGCGGCAACCCCTGATATCTTGAGGAAGGAGATTCCAGGAGCGGGCAGAGGCTACTGTGAAGGAAGTAGAATAGGAGGAAGTGCTATGAAGAGGAATTGTTAGCAGACTGCTATCTTGTGACCTAGTGTCAATATTGTGGTAGGAGGATAACTTCTCAAATCTGGACGCCAGGTAAGTAGGAATGTAGGAATTCAGAAGCTTGAAAAGTAGTGAAAGAGAGTGCAATTTACGTCTGCCAGTAAGACGGAGCCAAGAGAGGTTATTAAAGTGTTCGGAAATATGGTCATAACGGCGGATATTGAAAATGAATAGAACGCAAGCATTATGAACACGCTGCAGTCTCTGCGACAAGGCATAGTTTAGATCATTATATATAATGTCACAATAATCGAAGTGTGGTAACACAAGATTCTGCACTAGGATTTGTTTTAACGAAACTGGGAGAAAATTCTTTAAACGTCTAAGATAATGTAAGATGGAGAAAGTCTTTTTACATATGTGTTTCACTTGTGTTTGCCAGGTTAAATTTGCGTCTAGATGTAGTCCAAGATCTATTACTGAAGAAGAATAAGGGATAATTATATTATTTATAGTAATGTTTGGAAGTGTAGATATGTCAAAGGTTGTAAGCAGTCTTTGTTGCCCCATTAGAATTACTTGTGACTTGTTAGGATTTAGATTTAGACCGATACTTGAAGACCAGTTAAAGATGGATATGAGATCGTCATTCATTTTCGTCAAGCTGTTATAGAGAGAATGAGGAGATGAATGTAGGTAAATTTGGAGATCATCAGCATAGAGGTGATAACGGCAGTGCTTTAGTACAGTTGGCAAATCATTTATGTAGATTGAGAAAAGAAGAGGTCCGAGAACACTGCCCTGGGGGACTCTAGCCGGCACGTTACGCCAAGACGAAGATCTAGAGTTTAATGAAACGTATTGTTGACGACCGTGCAGGTATGAGTCGAACCAGGATACAGCGCTGTCAGACAAATGTAGGTGCTTGAGCTTTATCATAAGTAAGTCGTGGTCTACTGTGTCAAAAGCTTTGCTGAAGTCAAGTAAGGTTAAAGGAGTCAATTGACGTCTGTCCACGGCTTCACGAATATCTTCGGTAATTTTTAGCAAAGCTGTGGATGTGCTATGACCAGATCTAAAGCCAGATTGATAAGGATCAAGGAGGTGATTTTCTTGGAGATATTCAGTCATTTGCTTATGTACAATATGTTCCAGAGCTTTAGATAATGTCGGAAGGATGCTAATCGATAGGCCAGTTTAATGAGATATGGGGGTAAATTTGTCTTTCACATTACTGTATAGTCTTTTTAATTTAGATTATTCAGGCTATCAATTAATTCTAAGAAGACTATATGGACCCATCCATAACGAATACTATATAATAAGGAATTATACCACTTGTATAAATCACCAGACATTACATACATTAAAATAGCTAGATTGAGATAGGCAGGACATATCCAGAGGCAGTCAAATAAAAAGAAAACATGGACCATCCAGATGGAAGGAGAAATGTTGTAAGACCTAAAGCTTGGGGGATGGTTGGAGTTTTGGAAGATGTCCAAAGAATTGAAATTGGTGGACAGTCACCAGGGATAGAAGTTTGGAGGAGAGTTCTTAGGGAAGCTGTGACTCGACCCGGGATGATACACCAATTATTATGATGGTGATTTATTACTTAATTGCAAGTCCATCATTAACACAATTAAGTATAATTTTGTATCTTACAACAGTTGCTCAAACTGATTCCCATCAACCTTCCCTGCATGACATCAGCGAACAAGATTCTGCCGCATCCTGCTATATTTCGAATCTCGTCACAGGCAGCTACAATCCTGGTAAATAATTCCACGTCAGTTTCCACTTGAGTCTCAAACACAAGTGACTTTAGGTATTCCTATAGGAAATAAACAAGGGGAGTCAGGTCAAATCCTGCATCATGACTTCCTAGTCATCGGGCTCTTCCTTACAAGTAGTACATGTAAATAAACACCACAGTACATATGAGGCGTTGTGGATATTAAGGGCGAACTCGACTTATGTAAACTAGCGATTCTCCGAGATAATTTGCCCCTAATATCCGAAACACCTCATATATATCCGTATGTTGATGTTATGCTTGCATTAAAGTTGGTGACTGTCAGTTTGAGCAACTGTTGTAAGATACAAAATGGTACGTTATGTCAATGATGGTATTTGCAGTTAACTGATCAACTCAACTCACTGGCACTATCGAACCCGTACTTTCATGGTCGCACGGACATAAGCTTTCCATACTTCCCTCAAATCATAGTTAATGATATTCTCCCACCTCATTCTTGATCTACCAACTGGGAGTTTTCCCTCTGGTTTTCCTACAAGAAGCTTCCATGCACCTATTTGATTCTTCATTCGTTTGCAGTTAACTAATAAATAATATAAATAAAAACGGTTTGACAATAATGTGAAATACAAGTTTACTCCTATACCTCCTTAAGCTGACTTCTAGGACCATAGATTCCCTATCTCAAAATGTTCAGTGGAGGATCCCCCCATGCCCTGTTTAATTTTTGCACACTCTTACAAAACCACTTTGTATTTGTCACATAAGCCTATACATTGTGTATGTGGCGGCTCCATGGCGCAAGCGGTTAGACGCTCTCCTCTCACAGCTGGGGGGGTCCCGAGATCGAGTCTCGGTTACTCCATGTGGGTTTATGATTGACGAAAAGGAGCTTGGACAGATTTGTTCTCGGGATTTTCTCCCGTTTTCCCCTGCCACAATTTCATTCCACCATTTCTCCATATTCATCTCATCCATTTCGTTCATGTGCCCCCGTGATGGCGTGTCAGGCGTGGTCGGCCGACACTCTTGTCATTCACATCTCATCTGATCCGTCGACGCGATCCTGAGCTGGACACAAGTTGAGGATATTTTTATTTCATTTATTGTATAAGTTTAAGAATTACCTACATTTTATTTCTTACGCCTTGTACATTCCATGTTCCAATTAGCAGAGTTCTTTTCCGTAGCTTGATTCGTCTTCCTTTTATTCGGACCGGCGTATCTCTATTAGGTTTTTTAGTATTGTATTTTTTTTTCTGATGGGAGGGAGCTGACCTAACGCATCAACTCCCAGCCTGGAGGACCAGGCGGATTAAAATGTGTTTTGGAATGGAAACCTGATGGAAGACGAGGCAGAGGAAGACCTAAAACTTCCTGGAGTCAGGGAATATATTGTCTGTCCAGTGGATCAGTGGCCCCGTAAGGTATGCGAACTAAAGCCTACTTCCTTTTCTGCCTTGGCAAATCATTTCCCTCCCTACATTCCTATCTCTTTCTCCCTCACTTCTATCTCTCTCTTGCACTTGCACTCCAGTGTTGTTAGCTCAACTCCAACCTTGCATTATTCAATATTTAAGAGCCATGACACTGAGGGAACTTTGACAATATCCCTACTCGGTAAGTTACTGTTGGCTGCCGTTTGACGTGGAGGGAGGAGAATGCGGTGAAAGGGCACGAGTATAGACGTGCACTTTTCTAAGAACGATGTCAGCGCTGTAAGTGCACAGATCCGTTGGTCCGAGTATATTTATACATGGAGGAGAAACATCCACAACCAGGAGATTGAATGGACCGACAGAATTATCTATTAGGAATCGGACGATGTCAAATACATTAATCAACCGATGATCTATCTATCTATTGTGTATGTCTGGTATTAACTAGTGCACAGATATTGTGAGACACTAAACATCCAAAGGATAAAGAATGGGGAATTAGATGGCAAATTTGTGTGTTGGACTAGAATAGTGGTCACCTCCGAATGACCTACATACCAGCGAGTCTGGGGAAATGCAAAGTGTGTGTTGTGTACAAAAAAGAGAGAGCTGGTATCTTCAGCCTGAGTGCAGAAAGCTGTCTTACAGTGCCATGCGTGCGGGGAATGTCTTAATTACCCACCAGTAGGGTGCACGGCGCGCCATTGTTCCAATTCTTTCGTAACAAATCTCGTGAAAGTTCTGTTGCTGTAATCCTGCTTTTTAATCCACTACGGAATCAAATTTTTATGCACTTTCTGTTTTTTTAATACAGGAAATAACCATCCAGTGTAACGGTAAGCATAACTAACTAACTCTCTGGCACTGTCGAACACATAGATTTATGTCCGCGCGGATGTAAGCTCTCCATACATTCCTGTCCTAAGCTAATATTTTCCAGTCATCCCCTGTATAATTTACTTCCCTCAATCGTGGTTAATTTTATTTTCCTATCTCATTCTTGGCCTACCTACAAGGCGTTTTCCTTCTGGTTTTTCTACAATAAGTTTACGTGCTGTCTTTTATTTCCCAATCCTACCACATGTCCTTCCCACTGCAGTTTACGAGACTTAACTGTTCTTATCATAACTGCTTTATCGTTAATTAGTAAAATTGGACCATTAGAAATCAGGAGCTGCCGGTGAGTGGCCACTTTCAAGCAAACATTAACGTAATTTTTAGAACCTCTACAGTAGTATCACTTCTAAGTTCCTTGATACATTCACAAATTATTTATAATTACATGTACTTATATGTAGATAAGGATATTGTACAAGAGATTGAAGGAATCCAACTAAGACGGTATGGGCATAAATGAGAAGGGATACACAAACAAACAAACAAACAAATATTGAAATGGATACCTTTTGGAAAAGGAAAACATGGTAGACCAAAGCCAACGTGGATATAGGGAATTGAAGACAATATGAAGAAGAGAAATATGACAGAAGCAGACACGCAATACCGGGAAGTCTTGAACAAAAACATTATATATTTTGCTTGAGGATAAAAGGTAAAGTGATCACACTACAGGCCTCAGGATGCCCTTGGTGTAGTAGGAGGTTAAGGTTCCCACTTTTTCTGGACAATCGGCACTTGATGTCAGCCCTGCTTGACGGCCGCCTTTACCCCCTGAACAAGCGTCCGATACTAATTTCCGTTAAAGACTGAGTCAACCCCAGGGCCATAGTGCCGCCAGAAGGTTTGGATCAGTTTAAAAATCCTGACCCCACCGGGACTCGAACCCTCGACCTTCCTGCTTGTAGCTCAGTACCTTAACCACTACGCTACGAGGATACGTGTGTATATAACAGAAACAATCCTGAAATAAAATAAATGAACTTACAAGCACTATAGTAATGTATTTACTTTTAAGTGCATATTTATGTTAGTGGTATTTAATATTAGAGTTTTAATTGAGGCGGTTAGGTGCAAGTGCAAGTTTTACAGTATTGGGGGGGGGGAGAAAAAAAAACAGGTTTAAACTTAAAATTGTATAAAAAATCATAGGTAATTGAAAATGATAACAATCAGTCAAACTTTATCTACTCCTAACGCCATACGCTTATATCCCTTTGCTATTAAATAAAATTATTCTTCAAGAATGTAGTTATGCGCCAAACTTTTTTTTTTCGGAAAAATTACTTACACCTCTTTTGCTTTTAACCAACTCAATTATTATAGTATATGAATATGTTTTGTATATCTTCCTTTACTGGTTGAGTGGAAGATAAGGCCCTATAGCCTCAACTCTGCCAATTTAAATAATAATAATACCGGTAATAATAATAATAATAATAATAATAATAATAATAATAATAATAATTTATTTATATATAGATTTTAAATTTTTACACATATTTCTGTGCCTAAGTTTTATTTTCCTTCTCCCTCGTCTCTATCTGTCCACTCCATGTCAATAATAATAATAATAATAATAATAATAATAGTAATAATAATAATAATAATAATAATAGAGTGAGGGGGAGAGGGAGATATATTTTTTTAATATTACCAAATGGCATGTCGAAGATGGAACATGTTCTGAAAGATCTACATGGTTTTCACTAATTTACGAAATTTTTAAACAGAAATCAATTTTAATTGAGGACGACTAATGTATCAGATATTTATTTTAAATAATTGTATTACATAATCTCTATTGTATTTACAATTATTTTTAGAAGTATTAATAGGGGGAGAGAGCGAGAGAGTTTTTCTTTTACTTTCTTTTTCCTTCTGCTTCTATCTCCCCCATTCTTTCACCCGTGGTAGAGAGAGAGAGAGAGAGAGAGAGAGAGAGAGAGAGAGCGAGCATGTGAGAGATGGAGAGAGGTGAGGGAGAGAGACTTTGTTTTTCTCTCTTTTTTTCTCTCTCTCTTCCTCTCTCTAATTAGAAGGAGAAAGAGAGAAATAAAAGAAGAGGCTGACTAATAATAAGTAGAAGAGGGAGAGTAAGAGGTAGAAAGAGAGAGGGAAGGACAATTATTATTATTATTATTATTATTGTCCACCGCTGTGGTCTCGAGGTAGCGTGCTGCCTTGTTACGCAGCGGGCCCGGGTTCGATCCCCGGTCGGGGCAGTTTTTCTGGGTGAGGTTTTTATCGGGGTTTTTCCTCACCTGTAAGACAAATGTCAGGAAAACTTTAAGGCCCAAACGGTCCCCGAAATCATACGGCCATCATCATCATCCTTATCATTATCATCATCATCATCCTTCACCAGTGTGGAAAGCAACGGGAAGCTACCACACCTACAATTCCCTAGTAAAGCTGTAAGCATGCTATGATTGCAGTGAAGGACCTGCCTTCGGGCAGAATTACTATGGATGGATTATTATTATTATTATTATTATTTAATTTGTGAATGTGTATTACAAACTAATAATCTATAAGTCCGTAGTAATTTATGTATTGTTTAAAACTCATGTTAATCGTTAAGATTGGTTGGAGAAAACCCTCAATGATGAGGAAAACTCTCAATGAATAAATAATAAAAATATATTATTATTATTATTATTATTATTATTATTATTATTATTATTATTATTATTATTATTATTATTATTATTATTATTATTATTATTATTATTATTGAGAGTGGTGGTTAATCTGAAAACTGGAATTTTAGTGGGGATATTTTCAACGTTCTATCGAGTGCAAGTTTTGTTTTCTCGCAAAGAAACTAGGTATATATGCAATAATTATAATTACGAAAACTAGCAAAATTGGACTATGAATTCGACTTGTTGACTTGTTCACTTAGTTTACGCAGTTCTATGCGACGAACCTTTATTTTTTACACGCTTTATATTAGCTTGACCTGTATCTATGTAACGGAATCTTTGAACACGATTTTCACCCATTTAAAAATATTGGATCGTTTTGAAACTGTGTATACTTGTAAAGGACCAATGACAATACAATAATTTCATAATTTGTTTTTCTAAAATCCTGGCCAGAATCATCAGAAAAAAACCGGTATAATAGGTTGCGGACTTATCGACTTTTTAGTCAATCGTTGTAAGAGATCAGTTGGTAGAGCGGTGGACTGTAATGGTATATAATTTCAGTAATCCATAGGTCGCTGGTTCAAATCCGGCCCGGATTATTTTTTTAGAAGAGTATTACGCAATTAAATTTTCGTGGGATTCCGGTTTATGACAATCAATTAAACTAATACTTAAAAAATAATAGTTTTAAAAAACTAAAACGACACGCTTTAGTAGAAAATCAAACTAAAAAATAAAAATAAATGTTAGTTTAAAAAACTAAAACAACACGCTTTATTAGAAAACCGAACTAAAAAATGAAAAATAATTTTAACTTCCAACACGCTCGGGATAAAATTAAAGTGGTCAACAAAAAAATCATCTCCAACACATCTAGAATAAAAGTAGAGTTATCTACAAAAAAACATAATTTTATCATCAAAAGCGTGGGGTGCTTTTTATTGTTTTTACGTTTTCTTCTTAGAGACTTTACTTTTACCAATATCTGTTTATTATCAAAATATATTAATTGATATAGAGCACCCCACGCTTTTGATGTTAAAATTATTTTTTGTAGATAACTCTAGTTTTATTCTAGGTGTGTTGAAGATGATTTTTTTTTGTTGACAACTTTAATTTTATCCCAAGCGCGTTGAAAATTAAAATGATTACTTAAGAAACAGAGCGGTAATATGAGATACGTTGAATATACAGTGATGACATCAAATTTATGTTCGTCATATGAAATTAAGTTGAAAATCAAATTAGTATTTCCCAACACTCCTGACATATAAGCCTACAAGAGATAGACTGCAGTTACTTTCAATTTCATTGGTTTATTGTGATAATTGAGAGGTCAGAGCAAAAGTGGTCTAAGTCCATACTTTGCTCTTTTGAGAAAATAATTATATAAAGTTAAAATATCTTCAACTCGTGTCCAACTCATAGTCGGGTTGAGGGATGCGATGAGATGAGATGAAGCCCCTATATAGAAGTCTGTGAATGGCAAGGATGCCGGCCGACCACGCCTGACGCACCATCACGGGACAGTTGAATGAAATGAAATGGATGAGATGAAGTGGTGGAATGAAATTGTGGCAGGGGAAAACGGGATAAAACCCCCCGAGAAAAACCTGCCCCAAGCTCCGTTTCGTTACCAGGGAACCCACATGGAGTGACCGAGACTCGATCTCGGGACCCCAGCGGTGAGAGGCGAGCGTCTAACAGCTTGCGCCACGGTGCCGCCTTATAAAGTTAAAGTAATGCATTTAATTGCATATGGAGAAATACAAATTTTTTACAGTAAAAAACATACAGTATTTGGTTCACCATGTTCTGAAGAATTATTGATATCTTGAACCCAAATTCATACATATCAAAGATTTTCAATTTTTGGAGTTGGTTCACTTTTACTCGGAACACCTCAATTCATTTGCAGTAAACATATACCTGGTGAATGGAGCGAGAAATTTAATATTGCACGCACATTTTATCCTTTATTATATAAAACGTGGAAAAAACAAGTTTATATCTGTGAAGTTTTTATATGAAAGTGGATCAAGAAAACGGGGTCATTTTAATATAATAATATTAGCAGTAATAGAATCACAATTAATTCTGCAACAAGTACTGTAGATGTACTGCAGACCATGCCGTAATGTTAAACCTGTAATTTACTTGCAATGGATGGTTTCACTCTACTCCCACCCGCATCTTCCTTTTTTTTCCCCTTTCTCTCTCAGTTCAGTGGCGGCCATTCAATCGTCATCATCATGATCCAGTAGCTCCATTTAGGTGCATACATACATAGTGTTCTGCCCAAGAGCAGGTCTTTCACTGGAAACTCAGCATTCTCCACTCTTTCGTTAAGTCAGCCTTCTTTTTTATCCGCATACAAACCATTTATTTTAATATTGTCTATCATCTGATGTATTTTTTCTGCCTCTAACCTTCTTTCCGTTGACCATTTCTTCTAGGACATCCATCAGCAGGCAGTTTCTTTTTAGCCAATGGCCAATCCAATTTTTTCTCCTCTTCTTTATGAATTCCAGCATTGTTCTTCCTTCATCCACTCTGTCTAGCACATCTTTATTTTTTATTTTGTCTGACCATTTTATATGCTCCATCCTTCATAGTGGATCAGTAAGAACTTTCCACTGGACTCGATTCCTGGCAACAGCCTTTATTTCATTCCAGGATTTTCTTATCCTGTTTACCTCAGTCATCATAGACAGCTGCCAGGTACCACGTGGACATCTCTATTCTGGTCCCCATGAAGATTCCAATCAAGGGCACGTCTTTCAACAGAATCAAGGTTTTTCCTAAGAGTGTGGCCATTTCCTCCTCCTAATTTGCACATAAGACAAAAACACCATCTCATCAAGAAATTAGAGATCTCAAAATTACAAAAGCATAACGTTTGAAAATTATATCAATCACCAAGAAATGATAAACATATTTTACTAGGTGTCCATTCATTATTCTCTATCCATGGCGCGATAGGCCTAGACCTTTGGCCTACCATCCGGCTGCTGGCCTCGCATTCATCTGTTAATCTGAGTTTGACGATAATCTGACGAATATAGGGTGATGATGTGGCTAGCATGTCAGGTCCCCAGTCGTTATGGGTGGTTTTTCTCAACCTGGAACCACCCAAATTCCCCCACGGTACTGGATGGGCATTGGTCCCATACTGGCCGAAATTCCATGAGAAAATTTCTTCTCCCATGTTGACTCGAACCAGCGCAAGTCCCATACATTAATTTAGAGCAATTCTGATACTTGTGTTTCATTTCAAATTCAAGCTATTTTGTTTTAAATTGTCGCTTTGGGTATACTGAACTCCACTGTGCAAAATGACCTGCTTCCTCTGCTTTGGTACGCTTCATGGAATGGAGATCGTTGCCCACTAAAAATTATAGGGTTTATCCTTGCAACGTTCCCATGACATTACTAAAATGACGCTTGTACACTTTCGCATGTTATCAATTCTCTTGCAATTATACCTATTTGAATGTAGATATGAAATAAATAACATTATATTCTAATATGATGACTTGGATTATTGATGATAACTGACTAACTAACTCACTGGTAGTTGAATGCAGGCTTTCACGGCCGGTAATCATAATGTTGTGTGATTCCGGGTTCTGTGGCCGTGGTCCATAGTTGGTGTTGATACCAGACGTTTCGCCCTCAACTGCGGAGGGCATCTTCAGTGGCGAGTGCTTCTAGGCGTGTTTCCTGGTCGGAAGATCTACTTAGAGTGAGCTCTGCTGACGTTGTGGACGTTGTATTGATACTAGTGGTGGGAGCAGGGTGAGTGAGCGTGGCTCTTGCTGATTGGCTAATGGTCGTCTCCTTGTTGTCCCTAGTGTTGATGCATTTATTTTCTAGTGTATGGTACCAGGCCTTAGGCAATTTGATACCTTCCTCTTTTCTGTTAATATTTTCTTTATGCTTGTATATTTCTATAGCCTCTCGGTATAATCTAGGGAAATAGTAGGAAGTTGTGGCTAAAACTTGTGTATCATCGAATAGAATCTGGTGTCCATTCATAATGGCATGTTCTGCTACAGCCGATTTATCCATTTCTCCTTGTCTGCAGTTTCTTTTATGTTCAGATAAACGGGTGGCTATACTTCTTTTCGTGGTCCCTATGTATGGTTTACCACACGAACAAGGAAGTCGATATACGCCGCAAGTGGAGAGAGGTGGCCGAGGATCCTTAGCTGAGCGAAGGCAGTCTTCTATTTTTCTTGTAGGTCAGCACGTCAGAATGGATAACACGCCCTCAACCAGCATAGCCTACTTACCATATGTACAAAGAGTCACAGATCGTATCGGAAAACTCCTACGAAAATACAACATAAAAACAGTTTACAGACCTACAAGAAAAATAGAAGACTGCCTTCGCTCAGCTAAGGATCCTCGGCCACCTCTCTCCACTTGCGGCGTATATCGACTTCCTTGTTCGTGTGGTAAACCATACATAGGGACCACGAAAAGAAGTATAGCCACCCGTTTATCTGAACATAAAAGAAACTGCAGACAAGGAGAAATGGATAAATCGGCTGTAGCAGAACATGCCATTATGAATGGACACCAGATTCTATTCGATGATACACAAGTTTTAGCCACAACTTCCTACTATTTCCCTAGATTATACCGAGAGGCTATAGAAATATACAAGCATAAAGAAAATATTAACAGAAAAGAGGAAGGTATCAAATTGCCTAAGGCCTGGTACCATACACTAGAAAATAAATGCATCAACACTAGGGACAACAAGGAGACGACCATTAGCCAATCAGCAAGAGCCACGCTCACTCACCCTGCTCCCACCACTAGTATCAATACAACGTCCACAACGTCAGCAGAGCTCACTCTAAGTAGATCTTCCGACCAGGAAACACGCCTAGAAGCACTCGCCACTGAAGATGCCCTCCGCAGTTGAGGGCGAAACGTCTGGTATCAACACCAACTATGGACCACGGCCACAGAACCCGGAATCACACAACATTATAACTCACTGGTACTATCGAATCCGAAGGTTCATGGCCGCGCGGACATAAGCTTTCCATACATCCATATCCTGATCTAATGTTTTCCAATCATCTCCTGTATAATCCACTTCCCTCAAATTACGGTTAATGTTATTCTCCCACCTCATACTTGGCCTACCTACTGGCCTCTTTCTCTCTGGTTTTCCTGCAAGCAGTTTCCATGTCCCTCTTCCATTTCCCAATTCATGCCAAATGTCCTGCCCATCGTGTTAGCCAGACTTGACTGATATTATATTATCTGGTTTCCAATAAAGGTAATGTAGCTTACTGTTTAATAGTATTCTCCATTCACCTGTCTGTTCATCTCTCTCTGTTCAAAACATTTTCTAAGAACTTCATTCTCAAATACTCGTAATCTTTTCTCTTCCCCTAAAGTAAGAATCCATGCTTCGCATCCATATAACTGGGAAAAAAAGTTTTTAAATATCTTATTTACTATATGAAACTATCATAAGTAATGCCACGAGTGATTTCCAAATTATCGATAAATGCACGACTCACGAAGTGAGGAGTGAATTTATCTAGAGAATTTGGAAATCAAGAGTGGCATTTGTTAGGACTATTTAACGAATAAAATTAAGCTGTTTACTCATAAATCATTATGTAAATATAGTTACTTTAAAATATTTATTTATTTAATGTAAACGACGATGTTTGAAAACAAATGAGAAACGTTATGTTTCGTTTTTCCATCCACTGCAACAAGATCATATAATGTTTGTTATATATCATCACAATATTATAAGAATGCATCCTAGTGGAGAAAAAATTAAACACATCAAACTATATATTATAACCAAAATTATAGGTTATTAATATATTTTTTAGTAAACAACTCGGTAAAATCATTATTTAAAAACACAATTATTGAACACAGAATTATCAAAAAGAACTCGGTAATATCATTATTTAAAAACACAATTGTCAAATTTGTATTTCGTCTATATCTTCATTTGAAGCACAGCCAAATCTTGTTTCTGCCATTTTGAACATTCAAATATGGCGGTTTTACTGTTGCCTCAGTCGCTGCAAAATAATGGTCGTACCTGTTCAGAAAATTAAAAAGGAGGAGCCTTCTTTAATATGGTAATCATAACACTGATAAATATTTCGTGAAATACGACTCTGATTGGTTGTAAAACAGAAATCATTGAAACGTGATTGGTCATTGAGTCCCATTTGGAGCATGAGTTAAATAGTCTAAGTTTTATATATTTTGAATTCAGCTTTTTTTTTTATAGAAGTTGGGACGACAAGAGTCCCTATAATGGATAATAACATACATTTCTAGAATTGAGTCTATGTTTAATTTATTTCTTGCACATCATTTCTGTTTGTTATTATTGTTTCTAAGTATTTGAATTAAGCCACTTGAGAATTGCTCTCATTTGTCCATTTCCATTATATAATGTATTTCTGTGTGTCACCATGTATTTAAAGTTTTAAGAATTGTAAAACAGTGCTTGATATCTGTCGTCCTCAATGATTTGCAGTGTTGTTTTATAGGAGGCGTTTCTATAACTTAAGTATCATCTTCTGTTTTCATTTTGGTACTGACTGTTGTTGGTAATTATTTTGTAGAGAGGGTTTATATTGCTGGGTCCTTAATAATTTCTAGCTCTTCGAGAACGTTGATTTTTCGATGTACGTTTTCTCTATGCAGGATCGATAGTACATTGTCTATTGTGTTGAATTGACGTCCTGCTTGTACTGTGTGTTTTGAAAAGCTAGATTTAACCTCATTCTTCAGGAAATCTCTGAAATGTTCATTAAATCTTGTCGTGAAGTTTCTAGTAGTTCTTCCAATATAAAATTTGTCACAGCTATTGCAATTCAATTTATAGACTCCTTTATTTGATTATATGTTTGTTTCTTCTATTTTTTAAAATTATATTATTTAGTTTGTTATTTGTTCTGTAGGCAATTTTTATGTTTTTTATCATTTTTTTTAGGATTTTTGCTAGCTTTTGTGTTTCTATGCCTGTGTATGTTAAGGATACCCACTTATTATCTCTTTTATCAATTTACCTACTTAGTTGTGTTATATTTGTTAGTTCTTCTTTTCTCTTTTGTTTCATATTTAATTTATTATTTCTTCACTATACCCATTTTTATAAGCCTGGAGTTTTATATAATTTAACTCTTTGTTATAATTTTCTTTGGTAAGTGGTAATTTCATCATTCTGTTGATTAATCTGATGAAAGTGCTAACTTTTTGTTGTGGAGGATCTCTGGATGTTTTATGGATAGCGATTGTGTTGCTTGTAGGTTTTCTAAATATGTCAATGTCCAAACTATTACTATTTAAATGTTTTGTTAGGGTAAGGTCTAGGTAATTTATAGAATTATTTTCTGTTCCCGATGTGAATTTTATTTTTTCATGAATCCTGTTTAGTTCTATTAAAATATCTTTCTCTATTGAATTTTCGTTGTCAAGATATGTAGATGATGTTCTAATAATTTATGACAATGAAAATTCAATAGAGAAAGATATTTTAATAGAAATAAACAGGATTCATGAAAAAATATAATTCACATCGGGAACAGAAAATAACAATTCTATAAATTACCTAGATCTTACCCTAACAAAACATTTAAATAGCAATAGTTTGGACATTGGCATATTTAGAAAAACCTACAAGCGACACAATCGATATCCATAAAGCATCCAGACATCCGCCACAACAAAAAGTTAGCATTTTCATCAGCTTAATCAACAGAATGATGAAATTACAACATACCAAAGAAAATTATAACAAAGAATTAAATTGTATAAAACTCCTGGCTTATAAAAATGGGTATAATGAAGAAATAATTAATACATTAATTATGAAACAAAAGAGAAAAGAAGAACTAACAAATATAACACAACTAAGTAGGGAAATTGATAAAAGAGATAATAAGTGGGTATCATTAAAATACATAGGCATAGAAACACAAAAGCTAGCAAAAATCCTAAAAAACATGATAAAAACATAAAAATTGCCTACAGAACAAATAACAAACTAAATAATATAATTAAAAAATAGAAGAAACAAACATATATTAAAATAAAGGAGTCTATAAATTGAATTGCAATAGCTGTGACACATTTATATTGGAAGAACTACTAGAAACTTCACGACAAGATTTAATGAACAATTCAGAGATTTCCTGAAGAATGAGGGTAAATCCAACTTTTCAAAACACATAGTACGAGTAGAAGCAGGACATCATTTCAACACAATAGACAATGTAGTATCGATCCTGCATAGAGAAAACAATACTTCGAAAATCAACGTTCTCGAAGAGCTAGAAATTATCAAGGAAACCACAAATAAACACCTGCTGAATGAGAACATACCCAGCAATATAAACCCTCTGTACAAAATAATTACCAACACAGTCAGTACCAAAATGAAAGCAGAAGATGATACTTAGGTTATCGAAAAGCCTCCTATAAAACAACACTGCAAATTATTGAGGACGACTGAGATATCAGGTACTGTTTTACAATAAATTCTTAAAACTTAAACACAGTGACCTCAACGGAGTTTCGTAATGTATTTTAAAAATCTTGAACCATGTATTTAGTTTTATTGGTTTACTTCCAGTCCCAGTTTCTTAGTGTTACTCAAGAGAATGTGCGTTTTGGTCCTTAATGATGGCGATAGAAAATGTATTCTCAATTTGTTGTTGTCAGACATTTTTTGATAAATTCATTTTGAATAAAGATGGATTTTCTTCTATCAAACGGAATCAGATGAGTTATAGAATAACTGAATACAGTGTTATATTTTATATTACTTGCTAACACCCAGTATACGCTACTACGCCTAAATAAATTAAATATTAAAACTTAGTTAAATTAGGCTATATGGTATACATTGTAACTAGCGGTAATTATACGGTATACATTGTAACTCGCGGTTGCTAGTCAATTTTAAATTTCAAATTAAGATAACCCCCACTTTTAATTGTTACATTTATCTTATTTTTAGATAATAGCTACCTCGTTTTATTTTAAAGGAATATAGTGAGTTTCATTGTGAAACTACAATTGCGACCGCTAGAGCGATTTTTAAATTTTCACTTCAGGTGAGCTCCTACACCTAATGGTATTAGAACATAGTTGATAGCGGCTAAACACTCCCAGTATCTGAAAACCTCTATGTAAAAATGTTCATGAAAATCAATTGAGCGATTTGAAAGTCTATAAAGGACAAACATACACTATCTATCTATCAATCTATCTTCGGTTTTTTAACAACTTCTGCCGTCTTCCCGTGCTAAACTTTCAAAGCCTATGTTCTTGGACATCTTCAATGCTTAACTCTTTTACTTGCATTGCTATCCTCATGCTTTACTTCCATGTTAAATTTGGTCTCCCTTTTTCCTTCTTTCTGGTCACACATTCGTTTTTATATAAGTAGATTGCAGTAATTCTGTACACACCTGATTGGGGAACTCCCATAAGATTAAAATAAATTTGATAAATTGTTCTTTTAGATAATATGCAATAAAGGAAGTATGATTACAATTTATCAGAAAGAATATTGGACTCCTGGCTTACCAATATCTTTACAACTCAGCGTGTAGTAGACGATCACAATACACTTAATAAGAGAACTAGACTGTAATTTTCTTCAGTCTTTGAAATGGAGCCATGACAATTCATGGCAAATGGAGAGATTTGATATTTTTTTCGGACATTAAATGTGAATCTGATACATATATTATGAACACACTGGAGTTTGTTTGACAATTCATCACTTACGTTTGCTAGTAGAACGTCTCAATAGTCAAAATGCGGCATCCTTAAGGTTTGAACTAAATTATTTTAAGACCTGTTGGAAGTAAGTCCTTGAGGCAATAATAATAATAATAATAATAATAATAATAGTAAAAATAGTAGTAATAATAATAATGCAGTTGATTTGATAACTGAAATCACTTGCATCATCATGCTTCAGCCTTGATACATTCATGAATACTTTTCTATTCGTGATGAGAATGTTAACTTTCTCCCACATATTTGAGAATTACGAATTAAGTAGTAGGTCTAGATGTAACCACATTGTGGTTCGGATACTGCTGATGATGTTAATAGTACTCAAACGTCTATATTTACTTGCCCTCATTTCGAACCGTCATCTAAACCTGATTTGTGAGTCACTTATTCAAAACAAATTCTTCGTTCTTGACCTGCGGGCAGGGATGGAGTATCAATTTGTGAAGCGTCCTGTGGCGTGACGTAAACAGCGCCAAAGTGTCTGTCCTTGTTACTCTCACCTGCCTACGTCACAGCCCCTGTGTGCAGATTAGCAAATCATACGCCAGAGACTTCAGGCTTACATGGAACTGTCACCATGCACGTGTGATGCTGGTATTTTTTCAATCCCTTTTATCAGACTAGATGGCAACGGATTAGGTGTGTCCAATATACTTTTAAGGTCCAAAAATCGTCTAGTGCATGTTTGTAGAGCACAGTAAGGTATTTTACAATCAATTTTGCGGTTATTGCGTCAGTAAAACAATGTTTAAACGGAGTCCTTTGTGATCGGAGAGAAACAAAGAACTGGTAATAGTGGATGGGCTCTACCTGACCAAATAAAAAATTATATTAGTTCATCACCTAGTTAGCGGTAAAAATATATGTTTTTGAGATAGTTAAAACGTTCAGTATAAACTATTTAATTTTCATCATCATCAGGAACAACTTCGTTTTAGGGCCATGGTGGCCGGGACGGGAAACCTAGCGGAAGATGGTCTGGAAGCTGCCCGCGATGTGGGTGGTCTATCCTTGGTCCCTAGGTCCATTTCAAATTTGTGTAAGACAGGTCTTTATATATAAATATATATATATATATATATGATATATATATCTGTTGTGTGTGTATGTAATTATAACATCGAAATAAAGAAACTTTTACTGCTATAATATAAATATTCTCTTTAAAATGATAACATGTTATAGAAGAGACCGATGTCCCGTTGCCTCTCATGATTGAAAATCACATATAAGGAAGGAAAAATAAATGTTTGTGCTAGGAGCCTGAATGGACTAGTGGTTATATCACTAATGTATACAGTTTGAGGTCTCGGGTTCAAGTCCCGGTTCAGATGTTTATATATATATGTGATGATGACATTCGTACCTCCATGCCTTTCTCTTGTAAAAAGAAGTATGTATATTATTTATTTATTTAGCAGGTTTCACAATGTTTCACATAATCTTTCCTCACCCAATTGAACTACTAATCTTCTCCTCCATATCTTATTGTCATTCCAATCTCCATCGTCCAGTCCTTTTTCCTTCATGCTGCTCAAAATACCATCAATCCACATTATTTTTGGTCGTCCTTTTCTTCTTCTAGCAAATGGCACCCATTCTAGTATTCTTCTTGGGAATCTGTCTTCTGTCATTCATTTTACATGACCATACCATTTTAATTGTTTTTTTTGTGAAATCCACGTCTGAACTTTGAACATTAGTAGCTATGTATTTAAGTAAAATTTTGTTACGTCAGCTCATAATAATAATAATATAATAATAATAATAATAATAATAATAATAATAATAATAATAATAATAATAATAATCTATTCTATCTTCGGTTTTTTTACAGCTGTTGCCGCCTTCCCGTGTCAAACCTCCAAAGCCTACGATCTTGGCATCTTCAATGCTTAGCCCTCTTGCTAAATAATAATAATAATAATAATAATAATAATAATAATAATAATAATAATAATAATAATAATAATAATGAGGTGAGATAATAAAACTTTACTTGAATAAACATAGCGTTAATTCTTAAAAAAATAATTAGTATGTATATTATCCAAATGTTAAAATCCTCTACCGATAGGTTGTGTCCTTGTGAAAATACAGTAAAATTTATTTAATGTGGAACGTGAATAATGCGGAAATTTGTCCAATGTGAACAAATTTATTGGTCTCGGCGAAATAATAGTAATTTTACGTGTATTTATTTTGCATAAAACGGAATCTGTCCAACGCGGAAACGGAAGGATATTTGTACACAATTCTAAAAAAATGTTTATAAAGCGGAAAGACAGTGAAATAAATTAGTTTCCATTTCATTGAATTCCCATTAGGCCAAAAAAAAATTCTTAAGGAATGATTTCTGCCGCTGGGTGAAGTAGAGATTCTACCAGTACTTGATATTTTATTTCGGCCTCATTGCATACCCGTTATACGAAATACAGATACCTGTCTTACAAATAGCCATTGTACTGTAAAATCTTAGATTAGTTTAAGTTCTGAGACGGATCCTTCACAGGTAGCGTTCTGAATTTAGGTAAAGATGGCTAAAACATATGTACCATTATCATTAAACAAAAAAGTGAAAGTGATTGAAGATAAATCTCCAAATTTTCGGACCGATGCTCGAAAGTCATGCTCCAGCTGTTGCTAAATTCCTAGAGAATAACGATTTCAAGGCATCTTCAGGTTGGCTGGACAGTTTTAAAAGACGACACAATGAAGTGTGAAATGAAATATGCGTGGAATCAAAGGATGTGGGCGAAAATGTAGTTAGTGAGCGGAAACCGAAACTGCACACTTTAATTTCAGGATTCGCTCATAAGAGACTTTTAACGCTGATGAAACGGGACATTTTTCGCACGTTACCATCGAAGTCGCTCATACATACTTCACTTTTCAAAGACAGTGGAACTACAATTAATCCAAGGTACGTAACATATACGGTACTCTATAATCTAAGATTATTAATAAGTTTAATTTTATTATAATGCGGAATTTTGTCTAATGTGGAAAGAATAATTGGTCCCATGTGATTCCGCTTTGAACAAGTTGAGAGGTTAAACTACGGAAATAAAAAAAAATAGTTTGTACGTATAGGAGTAAAACATAAAATAATCGTTTCAGCAGCATCAAAGATTAGACCTTAAGATCTGTTCCGATCTCATGCTAGAATTGGCCTGTCCACCTTTTACTGGGTCTTCCTACGTTTCTTTGTCCTAGTGGTTTGTAATGAAGGATGTTTCGGAATTCTATTGTCACCCATTTTATTGATGTGGTCCATCCATTCATCTCTGTATTGTACAATTCTATCTACTAGTTTGAATATATTTAGTTATCTTCGTATATTTTATTTCGTTTTCGATCTGTTATTATATAGTCACCCACACTCTCCAAAAACCTCATTTCTGACGTTTGTATTCTTCGTTAAAAATCACATATAGAAAAGAATTAGTGTGAGTTCTTATTAAATCAGTTTGAAACCAAAGGGCTTTTATAAGGCAGCGGGTTCGATCCCCGGTCGGGACAAGTTTCCTGGGTGAGGTTTTTTCGGGGTTTTTCGTCATCTGTAAGACAAATGTCAGGATACTTTAAGGCCCAAACGGTCTCCGAATAATAATCTGGCCATCATTATCATTAGATTATGTTTAGGGTTGTCTCTCTTGGCGCATCATTACCCATCGTCATCACCCATTGGGGTAGCGTAACTCCGCCCAACCTCAGAAGTTCATTACAATACGCCAATGCCAGGAGAGAATATTAGAAATGTCGAAATGACAAACTGGTGGCATTAAAAAAAAGAGTATGTTTCGCAGTATGTTGGTAGCATTGACCCTCATAACAACTTCCTCTTTCAGTGTGGACTGCTGTATTACACGTTATCTAGATTTTTACTGGAGGAGAAGTAGTCCTCCTGTTTGCAGGGGCACAATAATTGTCATCGTTCAACAGAGAAATGCTGTTAGCTTGCGAATATTTACAAGGACACAAAGTAAATGTCATGTTAGTGCAGGCACAGTGAAAGTTGAACCAACCCGGATGTACAGAGAAATACATTTTGTTAGGAATTTAAAAGCTTGGCCTGGTCATCTAACACAACATATTTCACTGATTCTTTCTTTTTGAGATGTAAAGGAGGAGGAATGTGGCGTGATCTAAATATAGCACATAATTACAGAGTAATTGTTGCCAATAATTCTTTTGAAAACGTTTAAATATTTAGGATCATTGTTTACTGATGAAAATAACAATGAAGAATGCCGGCTTACACCAGGAAATTTTGTTACTTGTAGAGTTCAGTGTCTCTTCTCTTTTAAGGAGTGACGGATGTTAGTAATTTAAAATAAATCTAAATTTACAATTGCTTTAACTTTGATTTGAATATTGACTTGACGTATACTGTGCTTGTATTAATTGGTGGTATTGTTTAATTATATTATTATTATATTATTATTATTAACTCGAGAGCTACTACTACTACTACTACTACTACTACTATTATTATTACTACTACTATTACTACTACTACTACTAATATAATAATAATAAATATAATAAAAGCGGGAAGAAAATGAATTATGGAGAGACTATTAACTCATGCCCCAGATAGCAGTAATCACATTTCAATGAATTTTTGTTTTACAACCAATCACAGTCTTTTTCACCTCGATTTTATCACTTTCATTTGATCGCCTTCATTTTATCAAGTGTGCTCCCTGATTGTATATATAATGCACGAATGTAACCAAATTCTGCTTGCGAGATATGATAGAAAAACATTCGTAGCAATTGATTATACCATAAAAAAGAAACCAGTGTTTGCACTTTCTTAAACGTATTATTTCCCAGGAATTAACGTTACAGAAAAATATAATTGACATATTTACATCAGAAATTAATTAATAACCTGTAATGATGTTTCATTTTTTCTCCACTAGGTTGTATTCTTACAATATTGCGATTCTATTTGGCAATAAATATAATCTGGTTGCAGTGATGAACAAATGAAACATAACGTTTCTCATTTGTTTTCAAACATCGTCGTTTACATTAAATATATAAATATTTTAAAATAAAAACGAAGATATAAGAACAGAACTTAATATATTTAATCTCTGTGAAAGAATAAAATATTATCAAAATGCTTATCTTCAGCACGTATTACGAATGAATGAACAGCGCATACCAAGAAGAATGTATAATTATAAACCAAAAGGGAGAAGAATGTTGGGAAGACCATTGAAGAAATGGAAGGACCAATTCGACCTATAATGAGATCGGAATAGGCCATTGGGCTTAATCGTTGTTGTTGTTGTTGATGATGAAATATTTTAAAATAATTATATTTAAATAATAATTTGCGAATAAACAGCTTAATTTTATTCGTTAAATAGTCCTAACAAGTGCCACTCTTGATTTTCAAAATTCTCTAGATAAATTTATCGATAATTTGGAAATCACTCGTGGCGTTACTTATGATAATGAAAGTGGATAAGAATATTCTTGAAGTAATTTAAGAACGAAAATTGAGATGGTTTGGACACGTTCAAAGAATGGGAGAAAAAAATCCGAAAATGATTTTGGAATGGAATTTTAAAGGGAGACGGAGAAGAGGAAAACCACAGGGACAATGGTTGGATGAGAACAGGATGAGTATGAATTGAATTCACGGAAGACGATGTGCAAGACAGGGATTTTTGAAAGAACAAAGTTACTTTAAGTTGAAAGAAAAACCATTGCAGAACAAAAAAATAAAAAATAAAATTATTAGTGGACTGTTATTATCATTATTATAACCAATTAACTCACTGGCACTATCGCACGCATAGGTTCACGACCGCGCGGACATAAGCTCTCCATACAGCCCTATCCTGATCTAATGCTTTCCAATCGTTCTCTCAAATCATAGTTAATGTTATTCTCCCACCTCATTCTTGGTCTACCATTTGGGCGTTTTCCTTCTGGTTTTCCTACAAGAAGCTTCCATGCACGCCTTTCATTCCCCATTCGTGCCACATGTCCTGTCCATCGCAGTCTACGAGACTTAACCTTTCTCACTATAACAGGCTTCCTATAAAGACCATGTAGTTCACTGTTATGTTAAGTCTTCTCCATTCACCTGTGTTTTCATCTCCCTTTGGTCTATAATTTATATCATTGAATAAAATTATTATAAATATTAATGCTAGGAGATTGACTTCAGGTGAACAATTTTCAATATCATACATACTATACTGAATCACATATGCCTACCATTAAAAGCACATAACTGATATGTATGTATATGTATAGGTCTATATATATATATATATATATATATATATATATATATATATATGATATATGACATAAGAAAAATAAATGCCTCGACGGGATTCAAACCCGGAACTCTCTCTCTCTCTCTCTCTCTCTCTCTCTCTCTCTCTCTCTCTCTCTCTCTCTCTCTCTCTCTCTCTCTCTCTCTCTCTCTATATATATATATATATATATATATATATATATATATATATATAGGTCTACAGTATATCCATTCCATAGTAATTCTGCTAGGGGGCAGGTCTTTCACTGCAATCATAGCATTTTCACGCTATGCTTTGCAGCTTTATTAGGGAATTATAGGTGTGGTAGCTTCCTGTTTCTTTCCACATTGGTGAAGGATGTTGATGATAATTATAAGGATGATGATGATGATGATGGCCGGATGATTTTCGGGAACCGTTTGGCCCTAAGCTTCCTAACATTTGTCTTATAGGTGAGGAAAACCTAGTAAAAAAACCTCACCCAGGAGCCTGTCCCGACCGGGAATCGAACCCGGGCCCGCTGCGTGACATGGCAGCACGCTACCTCGAGACCACAGCGGTGGACTATAAATATATAATGAAGCTTTATTTATCTTGGTCATTGCTGTAACCATTGACATTGGGACGTTCTTTATCGTGTTTCAGACATCTTAGCCAGTTGACATAATTTCCGTCATTGCCCTTTTTTCTAATTTGTAACTGACGTTGTATCAAATTTATTTTGCTTTAAAATAGAGATGTTAAAGTGATTTGTAGCGTAGCCTTCAAATCATAAGTGATGCTTTTAAACGCTTTCTTTGAGGCTGTTCTTTTCTTGTCTTTATCTTGGACAGTTAAAACCAAGTGGCCTTCTCTTGCACCACTCCTCTATTACCAATAAAAACCATACAGTACTTAGTGTGTGGTGTATATTATGTATGCACAAGGGACAAGTTTATATTTTAAAAACACCATTAAATGGTATTTATTGTAAAATTCACTTTCACTTGAAGTTAATTTGTTTGCAAGGGAACATAGTATTCACACGAACGAAAACAGCTAGTGTCATCTAGAACACTGTATACAGAGGCGAGCAATAACAAATTAAAGGAAATTACTTCACGGTGTGTGTACCGAAGTACATGGAACATGAAACGTCGATCAGTGAACACCTGTTGTTGTGAAACATTCAAGTCTTTACGTATTTCGCAACTATTCTCCTTTCACCATCCTTTCATTTCGCTCACAAATATGGACCATGATAGCATTATATATATAAAACTATAGGAAGTATATGTTTGGTTACTTTTGGGAACGGAAACGCGTTGCTAAGTGAAGGGCAACAAGACAACTATATTGTGATATTCAATTAAAATGTAAATTTAATTTTGAAACATTTCCAACGAGTTGCTATTTCAGTTTGGAACTTAATATTTGAAAGTAACAATTTGAATGTCGGCCGCGATTGTCTAGTGGTTATGTTACCGCCTCTAGTTCCGAGAATTGCGAGTTCAAACCCGGCCGGGGTTGATGGATTTTATTTTTTTAGGACGAAAAAATCTAAAGAACAAATCCTCCGGTAGGACTTTAAGCTGTTGATCCCTGGTCTGAAGATTTTCAGGCTCCAAAAAAAGAGGCCTCTGAGCAAAATTTACTGACTTTCAACATCCAAGTAATACCTTAGTTGCCTTCTAGAACTTTGAATGGGTGGTTAGGCCTATGATAAATATGTCATTCACTACATCTGTAGGGAAATAAGCGTAGTTAAATGAACTTGGTCTAATAACTCCTAACGAAGTAGAAACTAAGATCTGTTACGCTACATTGAACTGTTACGCTATTACAGATAGCCTATAGGCATATTAGATGAAAATAAATGTAATGCCTGAACCGGGATTTGAACCCGAGACCTCTAAGTTTATACGTTAGTGAGATACCATCTTCTCCATTCAGACTGTCAGACCAAACATTTATTTTTCTTTCCTTATATTAAATTCTCAAAATTTGATTATAACGTCAACATATAGGCCTGTATATCGATGTTAAAACCTAAATTTGACATTTAGCAATGAAGACCAAATATGACATGAAAAGAAAAATAAACGCCTGAACCGGGATTTTATAAATATTTTAGTAAATATTCTCTTTATATGTTTACATGTTATAGAAGACACGAGATGGCAGCTCGATAGAGGTCTCGGTGCCCCTCATGATGGAGAATCATATAAGGGGAATAAATCAATGTTTGTGTTAAAATGCCTGAATGGTACAGTTGGAATCTCGCTGATGTATAGAGTTAGAGGTCTCGGGATCAAATCCCGGTCAGGCGTTAAGTTTTGTTTTCATATCATATCATTATGTATGTATGTATATAAATAAACTCTCCAAGCGCGACAGGCCTAGAAGGCCCTTGGTCTATCAAGCGGATGCTAGCCTCACATCCACATGTGTAACTCACAGAGGTAGATGGTCATCTAGCCAGTGTAGGGGTGACATGTGGTCAGGATATCAGGTCCCCCATATAGCTGGTCTTCTCAACCTGGAGTTATTTATTGTAGCTACCCAAATACCTCACGATGCTGGGTAGGCACCGGTCTCATACTGGCCGAATTTCCATGATAAAATTTCTTCCTGCTTCAACCACTCGGCTACGACGCGGGACGTACTGTATAAATAAATATTTATATATATTGTTTTCATTATTAATTTAGCACTTCTCACTGAAGGATAAATTAATTAATTATAAAGGCCTATAATATATTAGCTGTTACAACTATATTTTTGACATTTAGCAATGAAGGCACATTATGACATGAAAAGAAAAATAAATGCCTGTGTCAGGATTATTTTTCTTTTCATGTCATGTATAAATTCGCTTAAAAATAGTTTATTTTAGATGCGTGTACATATACTGAAAAATTCTTATCTTTTCTGCTGTTTTTTTATAAAAACGAATGAGAACCACTTAAAAATGACCTATTTCGTGTATTAAAATCCAATACATGACAACCCAGTATTAAACATATCACTTGTCTGAGCAGGGGACGAATATTTTTTTAATCTATTAATCAGAATGCGGTCATTATGATGATTATTTTTCTTTTGTTTTATCGAGTATGTTGTGCAAATTACATACACTTTAGACCGGAAGGAAATAGTGTGATCTTTCATGGTGACTCACATAACGATCTGATGCATCGGTACGCATAGATTGAGTTTACGCATGCATCAGAAGTCTGACTCATGCTGTCATTTAAACACGCACAAATTCCAGTAATGTGTCAGCATTGTTAAAACATTTCATAGCCTTTGTTCTCCAATAATGAACATCTGGCATTAAAATTACCTTGTCATCATAATTAAAATAAGTTAAAAGCAAAATACTGTTTGCTAAGCTTATTATTTCAATTAAAAAATTCTCTCAAAAGACGTAACTTCTCACTAATAGTATTTTTTAACAATTAATAATTTGTTTTTCCTTTATGTGTTAAGATGTATCAATATTTCTATTATCGCTTCACTATGATGGTTGTCGGTTTACTCAAAAGCGGGTGCCGCCACAATGCTTGACAATGATTAAATTAATATGCGGAATTATTATAGTCGGCATCTTTGTATTTAATTATATTAACAGCTGCAGGGAAACAAAGCGAGCCGCTGGACAACCATAATAATAATAATAATAATAATAATAATAATAATAATAATAATAATAATAATAATAATAATAATAATAATAATAATAATAGCTTTATTTTACCTGGCAGAGTTAAGGCCTTAAGGCCTTGTCTACCACTCAACCAGGTTTAAAAAAATACAAAAGAAAAGTCTTAAATCTAAATTACAATATATATATATATATATATATATATATATATATATATAAACGATTACAAGTTATGAATACAATACAATTAATATTTATAATGTATTTTGATTTACTCTAAATTTAACGAATTAAATATATAATATGTACAATATATATAAAAAACGAGGAAAAGATTAATGACATAGTATAAAATTAAATAAATAGAGAAAAATTAATTATTAGACAACAGGTAACTGTATAAGCGTGACTTAATGGTGCCAAGTGTGCGGCAACCCCTGATATTTTGAGGAAGGAGATTCCAGGAGCGGGCAGAGGCTACTGTGAAGGAAGTAGAATAGGAGGAAGTGCTATGAAGAGGAATTGTTAGCAGACTGCTATCTTGTGACCTAGTGTCAATATTGTGGTAGTGAGGCGATAGTACCTATTGCCTTATAATATACCAATATATACTTTATATTCCAAGCAAGGATACTTATAAGTAGAGCCCGGATTTGCATGCGAAATGCATGTTTTTTTACGCATTAAAAAGTATGCGGGAAAGATTTACATGTCAAGTGGCTCCTTCACAGACAATTTTAGCGGTATTTGATAATGCATAGAAATGCATATTCCGGGGAAAAATTCTTATTTTAGATGTTGAATGTATAAATGCATACTTTACTCCTAAATTAGGTATTAAATTATAATTTTCCTTTCAGCTAATTACTAGTGATTAATCCATTGTTAATTTTTTTAATTAATAAAGTCGCTGCAATCAATTGCATATAAGCATAACGTGTATATTTACATCTATGTAAGAGGGGAATACCCGTGGACCTTGAGTAATAATATTACGGTATTGCTAACATCGTATTTGATAAGCTTAGTGAAGTATTAAATAAAAATCCTGTTTGGCTAAAATAGAATTTGTCAAATTAGCAAAATGCTCTCTGGTGATTGTGAAAAAAACTGTAACCGAAGAGGAATTCAGTGATGAAGAACTATGGTGTTTTTCACATGCACCTATGACATCATGTGATGTGGAAAGAACATTTTCGTTGACTGACAGACGGAGCTTCACACAAGAAAACCTCACGAAAACCTTCCTTATCTACTGTAACAGCCAGGAATAAGCTATTTTTGCATATATATAGTGCATATTTCTATATGTTTCATGCATATTTAGTACTTTATTTTGCATACAAATTCGGGCTCTACTTATAAGCGATAGATAAATTAGTTACGGTTTATTTCTTTGTTTGTATTTTTTTTTCTTTCATTTATAAAGATTCAACCTGTTATTCCTTTGTGTATATATCCTTATATTACTTTCAATTTTAATTGTCTTTAAATGTATTGTATTATTAGATCTTATTTTATTAATGTTCAGTTTGGTCAGATTTTTATATTTGAATGTAACATATATTTGTCCTGGTGAGTGGAAGAGAAGGCTTAACTACACCAGGCTAAATAAATAAAATAAAATGAAGTGGCAACAGGGCGTCGAAGTCGGTACAACTGATATATGTATGCATGTTTGGGGGAACGTCGTAGGTTCGATACCCGGCGGGGCTGAAAATTTTAATTGTTAAATTAATTTAATTTAATTGTAAAACATTTAATTTTGGGGACAGGGGATATGGTGGGTACAATTTTTAATCGCTAGATTTTGCACCAGATTCATGCATTAAATTGTAAATCCGTCCGCGGTACAAAGCATATGGTAATCTTGATAGCGATTCTTCTGTTCGGATGGAGACGTTAAGCCTGGTGGAGCCTACGTGTCTTCTGTCAATCTTGGTCAGACTACAGGGATTTTTCCTTAAAGGGAATTATTCCTGTAACCTTTTATGATCTACATTTAGGTTAAGTTTAGGTTTAAGAACTCTCCTGGCGCTTCATTATCATGCATCACCTATCATGTCATCGGGATAACGTAACTCCGTTTTCTAGGCGCCCTATCTTTTGAAGTGGGTTACAATTTCGCCAATGTCAGAAGATAATACTAAAAATAGCATTAAGACTTTCTGGAGGCATTGATTTAAAAAAAATTATGACTCTAGAAATATCCATCACACACTATACTGGGTGGAACGAATATAAGTGCATTTATTTTAAGTTCATATTCCTTGGCTGGAACAAAAAACAAAAAGGATCCAGTGGTTAGGTTCGGTTAGATTAGGTTAGGATAGGTAACATTATAGTCAAATAAATAGCCTACTTTTCTTTACAAACAATGTTTCTCCCTAAACTTTAAAATAAATGCTGCCTAAATATTTGCTGTACAGATCTAATATTTACTTAGATAATTAAAGGCGAAGAACAGGAATGTTTTGTTCCTCTACAGTTTTGCAATAAAATTGATAGTTTTCCTGCAAATTAAGTGAAACTTCTGACTTTTTGGAATAAAAAAACTAGAGATTGCAACGTTGCGAACTGCGGGTAAGAGGTGGTCTTGCAATCGTTGATCCCAGAACAGCTATTTGTCTCGTTGCAAGAATCACGCGAATCTTGTACGCCCTGTTGCGATTTTCAGAAAGTTTGATCTTAACTATTCCATTAACCGTGGATTAATCACAAAATGAAAGAGAAAATATATGTTTGTTTTATTGTAATTTAACACCTCCTATATTTAGTGCATTTTTATCACTTCCACTTATGTCTTAAATTCGGAATAATAGAACTAGCTTAGGCAACACTAAGGTCGTAAATAATGTAAAATTGGGCAACTGTGTAGCTCATTATTTTGATAGAAAAGACAGGTTCTTTCTTAGTTGAAAGCCTCAGCATTTAATTAAAATCTCAATTGAATATATACACATATTTACAAAGCGGAATTAAATATGTTAATGTTAATTTTGTGAGAATAATGACGTCCTAGTTTCGGCTACTCCTGCCTAAATTTCCACTCATAATTAAAGTGTAACACAAGGCCTATACATACATGCAATGTTTTATGCTAATTCCATTGCAATGAATCATTGTCATGGTTCTGCTCGTGTAATTACTTTCATAAAATAAATGAAAATAAAGCTACTTAATTAACATCCTATATTAGAGAAATCGCATGTGAACATTCACATAGCTGCATACTAAGTTCATGAAAATATTTTATTTAAAATCCATTTATACACAATTTGTGTGTAAAATTATTAATTGCAGGCATACGAAAAATGTAATAAACATTGAAAGACGTAAAGCTAATAATATTGACGTCCCAACTCCTTTCAAAAAACGTTAAACTGAAAAATATATGAAACTATTATTCTACCAGTTATATGGATGCGAAACATGGACTCTTACTTTAAGGGAGGAATGTATATTAATAATATTTGAGAATAAAGTTCTTAGGAAAAATTTTGGACCAAATATAGATGAACAGACAGATGAATGGAGAAGACTACATGGTCTTTATAGGAAGCCAGATATAATAAGAATCGTTATGTCTCGTAGACTGCGATGGGCAGGGCATATGGCACGAATGGGGAACGAAAGACGTGCATGGAAGCTTCTTGTAGGAAAACCAGAGGTAAAACGCCCAGTTTGTAGGCCAAAAATGAGGTGGGAGAATAACTAACTATGATTTGAGGGAAGTAGATTATACAGGGAATGATTGGAAAGCATTAGCTCAGGATAGGGATGTATAGAGAGCTTATGTTCGCGCGGCCATGAATCTACGGGTTCGATAGTGCCAGTGAGTAAGTAAATAAAGCTAATTATAACAAACTAACTAACACACTAACACACTGACACTATCCTACTCTTAGCTTCATGGCTGCGCGGCATAACCTCTCCATATATCCCTATCCTGTCTGAACTAATATTTTCCAATTATCCCCTGTATAATCTAAAACTAAAACTCCATGGTGCGACAGGCCTAGAAGTCGGGCCCCCCTGCCGTTATAGCTGGTTTTCTCAACCTGGAGCCACTACTTATTGTACCTATCCAAATTCCTCACCAAGCTGGGTGGGCTTCGATCCCATACTGGTCAAAATTCCACGAGAACATTCTTTCTTCCATGGAGATTCGAACCAACGCAAGTCCCGTAACTCTGGCGGAAGGCATCTTGCCTTAACCACTCGGCTACGGCACGGGACCCTGTATATTCTACTTCCCTCAAATCATGGTTAAATAACATCTCCCATATTATTCTGACTTATTAACTGGGCAAACCCTACCAGTTGAGCCATATCGTTCGGTTTTTTTAATTTTTTAATTAAAAATAATAGTGCGTTATTTGAAAAAAGTAGAACACATTATTTTGATCCAAGGGTCTTTTGCTAAATCGTGAGCTGCAGAAGAAACAAAAAAGTCCATTTTAATTTTCTAAATGGCGAACAGGAAATTTAACAGTTTTATTCCGGGCGTCTTTAAAAGCAAACACTCCTTAATTTCGCATTTACCATTAAATTATCTTTGAGGGCTACCTTTAATTCCCTACATGTTTCGTGTAAGCTACAAATTAGAACAGGAAAACTATTAAAGAAGGCTTCTATTTGTTAAAATTTGCGCAATTAAGTTAAAACACGCACTCTGATGCGCAAACGAGTGAGCACGAGTACAAACAAAACCGCAATTTTAATCTTCTATAAACCATCTCAATCTTACAACTTAATTACACGAAATTACATCTACAATTCAAATTGGATATTTAAGATCATTATCGATTTTCTGCAGAGGATCGTTTTGTGTTGTTTTAACCAATGAATGATTCAATTGTCTGCTTCCATGGCAATCAAGTCTTTGTTGATCTAATATTCATTAGATCATTACTCTGTTTACTATAAACTTAGCTCTTTAAAATTATCAAGATGTGACTGACATCCAAGTAATGGGAAGCAAGAAGGAGAATAATTTTGTTTTTAATTCCAGAGCATTAATACATACATTATTATAAAACAAACTTACTGACATTATCAAAACCATAGGTTGATGGAAGCGCGGACATAAGCTCTCCATTCATCCCTATCTAGAGCTAATGTTTACCAATCATCCCCTGTATAATCTGCTTCCCTAAAATCGTGGTTGATGTTATTCTCCCACCACATTCTTAGTCTACCAACTGGGCGTTTTCCTTCGTTGTTTTCCTACAACAAGCTTCCATGCACTTCTTTCATTCCACATTCGTGTCACATGTCCTGCTCATTGCAGTCTGAGACTTAACTGTTGCTGTTATATCTGGTTTCCCATAAAGCTCATATATCTCACTGTTATTTAGTCTTCTCCATTCGCCCGTCTTTTCATCTCTCTTTGTCATTTTTTTTCTAAGAACTTTATCCTCAAATACCCGTAATATCTTCCCTGCTTTAAATTAAGTGTCCATGTTTTGCATCCATATAATATAACTTGTAGAATAACAGTTTTATATATTTTCAATTTAACGTTTTTTTGAGAGAATTTGGGACAAGAATCCTTGTAAAGCATAATAGCATGCATTTCCAAAATTAGAGCCTATTTGTAATTATTGTTGCTAGGTATTTGAATTCAGCCACTTCTTCAAAATTTCCCTCAATTGTCATTTACTGTCCATTTCTATTATATATTTCTATGTGCGAACATACTTTTCGTACCACCATGTTTGAAAATACTGTCATGGCGTTTTCAAGTTAATCGCAGCTTTTAATCGCTTTCTGGAATTAGCGGCTACTATTCGTTATTACGAACATTGTTAATGATCTTATCGTAAGAATAATTACTGTATACAACGTTGTCTAGTGTTTTAACATTGAGGCAATGCGGATGTTAGTAGCATAATTTTTTTTTTAATCACACTCTTTGGTCGATATTCTAAAACCTAACTGTTACTCCATGATGTCATTGTTGTTACTTATCCCATGTTCTTCTAAACCTTCTCCATGAGATTAGGAACAAGCTCAGTTGAGCCTAAATCTAAAATGTTCATGATACTGATTAAGTCTCATTTTTTAAATCACATTTTAGTTTACATGTTTATCTATATGGTCTATGTATCTATAGTGGACTCAGTATTTTAGTTTACAGGTGGCTTCAAAGGCAACTGTTTCCCTCTGGTTTAAAAAATACTTTATTACTGCAGGCAGAGCCGGGGAGTTGTTAGAGGTTTCTAAGACGCCGCTCCAGTCACCAAAAACTGAAAACAGTTTTCTGCTAATAATGCCTTCGCATTTTTAAATGACGGTTCCATGTCTACTGCACGTGGATATAATTATCTGAACAGCGTTGAAACTTTGTCTTTTGCAGTATTATAATATAGTATGTTAGTGCCAGTGAATAACACGTGGCAACGCTGCTTGATATGCTAAATACTTATCCGTGCAAAATAGACCTACCTAACCACAAGGCAAAGCGCCTGTAAACTAAAATACTGAGTCCACTATATCTATCTTCAATGGCGTAACAGCCCAATGTTGGACTTAATCTCTCTTTTGTTAGGAGTTACTGGAGTAAATTATAGCTCAACCTATTAAATAAAAACCCTAAAGTCGTATGCCACCACCAGCCGCCAGACAAGGACACGTCAGTGTCACTACCTCCTCCCTGGACATTACGTCACTCACTCACTCCCTCCCTCTTCTGATTCGCTGTCTTCACTCACAACCAGGGAATGGAAACTGTGGGAAGCGTACGGTAATACATTAGAAAGACAGCGATTGATTAATCATAGTGATGGCTGGAACCAGCTTATTGCCAAGGACTCGTAGCATGCTCATACCGAGGTTGATTTATAAATTGTTTCTCTAAAATTTAGTTACACCTGTATTTAATAAAATGTGATCTTCTTGGTGATAAAAGTTAAGAGCCGACGCGTTTCAGTAGCGACGCTACCATTATCAAGACTTAATATTGACTGTTTTAACTTTTTAAATAGGTGATTTGGATTTTTATTGACTTTGTGTAATATTAGTTACACCTGTTTCCCTACAGATGTCACGAGTGGTATGCGGTCAACATGCCGATCCAATGAGACATGTAATAGGCAACTATGATGTTACTAGGATGATGAAAGTCGGTAAATGTTGGTTAGAATCTTTTATTTAAGCTTAAGGTTATTTTACGAGCCTGAAAATCTTCGGAATTGAGACGCACAGCTTAAATTCTCTCACGGAAGACTTTTCTCTTGGATTTTCCATCCTAAAAATCCATCGACCCTGGCAGGGTTTGAATCCGCGAGCATCGGGACTAGACAAAAAAGTAGCATAACTACTAGACCATCGCTACCGACACAGGATGTAATTAATATGCTAGAAAAAGCTGGAAGTGAAACTAGTAGCATGCTGTAGAATCGTGTGAATGTGGACTTATAACGTATTATAAATACTTAATCAGGCATTTTTCACCCGGCAGATAACAGGTGAGTGCATGACCTCCAGGAAATGATGTAGGAAATATTTTATGTTATCTATAGCAATTTATCTGTTCATTTATCTAAGTAATAGCATCATGCTATGTGCTCTATTCGTTATGTGTTGAAATGATTTGTGCTGCATTCACGAATTAGTGTTCGGTGTTAGAACGAATGCCTTCCAGCATGTCGCGCCATGGAGGAAGTTAGTACATAGTAGGTAAAGACGTCAGTCTAGGTGTCGCCATTATTCTCACGGTCATAACAAAAATAGTAGACCTTAAACCCAGTAAACAAACAAGATGTATCTTGTATAGTCCTCACCAATAGAAAATCAGTTACCAGAATTAATAAATAATTACATTTTCACTCATAATAGAATGTTTCAAAAGTAAAAATAAATATCCTCAACTCGGGATCGGGTTGAGGGATGAGATAAGATTAAGCCTCTTATATAGAGGTCTGTGAATAACAATGATGCCGGCCGACCACGCCTGACGCACTATAATGGGGGGCAGTTGAATGAAATGAAACGGATGAGATGAGGGTATGAAGAAAAGGGAAGGGAAATTGTGGAAGGGAAAAACGGTAGAAAAGCCCGAGAAAAACTTGTCCAAGCTCCGTTTCGTCCACAACGAAACGTGATGATCCAAAATATAAGGATGAGAAGTGAGAATTTTTTTTAGACATTATTAGGATTTGAAAAATTAGATAAAATAAAACAACCAAGAAATTGGAAACAAGTTAAATATATTTGCAATAAATAAAAAAAATATACGAATATAGATATAAATAGAAGCAACATATGGAAGGAATGGACGATAGGAATATAACTAAATAACTAACTCACTCCGGGGCACGCCGTAGCGTAGTGGTAAGGCACTGAACTACAAGCCGGAGGGTCGAGGGTTAAAGTCCCGTTGGGGTCAGGATTTTTAAACTGGCCCAAACCCTCTGGCGGCACTGTGGCCCTGGGGTCGACTCAGCCTGTAAAGGAAATGAGTACCAGACGCTTGTTCTGGGGGTAAAGGCGGCCGTCACGCAGGGCTGACAACCCAGCTGACATAAAGTGCCGATTGTCTAGAAAAAGTGGGAGCCTTAACTTCCCACTACCCCAAGGGCCTCCTGGGGCCTGTTGTGGGATCACTTTACTTTACTAACTCACTCCACTATCTAACCCGTAAGTTCACGACATAAGCTCTGCATACATCCCTATCCTGAGCTAATACTTTCCAATCATCCTCTGTATAATCTACTTCCCTCAAATCATGGTTAATGTTATTCTCCCACCTCATTCTTGGTCTACCATCTGGTGTTTTCCGTCTGGTTTTCCTATAAAAAGCTTCTATTCTCTTTTTTCATTTCGCATTCATGCCTCATGTCCTGCCAATCGAAGTATCACGAGACATAACAATTCTTATTATATCTGGTTTCCTATAAAGATCATATAACTCAATGTTATGTAGTCTTCTCCAGTCGTCTGTCTGTTCGTCTCTCTTTGGTCCATAATTGTCCCTAAGAACTTTATTCTGAAATACTGGTAAACTTTTCTCCTCCCTTAAAGTAAGAGTCCATGTTTATCATTCATATAACTGGGAGAATAACAGTTTTATATATTTCCAGTTTAATAGGAAAATACCGAAAATAATTATATCGTATAAACCAAGAGGGTGACGAGATCCTGGACTACCAAGACAAGGATGGAATGAGACCGGAAAACGTTTTTTGTCCTAACCTTGAAAGGAAGAAGAAGAATACAACTTTATTAGCTGTACATTCCTTTGGAATTTGCTAGTAAATAGAATTGACGGGCGAATTGTTTCGGAAGTTGCAGTTACTTGAACCATGCATTAAAAACAAGGTAGTCGGACTGTCGCAAAAATTGAGTAACATGCGAAGATGTGAGAAGATGACCGCTATGTAGCGTCAAATTTCTGGCAGCATTCAGAGGTTAATGCCATGACTTTTCCGTTATACCAGCAACACAATTGATCCGCTAGCTTGGCTATTCTTCTTTTCTTGTCTCAAAATGAATATTTGAAGTGGTTCCATCCGTAAACGACATGCAAAATTGAACGCACAAAATCGACATTAAAGAACATTACACGAGGGTCATGCACACGCGCCGCATGACTCTTGCCTCTAAATGTTCACGACATTATTCAATAACGGTAGCCTCACGAAATTAACGTTCTAACCCAAAATTACTTTTCGACACGTTCTTCATTCTCATTTGGTCAGTGTAACAATTAGTACGACACAGAAATCAAGTATTAACCCTTCCCTGAGCTATCCCGATTATCGTGCCAGTCTGTAAGCAAGGAAATAAAACTGAATGCAACAACTACAGGAACATCTAATTGATTTCAACTTCGTACAAAATTATAACAAATATATTAGTATCCGTCCCGCGCCGTAGCTGAATGGTTAAGGCAGGAAGCCTTGGCGCAGAGCTACGGGACTTGCGCTGGTTCGAGTCTCCATGGGGGAAGAAATTTTCTCATGGTATTTCGGCCAGTATGGGACCGGTGCCCACCCAGCATTTGGGTAGCTACAATAAGTAGCGGCTCCAGGTTGAGAAAACCAGCTATAACGGATGGGGGAATCGACATGCTGACAATATGTCATCCCTACACTGACTGATGATCATGTACCTCTGTGATTGACACATGTGGATGTGAGGCCAGCAGTCGGATGGTAGGCTAAGGACCTTCTAGGCCTGTCGCGCCAGGAGTAGTATTTTAGTATCCAGACTTACTCCCTATAATGAAATGTACATGTAATCATCAATGTGGATTTAGAAGAAATAGATCTACAATTGATCAGATTTATATTTATTTCTTATTTTATTTTATTTATTTATTTAGGCTGGTGGAGTTAGGTCATGTGGCCTTCTCTTCCACTCACCATGACAAACATATGTTACATTAAAATACAAAAATCACAATAAGATTAGATACTAGACGATTATATGGCTATACAGAACAATAATAAAAATGAGGTCTAACAATACAATAACTTTAAAGACATTGAAATTAAAATGAATAGTAGAATTTATACACAAAGGAAGATGAGCTCGAATCTATTAACATGAAAAAAATAGTATACGACACACTTTAGAAAGAAATAGGAATATAATGGCACTGTGCATCAACTGTGTGTAGATTTCAAATAGGCATACGACTCAATTAAGTGTGAGAAGTTATGTAGTATTCTGCTGGAATTCGGAATTCCTATAAAGTTAGACTTATTCGAATGTGTCTAAATAGCACAAAGAGTAGGGTACGTACAGGCGAACAGTTCAAATACTTCTGAAATTCACAATGTTTAAATCTCTACTATTCAATTTTGTACTAGAGTATGCTATCAAATCTTTAGAGGATGAAGAAGGCCTACAATTCAATGGTATTAATAAGCTGTTAGTTTATGCTGATGTACTATAATTAGGTGATAGCGAAGAAATATTAAGGGCCAACATGCACACTCTATTGGGTAACACTACGAAATTGAGACTGGAAGTAAACATCAATTAAATTAAAATATTGGTCACACGTAGAAGTATATTATGTAATGGAAATGAACAGTTAATGACAATTGAGAGAAATTTTGAAGAAGTGGCAGAATGTATATACCGGTACCGTGGAATAATAATTACAAACAGGAATGAGGTGCACAAAGAAATTAAACTTAGACTCAATTCTGGAAAAGTATTATATTATGCAATACAAGGATTCTTGTCATCCAAACTTCTCTAAAAAAACATTAACTAACTCACTGGCACTATCGAATCCGTAGGTTCATGGCCGCGGAGACATAAGCTCTCCATACATCCCTATTCTGAACTAATGGTCCAATCATCCCCTGTATAATCTATTTCCCTTAAATCATAGTTAATGTTATTCTCCCACCTCATTCTTGGTCTACCAACTGGGCGTTTCCCCTCTGGTTTTCCTATAAGAAGCTTCCATGCAAGTCTTTCATTCCCCATTCGTGCCACATGTCCTGCCCTCCATAGCAGCCTACGAGATTAAACTGTTCTTATTATATCTGCGTTCCTATAAAGACCATATAGTTCACTGTTATGTGTTTTCTCCATTCACCTGTCTGTTCATCTCTCTTTGGTCCAAAAACTTTCCTAAGAACTTTATTCTCAGATACTCGTAATCTCCTTTCCTCCCTTAAATTAAGAGTCCATGTTTCGCATCATATAATATAACTGGAAGAATGACTGTTTTATATATTTTCAGTTTAACTTTTTTGAAAGGAGTTGGGACGTCAAGAGTCTCTGTAATGCATAATAGCACGCATTATCAGAATTGAGCCTATGTTTCCAATATAATAAAAGGTGGTTAAATTAAAATCACCGCATATTGAATAATAAAATAAACGAAGTGAATAACATACAGTTAACCCTGTAGAAAAATAAAATAGAAAAAAACCAAATATGTTTAAATATCTTAATGAAACCATTTCCAAAATTAAGTCTTTAGAATAAAATCCTGCCAAAAAAAGTATTTTCTTTGTGCATCTCATTCCTATTTGCGATCATTGTTCCTAGGTATTTGAATTCACTACATGGTCTTTATAGGAAGCCTGATATAATAAGAACAGTTAAGTCCCGTAGACTGCGATGGGCAGGACATGTGGCACGAATGGGGAATGAAATACGTGCATGGAAGCTTCTTGTAGGAAAACCAGAGGGAAAACGCTCAGTTGATAGACCGAGAATGAGGTGGGAAAATAACATTAACTATGATTTGAGGGAAGTGGATTATACAGGGAATGATTGGAAAACATTAGCTCGTGATAGGGATGTATGGAGAGCTTATGTCCGCGCGGCCATGAACCTGCGGGTTCGATAGTGCCAATGAGTTAGTTAGTTAGGTATTTGAATTCAGCCTGAAAATTTTCCTCATTTGTCATTAGCTGTCCATTTCCATTATATAATGTATTTCTATATGTGACCATATATTGAGTTTTATTTATATTTACTTCCAGTCCGAATTTCTTAGTGTTACTCAATACTGTGTGCGTGTTGACCTTTAGTATTTCCTCGCTATCGCCCAATAGTACTACATCATCAACGTAAACTAACAGCTTATTAATACCATTGAGTTATGGGCCTTCTTCATCCTCTAAAGATTTGATGGCATGCTCTAGTACAAAATTGAATAGTAGAGGAGATAGTGCATCTCCTTGCTTCAACCCGTTCTGGATTACAAAAGTATCCGAAAACTATTTGTCTACACGCACCCTACTCTTTGTTTCATTTAGACACATTCGTATATGTCTAGCTTTCTAAAAAAAATAAACTAAAAAGTATATAAAGCTGTTATTATCACAGTTATATGGATGCGTAACATGGACTCTTATTTTAAGGGAGAACAAAAAATAACGAGTGTTTGAGAATAAAGTTCTTACAAAAATTTCTGGACCAAACAGGGATGAACAGACAAGCGAATGGAGAAGACTATAAACAGTGAGCTACAGATACGATAAGAACAGTTAAGTCTCGTTAGACTGCGATGGGCAGGACATGTAATACGAATGGGGAAGGAAAGAGGGGATGGAAACTTGTAGGGAAACGAGAGGGAAAACTCCCTGTAGGTCGGCCAAGAATGAGGATGCAGGATAACATTAACAATGGTTTGAGGAAAGTAGATTATACAGGAGATTTTTGGAAAACATTAGCTCAGGATGGGATGTGTGGAGAATTTAATGTCGGCGCGGCCATGAACCTCCGGGTTCGATAGTGCCAGTGAGTTAGTTATTTTGAGACTTTAGTCCATATGTATGTACACGTTTAACCATCTTTTATTGCATACAAATCCTAGCTCTGGTAATGACGGAAAGGGAAGGAAGCTCGTATAGGACGGAAGAAGGCACCCAGTATAAAAGTTTGTTTATGAATTCGCATTCTAACAAGTCATGGCTGAGAGATCATGTAAATTACTTAAATTTTGGAAGGAAATGCTAAAGGTTAAACAGGAAGAGTTATTTGCTGGAAGCGCATCAAGGATTTCGTGAAGATATTCCCAAGCTCTGGGCATTAAAGTTCTCCACGCCCACAAAACAAATTTATCGGTCATTCAATTATATTGGCGTGGTAAATAAATCAAATATGCTCAGGTATATCAGGGAGAGTAACTAAGAATTCCGCCTTATTTCAGTTTGTTCATCTTCCTTGAGAAAATTTCAAATTAAAAAATATAGTAATGCACTCACTGCACTAATTCACTGTCACTATCGAATCTGTAGGTTTATGGACGCTGACATAAGCTCTCCCTATCCTAATGTTTTCCAATCATCTCCTATATAATCTACTTCCCTCTAATTATTGCCACCTCTTTCTTGGCCTCTCTACTAGCTTTACTTCTGGTTTTCCTCTTTCATTCCCCATTCGTTCCACGTATCCTGCTCATCGCAGTCTACAAGATTTAAGTGTTTTTATCATATCAGGTTTTCCGTCATGTAGTTCATTGTTAAGTAGTCTTCTCCATTCGTCCGTCTATTCATCTCTGTTTGAACTAGAAATTTTTCTAAGAACTTTATTCTCAAATACTCGTAATCTTTTCTCCTCTCTTAAAGTAATAGTCCAAGTTGCGCATTCATATAATATAACTGGGAGGATAACAGTTTTATATATTTTAGCATTTTTTGAGAAGTTGGGACACAATAGTCCCTTTCAGGGCTAGCGGATTCTACGAAGGCTACAGATTAGATAATACGCGGAGTATAGAGTGATATGGGGACTGGTATGCGGTCCTGCGCATTATCGTCCGATAACTATGCAACTGTGTAATACCTTCAGGGAGTAACATTCATTTAAGTTCTGATATACGTATTACAAGTATTGGTGGACTTATTTTTATTCAGGCTTGCGATTCTTTAACGAGCCTGAAAATCTTCGTACTCAAGAACCGTACCTTAAAGTCCCTCCTGGAAGACTCATCCCTTGGAATATTCAATCCTAAAAATTCATCGATTGCGGCCGAGTGTGAATTCGCGACCCTCGGGAGTAGAAGTAAGTACATAACCATTAGACCACCGCGGCCGACGCTATGCTATTAGCCAACATTATAAAAAAATAATAAAACTTGAAATAAAACAATAGGCCTATATAGAATTTATTGGCTCCATTGTGTGAGTAATGTGTACAAAATTATTTGAAGTTGCTTTTCGTTATTTTAAATACTTTATGATATAACCAATTCCGAGCTAAGTTCCAATTTTACTGTAAACAGACTTGCATAAAATATTACTTCGCCGACACTTTCTATTGGGGAGACCGTGGTGCCACTTTTACCCGCATATGACTGAATTTTAAATGGAACTATAATCAATAGAAAGATTATTCGTAGGCAACATCATATTTTACGTAAAATAAGATTAAATACAAGTTAAGATGGTACCAATAATTAGGAAGTGCCATTTCTTATTTATTTCTTTATTTATGGCCAACAATTATATGTTGGCTTATCTAATCAGACGTTTACGTTTTTTCCACGATGTCGATAGATATAATTTATTTACATTTTCATTACAAGCAGAATGTATGCTCCATGCTGACTCACCTGTAAATTCTGCAAATATTTTCACCATATGCTCAATGGCTAATATGGGATATTTTTCACTAAAAAGTTCGAAAACATTCCAAAGTAATTAATTTTTCTCAGCTATTCAAATACTTTCCAATGTATTATAATATTGTACAGAAGCTACAATTGAAATTCCAACGTATAAATGCTTATTCATTCTATTAAAATTGTAATTATGTATTTTAAGATATTCCTATAGACCTATAACTTATATAAAATGTGCTAGGTAATATATATTTTTATTTTCTCTACTTCGAGTGTTGAGGAGTGAACTACATTTTCTTACACGCTTAAAGGTGAAACCGTTATTCGACGAATGAAAATGCAGTCATACATCTGTTTTGTTTACATTGCAACTGGACTTAGCTTGTATAGCATTCGATAAAGCTGTTTTTATAACGGCACATGTTTTCACTGGATTTTGTAAAGGTTGGCCCATCTATCTACACATCAGTATGGAAAGGAAAACCCGGTAACTAACTGAATTCTTTTCTAAAATGAATACCAGTTGGGTTCGGTCGTAAAACGCAGCTAGACGTTTCGCATACAATAGAAGACGAAATAAGAAAAGAGAACCTAAATCTTTCGCCTCCATTTAACGAGGGTGCACGATTTCTTCATCAAAGCACATTTCTGAATTTATGGTTTGGAAATCAGTGAGCTTTATACTGAAACCAATCCTGTTCCATTGATGTGTGCACTTTTTTATGACACCATTTTTCACGGGGAATGCGTAATCTTGTTACGTAGATTGACAATTGAGAAGGGTCCCGCATCCCACATTACGTTATGTGAAAACGCACGCCATTTCAGCGAAATTGTTCCTTTGTCTTCATATTCTGCTTAGGTGCAGGGTGCCAGGGACCAACACTACCAATGAACTATTTATTATACAGGGAGTTTCAGAATAAGTATTACAGACTTCTAGGGGTTGTAGAGGGGACTCAGTCGATACAGTTTTGATAAGGAAGCCATGTCCGGAAATGTACCATTTCGATGTAAAATAAGTTTGAAGATCGAAACACCAGTGGGATATCGTGTGTCTTGTGTTTCAGAATAAGTATTTCAGACTTCTAGGAGTCGTAGAGAGGACTTAATCGATAAAGTTTTGATGAGGAACCCATGTCCGGAAACGTACCATTTCGATGTAAGATCTGTTTAAAGATCGAAACAGAATGGGCTGATATCGCGTGTCTTGTATTTCAGAATACTGTAAATACAGGGCAAGTCAAAATGTTGTGCAGGTTTTCAGAAATTTATTATGTGAAATGTAATGAACATATAATATCGTGAGACATATTGTATGAAAGGTAAACTCTCAAAGTTTAGTTGTCCACTTCTAAAGTTCCGCGTTCACCCGCAAGATGTCAACAGCAGAGCAGTAAAGGAAAATGGCGTTGACTGGGGATCAGAAGTCTTTCTGTGTGCTTGATTACCATGTAAACAACTCTGTGACTAGTGTTCAACGACATTTCCGTACCACATACGATAAAGACCCGCCGGATGGGAGATCCATTCGTAAGTGGTACACACAATTTAGGGATTCAGGCTGTATCTGTAAACGAAAATCGACTGGCCGTCCGTCGACGAGTGAAGAGACAGTCGAACGCGTTCGCACATGCTTCGTGCGGAGTCCACAGAAATCCACCTACCGGGGAGCGACAGAACTTCAACTACCACAAAAAACTGTATGGCGGATTCTCCGGAAACGTTTACAGATGAAACCCTACCACTTGCAACTGGTTCAAGCCTTAAAACCCCGCCGATTATGCTTTGCGAGCGTCCTTCTGTGTTGATTTTCTCGCATTAATGGAAGAGAATGAGTTCCATGAGAGGGTAGTTTACAGTGATGAAGCGACTTTCCACCTTTCAGGAAAGTGAATAGACGCAATGTAAGGATTTGGGGAACTGGTAACCCCCATGCAACTCTGGAACATCAACGCGATTCTCCGAAAGTGAATGTCTTTTGTGCCATTTCCCATGCAAAGGTTTATGGGCCCTTTTTCTTTCATGAACGTACTGTGAACGGACATGTTTTCCTTGATATGCTACAACAATGGCTCCTTCCGCAGCTTGAAGCGGATAGTCCAGATTTCATTCTGCAGTTGGATGGTGCCCCTCCACATTACCATGGCAGTGTTCGAGACCATTTGAATACGGCTTTACCACAACGCTGGATAGGCCGTGCATCTCAGGGTGATCAACAACTCATTCATTGGCCACCTCGTTCACCCGATCTAACCCCGTGTGATTTCTTCATGTGGGGTCTTGTAAAGGATCATGTTTACGTACCACCACTTCCAACAACACTGCATGAACTGCGTGCCCGCATCACAGCAGCCATTGCTGATATCGACCGCGGACTGCTACAGAAAGTTTGGCAGGAGATTGAATATCGGCTTGACATCTGTTGTGTAACAAAAGGCGCTCACATAGAACATCTGTGAATATTTAAAAAAAAACTTCGAGAGTTTACCTTTCATACAATATGTCTCACAATATTATATGTTCATTACATTTCACATAATAAATTTCTGAAAACCTGCACAACATTTTGACTTGCCCTGTATTACGAGACTTCTAAGGGTTGTAGAGGGGACTTAGTCGATACAGTTTTGATAAGGAACCCGTGTCCGGAAATGTATTACTTCGATGTAAAATAGGTTTGGAGATCGAAACACAATGGGCTGATATCGCGTGTCTTGAGTTTCAGAATACTGTAAATATTAGAGACTTCTAGGGGTTGTAGAGGGGACTTAGTCGATACAGTTTTGATAAGGAACCCGTGTCTGGAAATGTATCACTTCGATGTAAAATAGGTTTGAAGATCGAAACACGCGTGTCTTGTGTTTCAGAATAAGTCAAGTATGGGTTCGATAGTAGCAGTGAGTTAGTTACGTTTTGATTACAAAGAGTGACGTAAGTTTTTTTTTGTGACCTTCGTAATTATGTGATTCTCAGAACATAATTATCATTACATGACGGAATACCTCCTCTCCATTATTTCCACGAAAATATGCGGTGCAGGAAAACTACCCATTTTCCAATTGCTGTTATTTAATGAAGTCACTTACTCATGACGTCCTTGTGCCCTATGCGAGGTATTCCATTCTCATGTTTAATAAGGTAATTTTCCACCACATACAGTATTAACATATATAATTTGTTATAATTGTTATTAGTCATGAAATAAATACAGTAGAATCCAGTTCATAAATATTCAAACTGTAGGAAAGTTATTGTGTTTAATTATAATAGTTATTTCAGTTTATTACCGTATATAGCCTATAGGCAGACACTTTTTTCATGGAGGTGACAAATTTATTACAGCTGTTTGTAATCAATACTTTGAGGTTATGTAATAAAATATTAAAATATAAAATTAGTACCTGATAAATCAGTCGTCCTCAACTAATATAAAGTTGAAAGTAGATAGATAGATCATCAGTTGATGAATGCCTTTGACATCGTCCGATTCATAATAGCCAATTTTGCCGCTCCATCCAATCTCCTGGTTGTAGATGTTTCTCCTTCATGTATAAATATATTCCCTGACTCCAGGAGGTTTTAGGTCTTCCTCTGCCTTGTCCTCCCTCAGGATTCCACTCCAAAATACATTTTGGTAGCCGATCCTCTTCCATTCGCTGGACATGTCCGTACCATCTTAATTGCTGAGTTTTAGTATAATGTAAAATAGTGTCTTCAATCTTCATTTTCTCCCTTATAACTGAGTTTCTAATTTTTTCTCTTCTTGAAATTCATGTTGTCCTTCGTATAAAATCCATTTCCGTTGCCAAAAGATACTTATTTGTATTGGTTGTTAATGGCCAAAATTGAAAGTACCAGTTTAAATATAAATAGAAGAGTACCAGTTGAAATGCAGAGGATGGAACATTGTTTTGAAAGGCCTTCATATTTTAACTGCTTGATGCAATTTTATCACAGAACTTTATTTTAATTGAATACGACAGATTTATCAGATACTAATTTTATATTTTAGCTGCTTGTAAGTTATCACTTATTCTTCTTCTTCTTTCCTACCTCTACAGCCCCGGGTGTGCTTTGTCTCCCTTCTCTGTTCTCCTCCGCTCATCTCTCTTCATGATTTGTTTTTTATTCCTTAATTGGACAACATTTTGCAAAAGGAACCAAATCTCAAATTTGAGATATATCATGCCATATTATTGTTCCTCAAGTATCGTCCATCTCTTGTAAAAATGATCCAACCACCCCCATTCTCATGTCACCTATGAACCAAGTAAGATAACACTGACAATGCCATACTTTCCTTTCTGCATAAAAAAACCAAACAATATATAAACCAAAATATATAAAATCTCAGAATTAACAAATCTTTTGAATTACCATCTTTCTCATAAAATAGAAGCTCTTTGTTATTCTATTAGTTGAAGTAATAAGTAAAATTGTTTATTTTTATTTGTGATTTTTTTTATTGACATTTAACTTTGATTACATTTTTCACAGTTTATCTGTCTTGTGGGTTGTTTCAAGAGCACTATCTAGTGTCTTGCAGTCACCTTTTTCTTGGTCTACTTTTTTCTTGTACTTCCTAGCATTAGGCCAACATATTTAAAATCTTTTGGACATTCTATTTGCATTCATTCTATAAACATAGGGTTTTAACACCCAATGGGATAAAGCTATTCTAATGGACTCCTAAAATTGTAAAACATTCAAGTCTTATTTGTGGACGGAGCTCTGTATTTTTAAAATGAAAACATAAAGTTACAAATGTCTGCAGTATAATAATTATGTGAATAATTTGTCTTTTACTCTATTGGGATTTTTGCTATTTATAATAGATTGACTGAAATATGAATATAAAGTATATTTTAAGAAATATAGGCATACATATTCTTGCAATCAAAGATTCTGTAACTGTGGATTAAATTTAAAAAAATCTTTCTCTTTGATTTAGCTAAGATATATTTTTATTCTCCTCTTACAAATAAATTATATTTCTATTCTTTGTTTATATCTCTCTACTGTAAGTTAGTGCTGATCTGAATCATCATCTACTCACCTCGTGTGTATTATAAAAATTATAGACTTGAGCCTGTTCTGTATTAATACATGGTCTGTGTGATTAGTAATACCATCAGGAGATGTCCACGTTTCTTTGTGTATGTTGTTCCTTGGAAAGAAAGTACTCATTATGCTTAATGTTTTAAGATGACAGAATCTGTCCATCCTTGCGTTATTGTTACAGAATTTATATACAATAATTAAATTAAAATAAAAATGACTATAAGTGGTTAAAAAATGGCAACAAGTGGCCACAAAAGCTATTAGTGGCATTTTTTTTACAAATTTGTGGCTGGTTATGTTTTTAAAATGGCCAGATATAGCAACAAAGGCTAAATTGGCAATATATGTACATGTATGTATGTGCATGAACTCTGCCACATTTCTTCCCTGAATTTGCAAATAAGTGAAATAGCAAGATGAAATTCGTGGTACAATAGCAGTACAGAGACATTGACACGAAAGCTGTTCTTTCCGAGTATTTATGATAGAACAAAATTCAAACGCATTGTTCTAAATTTCATACACAATTCCTCACTAGTCACGGAAAATTTGTCCAATGTATCCAGAGATTCAACATAAGAGAGAATTCTAGTTATTATTACGGCATTAGCAGCCAGTGTTAAACATATTATCTTTGATTGAACTTTGTTTTGGAAAAGTAAAAAAAAATCACCTCCCTTCTCAGTAACACCGGATGTTTGTGAAGTGCTTTCGACAGAAAATAACTACAAACTTCTTAATGTCTTCATAAATAATATCAATAAAAAACTTTGGTTTTAGATACAATTATATAATGTATCACAACTTGGACACAAACTGTAATCCTAATATATCTTAAGGTGAAATAGTGTTGTAAATTTCGGATGATAATGATGATGATAAAAAATAATGTGTATACTTGTGTGGTTTTTGTCCAATGAAAATACTCGAACTCAGGACTCTAGAAATAGAGGGCGAGTTTTTATCCATCTAAACCACAGAGCCACCTTGAAAAGTCTGTTAAAAACTAAAAATGAGAATTTTGCATTATTCCATATTGTTTAGAATGCTGCTGAAACATTGCGTAGGCACGAGGATATGAAGCTAAATCTTTGCTTAAAATATTGGGTAAATGTCATCATGTAAATGGGAAATTTGGCAATGAGTGTTTTGCACGACTGTAAAGTAATTTAAGAAAGACATGCGCCAATAATTGGAAACTCAGTGATGCACAAGACTGTTGAGCAACCAGTGTGAAGAGGTTACACAAATCAGCAATATTAAGTTTGTTGATAGCTTGTTTCATAATCATTTTCTTCAATATTGTGGCAGAAATATCATGTTACTGTTTTCTCTATTTAGATCATACATTTCGCTATAGTCGGTCAGTCATTTAGTTTAGAGGTTTTTTTTTGTGATTAGATATATCTATTTTCCGCGAATAAGTATTTACGATATTAAGCGGCGTTGTCACGTTTATTCACTAGAAAAAGATACAGTAAAAGCTCTTTATTCGTGGGGGATAAGTTCCGCAAATATGCCGCGAATACAAAAACCGCGAATATAGAATGGTAATTCGTATGGATATATAGGGGATACGTTCCAAGGTTACAGAATACAATAAAAATCATCAAAATAAAATAAATTAATTTAAGAGATTTTGAACAATTTCTATTAATTAATACTGTGAAGTTTAGGCAAGGACTTAAAGAACTTAGTAACTTTTCCTATTTTGCCGCTTTTAAAAGGTTTTCCAATTAAGATTGACATTCAGCTGTGAATTCTACGATATAATTCCTTATTTTGTCTTTGGATTTCAAACAGCGTGTTATAGACGCTAACGACTCGCCAATGCGTATAAACGGTCAAGCATTTCTAGTTTTACTTTAAGCGGCAACATTATATTTTTTTTCTCCTCGGTACTAATTTTTCTTTCCTTTTACTCGACTGGGAACAAAGCACAGGAGACACGTGTTATTCAATCAAAATTATTGCAACGAATGACAAGTTGAAACAATAATATACCGATCATGGCGATGGAGGCATTTATCAAAGTATATATCAGCATGTGAAATATGACAATAGCTTTTAACAATGAATTTAAGGGTTAGTGACAATAAGGTTTGTTTTGTTTTGATATTTATTTTATCCATTTGGTTTGAATCACTATTTGTAAAAGCCGCCTTGGCACCTGCCTGCAGTAAAAACAATTGCTGATGGTTAATAAAGGACACTAATTCTTCCAATAAATCGATTGGATCCGCAAATAAAGAATTTTTTAGCCGCGAATACAGGGACTGTGTCGCAATTTTTTAACCCGCGAATAAGGAGCTTTTATATAGTGCAAAAGGAAAAAGTTGCAACACTGTTTTTAAGATAATTATATCCACGTGTAGTAGACATGCAAACGTCATTTAAAAATGCGAAGACATTATTGGCAGAGAACTGTTTTCAGTTTTTGGTGATTGGAGTGGCTTTTTAGAAGCCTCTAACAACAACTCCCCGGCTCTATCTGGCAGTAACATTTTTTTATACCAGAAGGAAACAGTTGCCTTTGATGCCGCCTGTAAAGTAAATGACTGAGCCGACTATAATAATTCCGCATCGTAGCCGAGCAGTTTAAGCCATCATGCCTTGGTGCAGAATTACCGGACTTGCACTGTTCGGAATCCCATTGGGGGAAGAAATTCTCTCGTGGAATTTCGGATAATTTGGGACAATGCTAATTGTCTATATTTCATGACTTTTATCTAATAAAGGCTGCACTTTTAATTCTTCTCTTATATCCTCATTTCTAATTCTATCAAGTTTCGTATATTCTTTAACTTGTTTGAGGAACCTCATCTCCGCCGTCTGTATTCTATATTTGTTTTTTTTTTCGTTGGAGCCCAAGTTTCACACCCATACAGTATTGTGGGAATTGCCATAACTTTATACGTTTTTATTTTTATTTCCTTTTTAATTTTATTCTTGAACGTTCTTTGCATTGTTCTACATACCGTCTGAAATTTATTTATTTTTGAATCAATATCCCTTTCCATATTGAAGCTAGTATCGCAGTCCAAATAGTTGAAACTAGACACCTGTTCTATACTTTGACTTTCTAAAATAATTTTGGATCTCACTAGATCAATTTATATAATGCATTTATTAATTCGTTCCAGTGCGTGATAATACGGGTACCTGTTTTAAATAACAAAGGCGTGTTGTACCTGGATCGGTTGTCCTGGTGGACGGATAGACTTTCACTTCTTGTAGCGGAAACAACACATGTTATCATACTGTGACAAAACTCTCTATAGCACTTCACGCATTTCCTGTGCGTGCGATCTGCCACTTACCAGAAAACCTTTTCTACTCATTTTATTGTGTCAAGGAATGTCCGACATGTAAACTGACTTGGTGCGTAAGGCCGGAGGTCGAGCTAACGTTCAGCCATTTGGAAAATTCAATTGTTTCCAAGTTGGAAAGGAATCAGCAAAGCGTGATAGTTGTTCAGGGGTACCAACTACATTTGTATTCAGAGGGGACTCCGGTCTTAACATCTCGGTTTTATATGTTCTATTATTTCGTGTTCACTCGAGCAACAATACAAACACTAGGAGTGTGTTTCTAATGGCATCAGATTAAGCTTCTTCTATCTAATTACAATATGGACTGGTAATTGAACTGTACATTGCATTTAACATCTGAATTAAGTATTAATGTCCCATTGAATGTAAAGACCCGGCCACCGCTGTGGTCTCGGAGTAGTGTCGCCGCTTTGTATGCAACGAACCCGAGTTCGATACTCGGTTTAGGACAAGTTTCCTAGTTGATTTTTTCAGAGAGTTTCTTCACCTGTAAAACATTTATCAGCCAAATTCAAGGCCCAAACGATTCCCGAACACCATTTGACCATCATAATCATCATTATCATATTCGCCATGTTTAGTTTGAAACTCAGAAAGAGTTAAAAAATAAAACTCACCAAATATTTCCTTAGGCAATATACATATAACCATGTTATAAGTATATTCCTATTATTCTTTTGTATTTTGCACTTTCTTTACCAATATAATTATTTAATCATATTATAGATTGTTATTATTTTAATATTTTTTATTTCATTGTCATCTGTATATTGTGTAGCCTGTACCTATTATGTAGCCTATTATTAATCAAGTTGTAGACAATTCATAATTATTAATATCTGCATAATTTAACCTGGTGACGTGGAAGAGAAAACCTTACAGTCTTAACTCCATATTGCAAAATAAACCGTTGTTGTTGTTATTATTATTATTATTATTATTATTATTATTATTATTATTATTATTATTATTATTATTATTATTATCATTATTATTATTATGTGTGCGTGAATAGTGTACTTCGTCTTAATGTCGTGTTGTCTCGGAGAAGTCCCTGGATTAAGCTGATCGCTCATTCGGTGAAATCATGTATGTGTTTGTATAGTCAAAAAAAAAGTGTGTGATCCAAACTTTAATCCCTCTCTCGACAGATCGTGCCACAGTATGACCCGGACGGGGCATATAAAAATACCTGTTAGGTGAGAGGTTAGACTACGATGGAGAATAAGAAGGATAAAGACTTCCTGAGCTAAGATAGTAAGTAAAGTGATCCCACAACAGGCCCGGAGGCCCTTGGGGTAGTAGGAGGTTAAGGCTCCCACTTATTCTAGACAATCGGCACTTTATGTCAGCCGGTTTGTCAGCCCTGCGTGACGGTCGCCTTTACCCCCAGAACAAGCGTCTGGTACTCATTTCCGTTAGAGGCTGAGTCGACCCCAGGGCCATAGTGCCGCCAGAAGGTTGGGTCAGTATAAAAATCCTGACCCCAACGGGACTTGAACCCTCGACCCTCCGGCTTATAGCTCAGTGCCTTAACCACTACGCTACGGCGTGCCCCCTAAGATACATAGATAACATATTGCTGTGGCTTATGTTAAATATATATATATATATATACACTGTATATGCTATGACATCAAAATGTGACCTTAATGAAAGTTAATCGTACACCACTGCCTCGTACGCAGCGGATCTGGGTTTGATCCCGGGTTGGGATAAATTTCCTGGGTGATGGGGTTTTTCGAGGAAACTTTAAGGCTCAAATGACCTCCGAACATCATCTGGCCATCATAATAATCATCATATTCGCCATGTTTGGTTTGAATGTGTGTGTCTGTGTGTGAATGGTGTCCTTGTGCGGTCAAAAAAAGTAGGAGAGTGATCCACAGTTTAAAAACCCTCTCTCGACAGATCGTGCCGCTCTAAAGGCCATGGTAACATGTGGCATGTAAAATGTGCTTATAAGTTGAGAGGTTAAACTGAAATAAAGAACAATTATTTAGAATCACCATATATTTTTCTTGGTTAAGAATTACTTTTGCTTGTCTTCGCAAGTGACTTTCTTTAAACAAAATACACTATCGACATAAAGTGTTTTCTTTAATATACAATACGTTCTCCAAAGAGTATCGGTAACCCATAAAATAATATTGCATGAAAAGTGAAACTATAATCTTATCATTAATAAGATAATGCTAGATTTTTGTAACTATTGCACTTTCTAGTCCATAAGTGTCCTATAATTACGTCCCCACTATCAACTGAAAGCTAATTATCTGCATTTCTAACTTTTTCTTTCTATAATTGCTTGGTAGAATTCCAATGGACTCATCCTTTCTCTGTGCATCCGGAATATTTCCAAGGAATAGTAATTGTTGCGTCTTTTAAGATTCAATTACTGTATGTGAATTTATTTCCTCATAATTTGTATTTGCACAGACAGGCATTATATATATTCCGGTGGTGATATTTGTTTGGCGATTGTTGCATAATAACACAAAAATATTGTAAGCTTAATGTTAGTCATACTATTACTGCTACCTCCCTATAGGCATCCAGCACGTTTGCAACACATACTTCAAGACGGGCATGTTGTGCCGGCCCCCTGCAAGCGGCTCTAATTTTGTGAAATAATTTGCGAAGTGAAATAGTGCGTAATAAAAAATATTTGTCTTCTATAAAAAAATTGTGTTTTCATATTTAATTATTGTATCAACATCCGTCGAAATTCTGTTAGGCATAGATAATTTCATACAAACCACAATTACCCCCTTCAGCTATATCAGATCCCAGCTAAGTTCCAGTTGTAATGTAAACAAAGCAAGTGTATAATTCCATTTTCATTGGTTGTCCGTCGCCGTGGCTTAGTCGACCCGGGTTCGATTCCCGGCGGGGTAGGGGATTTTTAATCTCCACCTTAGGTCTGGGTGTGTGTCTTGTCTTTGGTCTATGTGTGAGAATAACAGAAAGTTAACAAAAAGGTAAAACGAAAAGGTAAAAACAAGAAGGAAAACAGTGTAATCGAAAAGAGGGGGGGAAGGGAAAAAAGGTCGAATAACGGTTTTATCCCTGAGCGTGTAAGAAAATGTAGTTCCTTCTCCAACACTCAAAATAAATAAAATGAAAATAAACATATTTATTATGTAGCACATGTCTGTATAAGTTTTGTGGGATAATCTTAAAATTACAATTGTAATAGATTAAATAAGCATTGTTTTATTCTTAGGCATGCGCAGTGCAGAATATGTTAGAATTTTAGTTTGCTTCAAAATGGCCGCTTCTGTAGAATTTCCTAAAACTCTTAACAAAGGAGAAACTATGGCTAGACTCAAAGAGTAGTAAAGCCACGGAAGAAATTTTTTCATGGAATATCGGGCAGTATAGGACCGCTGCCTGCTATGTCCTTTGATAAATCGCCCTCGCCACAATCTGTGTTTTATTGTTTCAATTTGTTATTCGTTGCAATAATTTTGATTGAATAACACGTGTTTCTTCGTGTTTGTTTCCAGTTAATAATTTCGAACAAAAGGAAAGAAAAATTTGATCTGAAGCAAAAAAAAAATAGTGTTGCCACTTGAAGTAAAAATATAAATGCTTGACTGTTTACTCGTTGGCGAGAAATTTCCATCCATATCATAGGCCTACTGTTTCAAACGTTAATGAAACACCTGTAGGATTCATCAAGAAATCCGAACACAAAATAAGGAATTCTATTAATAGAAATAGTTCAAAATCTCTCATCAAATAGATTTTATTATGACTATTTAACTCATGCTCCAAATGACAATGACCAATCACATTTCAATGAATTTTGATTTACAACCAATCACAGTCGTTTTTCACCTCGATTTTATCACTTTCATTTTATCGCTTCCATTTTATTAAGTGGCTCCCAGATTGTATATATAGTGCACGAATGTAACCAGATTCTGCTTGCGAGATATAATAGAAACACATTCGTAGCAATTAATTATACCATAAAAAAATAAACCACTATTTGCATTTTCTTAAAGGTATTATTTCCCGGGAATTAACGTTACAGAAGAATATAATTGACATATTTACATCATAGGACATCAGAAATTAGTTTATAACCTTTAATGATGTGTTTCATTTTTCTCCACTAGGGTGCATTCCTTCAATATTGCGATTCTATTTGGCAATAAATATGATCTGGTTGCAGTGATGAATAAATGAAATATAACGTTTCTCATTTGTTTTCAGACATCGTCGTTTACATTAAATATATAAATATTTTAAAATAACTAGCTTCTTGTAAGAAAACCAGAGGGAAAGCGCCCAGTTGTTAGACCAAGAATGAGGTGGGAGAATAACATTAACTATGATTTGAGGGAAGTAGATTATTCAGGGAATGATTGGAAAGCATTAGCTCAGGATAGAGATGTATGGAGAGTTTATGTCCGCGCGGCCGTGAACCTACGGGTTTGATAGTGCCAGTGAGTAAGTAAGTATAGTTAAATAATGCTTTGTGAGTAAACAGCTTAATTTTATTCGTTAAATAGTCCTAACAAATGCTACTCTTGATAAATTGGAAATCACTCGTGGCATTACTTACGATAATTTTTATTTTATTTTGGAACCTTGGAACGTATCCCCTATATACCCAGACAAATTACCATTCTATATTCGCGGTTTGTGTATTCGCGGCATATTCACAGAACATATCCCCCGCGAATAAGGGGCTTTTACTATATAGAAGTTGCAACACCCCACGACGAGTCCCAAACAAGAGTGAGTGTAGTTATAACATTATTGGCGGCACGGAGGCGAGGACAATGAAATACTGAAAGTGTACAACGATGTTAACCTAATGAATATTACCACTAGAAATGATACTCCAATAGCCCCCCCCCTTGTAATACCATGAAATAATCTGTCCACTTTAGTGGAGAGGCTTAAAAATTACGCATCGAACCTGCGGGTTACATTTATTAATACAACTTGCCTTTGAGTGGATTGCACAACCCAAGTCCTGGTTTTCCAATGTTTAATGTTTCCATAACAACAAAACTGATAATCTACTGCTGTTATTTTCAAAAACAAATGTGTGAACTATGATCATGATTTCATAACAATTTGTGTGGATATTTAGTTTTTTTTATACCTCAGCATATGTCTTTCAATGACTAGAATATACAAATTTTCGGACCGAAGAGAGATGAACAAACAGGTGAATTGAGAAGATTAATTAACGAGCTACATGATCTTTATCTTAAATAAAGCATTATTATTATTATTATTATTATTATTATTATTATTATTATTATTATTATTATTATTATTATTATTATTATTATCCACTGCTGTTGTTTCGACGTAGTCTAGCTGCCTTGTACAGGTTCGATCCCCGGTCGCGACACGTTTCCTGGGTGATGCTTTTTTTCTGGGGGTTTTCCTTAGTTTTAAGACAAATTTCAGGAAAATTTAAGGCCCAAACGGTTCCAGAACATCATCTGGCCATCCGAAACATCATTATCATACTCCTCATGTTTAGTATGAATGTGTTTGTGAATAGTGTGTTTCATCTTAATGTTGTGTTGTCTCGGAGGAGGCCCAGTATTGGGCTGATCTCTCATTCTGGGAAGCCTTCTATGTCATTGTGTGGTCCAATATGTATGTATGATCCATGGTTAAAATCCGTTTTCCGACAGGTCGTGTCACTGTAAGTCCCTGGTGTGATGTGGCACATAACAGTACCTATAAGGTGAGAGGTTAAACTGTGTTAATTGAATTATTGTTATTATTATTATTATTATTATTATTATTATTATTATTATTATTATTATTATAACACTCACTGGCACTATCGAACCCGTAGGTTCATGGCCGCGCGGACATAAGCTCTCCATACATCCCTATCCTGAGCTAATGCTTTCCAATCATCTCCTGTATAATATACTTCCCTCAAATCATAGTTAATGTTATTTTCCCACCTCATTCTTAGTCTACCAACTGGACATCTTCCCTCTGGTTTTCCTACAAGAAGTTTCCATGCAAATCTTTCATTCCTTATTCGTGCCATATGTCCTGCCCATCGCAGTCTACGAGACTTAACTGTTCTTATTATATCTGGTTTCCTATAAAGACCATGTAGTTCACTATTAAGTAGTGTTATCCATTCACCTGTCTCTTCATCTCTCTTCGGTCCAAAAATTTTCCTAAGAACTTTATTCTCAAATACTAGTAATCTCCTTTCGTCCCTTAAAGTAAGAGTCCATGTTTCGCATCCATATAATATAACTGGTAGAATCATAATTTTATATATTTTCAGTTTAACGTTTTTTGAAAGAAGTTGGGACATCAAGAGTCTCTGTAATGCATAATAGCACGCATTTCCAGAATTGAGCCTATGTTTAATTTCTTTGTTCATCTCATCCCTATTTGTGATTATTGTTCCTAGGTATTTGAATTCAGCCTTTTCCTCAAAATTTCCCTCTTTTGTCTTGAGCTGTCCATTTCCATTATATAATGTATTTCTATGTGTGTAAAAAGGTAAAGTGATCCCACTACAGGCCTCAGGAGGCCCTTGGGGTAGTAGGAGGTTAAGGCTCCCACTTTTTCTTGACAATCGGCACTTGATGTCAGCCCTGCGTGTCGGCCGCCTTTACCCCAGAACAAGTGTCTGGTACTCATTTCAGTTAGAAGCTGAGTCGACCCCAGGGCCATAGTGCCGGCCAGAAGGTTTGGGTCAGTTTAAAAATCCTGACCCCACCGGGACTCGAACCCTCAACCTTCCGGCTTGTAGCGCAGTGCCTTAACCACTACGCTACGGCGTGCCCCCATTTCTATGTGTGGCGATATATTTAGTTTTGTTGATATTTACTTCCAATCCCAATTTCTTAGTGTTACTCAATAGTGTGTGAATGTTGGCCTTTAGTATATCCTCGCTATCGCCCAATAAAAAAAAAAGTAAAGTGATCCAACAACAGGCCCGGAGACCCTTGGGGTAGTAGGAGGTTAGGGCTCCCACTTTTTCTAGACAATCGACCCTTTATGTCAGCCCTGCGTGAAGGCCGCCTTTACCCCCAGAACAAGAGTCTGGTACTCATTTCCGTTAGAGGCTGAGTCGACCCCAGGGCCATAGTGCCGCCAGAGGGTTTGGGTCAGTTTAAAAATCCTGACCCCAACGGGACTTGAACCCTCCGGCTTGTAGCTCAGTGCCTTAACCACTACGCTATGGCGTGCTCCCCGCTATCGCCCAATAGTACTACATAATCAGCATAAACTAACAGCTTATTAATACCATGTTGCAGGCCCTCTTCATCGGGTTCTCTATGCTCTTCATCCTCTACAGTTGATGGCATGCTCTAGTACAAAATTAAATAGTAGAGGAGATAGTGCACCTACTTGCTTCAACCCACTGTGGATTTCAGAAGTATGCGAAAACTGTTTGCCTACACGCACCGTACTCTTTGTGCCATTTAGACACATTCGTGTAAGTCTAACTAACTCTTTAGGAATTCTGAACTCCAGAAGGATACTATATAACTTCTGCCTCTTAATTGAATCGAATACATATTATTATTATTATTATTATTATTATTATTATTATTATTTATTATTATCCTGCTCCGTAGTTGAGTGGTTAAGGCAAGAAGCCTTGGCGCAGAGCTACAGGACTTGTGCTGGTTCGAATCTCCATGGAGAAGAAATTTTCTCATGCAATTTCGGCCAGTATGGGACCGGTGCCCACTCAGCATCGTGATGCATTTGAGTACCTACAATAAGTAGCGGCTCCAGGTTGAGAAAACCAACTATAACTGCTGGGGGACCCGACATGCTGATCACATGTCACCCCTACACTGACTAGATGATCGTCTACCTCTGTGATTAACACATGCGGATGTGAAGCCAGCAGCCGGCTGGTAGGCCAAGAGCCTTCTAGGCCTGTCGTGCCACGGAGTTTAGTTTATTATTATTATTATTATTATTATTATTATTTTATTATTATTATTATTATTATTAATAATAATATTAATATTAAACTCGTGGATGCTAGAAATAAGAACTTGAATGAGAACTGGAGGGTTTGGAGTGGATGGGTATAGACGAATGATTTCCGATTGAGGGTCTTTCCACTTTTCAGCGGTTGCCCTTTTACCAGCCAGCTGCTGGCCCTTCACATCCACATGTGTCAATCACAGAGGTAGATGATCAACAGCCAGTGTAGGGGTGACATGTGGTTAGCATGTCGAGTCCCCCAGTCGTTATAGCTGGTTCCTCAACCTGGAGCCGCTACTTATTGTAGCTACCCAATTGCCTCACGATGCTGGGTGGGCACCGGTCCCATACTGGCCGAAATACCATGAGAAAATTTCTTCCCCCATGGAGACTCGAACCAGCGCAAGTCCCGTAGCTCTGCGCCAAGGCTTCCTACCTTAACCGCTCGGCTACAGCGCGGGACTTAGACGAATGGAGAAGGAAAATAAAACAGGCACAAAAAGATGTGTAAACATTGAAAATCTGTATATAAGTAAAAAATATTATTATTATTATTATTATTATTATTATTATTATTATTATTATTATTATTATTATTGAAAGCATAATTGAAAGAATTGAGGAGAAGGAATTAAAGTGGTTAGGACATGTTTTAAGAATGGAAGATGAGCGATGGCCGAAGCAACTATATGAATGGCATCCGAACAGAAAGAAGAAAAGAGGAAGACCAAGGTTAACATGGATGGAAAACATGAAGACAGTAATGCAAGCTAGAGGGCTAAGCATCGAAGATGCCTAAGACCGTAGGCTTTGGAGGTTTGGCACGGGAAGACGGCAGCAGCTGTAAAAACCCGAAGATAGATAGAGATTATTATTATTGTTATTATTATTATTATTATTATTATTATTATTATTATTATTATTATTATTATTATTTATGCCATCGTGGAGTCGCGGATCAGCGGTTGAGAAACATCGTTATAGTATAGCAGATCCTTTATTTGTTATTTTTCGATTGCTGGTATATTTAAATGGAATAATAGCAGTAGTGATGACAAAGCGTATATTTTAAAAATATTTGTTGAAGAGTCAGTAGTCGAAAAAGGAAATGCGGGTTTTGATCTCTCCACTTTAAAGAGAGGACGCTCGCACAAAATGTAGGTCAGAGTTATTCAATTGTCGCTATGCTATCCGCCGAGTTGACATTTTACAAACTGCTTTCACATTACTGCATTCAGCGGCTCCCACTTGCTGTTTTGTTTACTTTCTGCTTCCAAATTAGGCAAAGTAAACATTTAATACACTATGTACATAACGGATATATATACTAACTCGTATTGGATTGGACAATTAAAACATTTTCCTCCCTTTTCAGTTAGTATTTTATTCAATGATTTTTCAAAAGTACTGGAGGATTTTGTACCTCCTTAACTAACTCACTGAAACTATCAAACCCAAAGGTGATTTATCTCCGCGCGGAGATAAATTCTCTATACATCCCTGTCCTGAGTCAATACTTTCCGATCATCTCCTATATAATCTACTTCCCACAAATCATGGTTAATGTTATTCTCCCACCTCATTCTTGGTCTACCAACTCGCACACATCCCTATCCTGAGTCAATGCTTTCCAATCATCCCCTGTTTAATCTACTTCTCTCAAATCATGGCCAATGTTATTCTCCCACCTCATTCTTGGTCTACCAACTGGCACACATCCCTATCCTGAGTCAATGCTTTCCAATCATCCCCTGTTTAATCTACTTCTCTCAAATCATGGCCAATGTTATTCTCCCACCTCATTCTTGGTCTACCAACTGGGCGTTTTACCTCTGGTTTTCCTACAAGAAGCTCCCATGCATCTCTTTCATTCCCCATTTGTGGCACATGTCCTGCTCATCGCAGTCTACGAGACTTAACTGTCCTTATTATATCTGGCTTCTTATAAAGATCATGTAGCTGAATATTTAGTCTTCTCCATTCACCTGTCTGTTCATCTCTCTTTGTTCCAAAAGTTTTCCTAAGAGCTTTATTGTCAAATACTCATAATCTCATTTCCTCCCGTAAAGTAAGAGTCCATGTTTCGAATCCATATAATATACCTGGGAGAATAACAGTTTTATATATTTTAGTTAAACATTGTTTGAAAAGAGTTGGGAGTACAAGAGCCCCGTAATGCATAATAACATGCATTTCTAGAATTCAGCCTATGTTTTATTTCATGTGCACCTCATTCCTATTTGTAATTACTGTTGCTAGGTATTTGAATTCAGTCATTCCTTCAAAATGTCCCTCATTTGTCATTACTGTCCATTACCATTATAATTATAATGTATTTCTATGTGTGACCATATATTTAATTTTATTGATGTGTTTACTTCCAGTCCCAATTTGTTAGTGTTACTCAATAGAGACGCCATTCTACCACCTACAAAATTCAAATAAAAACGAAAGACAGACAATATTGTTTTAGTATGTGAATAATTACTTTAGAGAAATATATATATATGTGTGTGTGTGTGTGTGTTGATTTATTTTTTCAAAAAAAGTGAGAAAAGCCTTAAAAAGAACAGAGAAGACGAGATCAAAATAACCTAAATTTACCATATTTACAATGTAAAATATACAAAATAAAACAATGTACGTTAGTAGCAATTTCGCAAAATAGAGTCAGTAATCAATCTAGGATGCAAATCTGTCGAATTAAAATCATAAATACACTATAAATCATAAAAACAAGATAAAAGCTATATCAGAATTATCATAAGTAATGACACGAGTGATTTCAATTATCGATAAATTCACGACTCACGAACTGAGGAGTAAATTTATCTAGAGAATTTGGAAATCAAGAGTGGCATTTGTTAGGACTATTTAACGAATAAAATTAAACTGATTACTCACAAATCATATAGTTATTTTAAAATATTTATAAATTTAATGTAAACGGTGATGTTTGAAAACAAATGAGAAACGATTGATAAGCTTCATTTGCTTCTTTTGTTCATCACTGCAACTAGATCATATTATTTATTGCCAAAGGAAAGCAATATTGTAAGAATGCACTCTAATGGAGAAGAAACGAAACACATCAAACTGTATATTAATTCATTTCTGATGTCCTATGATGTAAATATGACAATTATATTTTTCTGGATTATTACCTGGGAAAAGATACATTTAAGAAAGTGCAAATAGTGTTTTTTTTTTTTTGGTATAATCGATTACTACAAATGTTTTTATATTAACTCCCGCATGCGCTATGTGTTGACATTCATGCACTATATATACAATCTTGGTAGCCGTATTTCTTAGAGAGTCAGTCACTGCAAAATATTGCTATGACCTATTCAGAATGTTAAAAAGGAGGTGCTTTCTTTATTATGATAAACTTTAGTTGGTAAATTCTAGGCGAAACACGACTGTGATTGGTTGTAAATAAAAAATCATTGAAATGTGATTGGTCATTGACTTCCATTTGGGGCATGAGTTAAATAGTCTTAATAAATACTACAAATAAGAGACGAGGGAAATTATTTTTGAAATAGCTTATATTAAGTTATTACGAAAACATGGAAATTTCCCTTATGTTTATTTCGGTTACCTTCATTTTTATTCTTAGAATATGTCTTCTTGTTTTTCACTGCACGTCTTGGAAATCACAACGCCCGGGGCTTCACCACTGACTTTCAGCTAATTTTCTTCGGCTAATTTCACCTCTCAACGTTGTCATAGTCCTCAATAATATCTACCTCAACAATAAACATGCTTTGATAAACTGCTGCATTTATGACATTCGGTAAAAATTGTAAATCAGTGATTTGAGAAAATTTCTTCTTGTAATTTCATTTTGTTACTTTCTTTTTCCTTCATACTCTTTGTTTTATTAAAATCTTTGATCCAGTAGAAATGACCATTATATTTATTCCCTCCTCCAGGATTTTCTTGCTCCTGATATAAAATCACAGAAAATAATTTAAAAAAATAATAATTGTTATTATAATTATTTTTGTGATTATTATTACATAAATAATAATATTCAAAACTATTTAAAATGTTCTATACGTTATATTTATAGTGTATATTGGCCGTTGATAATGTTAAGTATTAAACTAACTAACTCACTGGCACTATCAAACCCTTAGGTTCATGGCCGCGCGGACATGAGCTTTCACACTTTCCTATCCTGAGCTAATGTTTTCAAATCATCCCTTGTATAATATACTTCCCTCAAATCATGGTTAATGCTATTCTCCCACCTCATTCTTGGTCTACCAACTGCCGTTTTCCCTCTGGTTTTCCTACAAGAAGCTTCCATGCACCTCTCTCATTCCCCATTCGTGCCACATCTCCATCGTGCCCATCGCAGTCTACGAGACCTAACTTTTCTTATGTATTATATCTGGTTTACTCTAAAGATGAAGTAATTTACTGTTATGTAGTCTTCTCCATTCGCCTGTCTGTTCATCTCACTTTGGTTTAAGGGTGTAATTTATATTCATAAGTGATGCCACGAGTGATTTCCAAATTTATCTAGAGGATTTTGAAATCAAGAGTGGCATTTGGTATGACTATTTAACAATAAAATTAAGCTGTTTACTCAAAATTCATTATATAAATATAGTTACCGGTATTTCAAAATAGTTGTATATTTAATGTAAACGGCGATGTTTGATAACAAATCCGATATGTAAGGTTATGTATATTTACTACAACTTGATCTAATTATTTATTGCCAAATAGGATCGCAATATTGTAAGAATGCTTCCTAGTGGAGAAATAATTAAACACATCAAACTGTATATTATAATCAACATTATTTATTCATTCATTTATTTTTTCAGTAAACAACTCAGTAAAATCAAGGTATCTGTTCATTATTTGCTATATTCAATGTATTTGTTGGAGAAAAATAATGCTCTGAACTGTTCAGAATATTAAAGAGGAGGTCTCTTTATCACAAAAACATGAGCTGATAAAAATAAATCGACAAAGAGCGAGGTGAAACACGACTGTCATTGGTTGTAAAACAAAATTCATTGAAACGTGATTGGTCATTGACTACCATTTGTGGCATGAGTTAAATAGTCTAATAATTTCATACAAATAAAAATCGTTAACGTAACTTGTTTGCTATAGTAAAGTTAACGACTGAACCGTTGCACGCAACCAAAGTAATAATTAGAATTTTAAGTTACACGCATATTAAAATTACACAAAACACCTGACTTTCACAATATGCTGGTTTCCCTGGTCATTTTTTATTTAATTTTCCATGCTAGTGGACACTTAACTTCCCCGTGTTATCGATTGCTTATGCTACGTCGCACTGCAGTTCCCGTCTCTTCACCATAGGACTTTGTATCGAATTCCCCTTTATATTCACAGAGAAGAAAGCACGGAGGGTGACTGCATGGATTTTGTACCAGTTGGGGACCAGCTTCACGGTTCATGTCATCTCCACCTCTGTTTCAGTCTTCAATCTAAAATGTAAACCAACATATCTTACCCCAACCTCCTAAATGAAGGACATTACCGGCCCATATTATATAATAATAATAATAATAATAATAATAATAATAATAATAATAATTTAGTTGGATTTTTTTCTACACTACAGTAGTTTTTTCTTTAACTTAAACATTAATTATATTCTCTTAAAAAACCTTGACTTGTTATTAATATGGTCTTGTCTTAATAATAATAATAATAATAATAATAATAATATAATAATTTAGTTGGATTTTTTCTACACTACAGTAGTTTTTTCTTTAACTTAAATTAATTTTATTCCCTCAAAGAACCATGTCTTGTTATTAATTTGTTCTGTCTTCATAATAATAATAATAATAATAATAATAATAATAATAATAATAATAATAATAATAATAATAATATAACTAATAATAACAGTAATCAAAACATAAAATAAATTGTTGTTAATAGTTCACAAAAAATCAGCTCTGAAGTATAGTGTACATAGAAAAAATAATTAAATTTTTTTTTTCGAAAATAAGAGTTAAACCCGCACTGATGTTTGTATCAGAAACCTGGATTCTCAGAAAGGAAGATGAAAGTAAATTGGAAATACAACAGATGAGATTCCTTAGATCGTTAGTCAGGATTACAAGACATCGCATCCCCAAAGATACAATAAGAGAAGGCCTACAGTAGACAATATAGTACAAGATATCTCACAATACAGAGGACAGTAGAGGAGACACGTATGTCGAATACCATTTGAGAGATTTCCTAGATGTGCACTGAATTATAGACCAGATGGAAGGAGGGAAGTGGGAAGACCATTGAGAAAATGGTCTGACCAATTTATTGAGCCTCAGAACGGGCCTTTTGAAGGGCTCAATCCTTGATTTGATGATGATTATATATTGTTTTTTCTCCTGTACTCTTCAAATGTACCGATCGAAATATTGGTTTTTATTCGGCACTTTTTGTTTTGATTCATAATAGCTGAATAATACATTATTGCAACCTAAATGTGAATCCGCTATACATAATATGAGAAGCAAAGCCTACTTACTTTCACTGTTGTCGAGAATATTGATGCGATCTTCTTGGTTGTTGTTCCGCTCAAATCTTGCAACATTTTGTTTTTCACTATTATTCAAGATCAGTTTTTCTGATTGTTGAATAAGATAATCGTTTCATTGAAACTTGTTTTCATATCCAAGTATTGTACAAAAAACATACATTGTTATATCTGACTTTCTAATAATTTACAAATTATATCAGTAATATGTAAGGCTTTCCCCTTCTTTTTCTTCTTTTATATTTTTGAACATATTAAGTCATTATAGGCCTACTTAAGATAGCTTTCACGCTGTGAAATTTTTTCCATGGAATGTAGCCATGCCCCTGAATATAGAATTTCACATATATTTTCATCTACTTCTGCGATAAATAAATAAATAAATATATATATATATATATATATATATATATATATATATATATATTGTTTTTTCTTTCTTCCATGTCGTATTCTTAATTTCGCAAAGGTCGTCAGCAGGTTGATATGATTCATCCGAGGCTTGGTTTGAGACTTGAAAGCAAATGTAAATTTTTCACAAAATGGGTTGCTGGTCCAGAGGAGTATTATTGTGGGATTCCCTCTAATGTAGCATTTCCTCTACATTAAGGTGGCGTGGTTATACCGCCAGTTCTCGGACCTCAGAGCCTAATTTGTAATAGCAGGTTGCACCACGAGCAGGTTGAAAAAACAACGGGGATAATTAATAGTGTAATGAAACCATCTTTCGTACAAAAGAATACAAGATTACAGCTATATAAGGTTCTCGCAAGACCGGTATTAAGATATGGTAGTGAAGAATGAACAATACGAAGAAGAGATCAAAGCCGAATAACAGCAAATGAGATGCGTATAGCAGGCCGTAGAGTAGGCTATAGAAAGTGGGACCATAAAATAAATTAGGAAATTATGGAAGAGTTGGATATAGAACCCATTCTCCATCATATACAAAACTACCAGAACAACTGGAAAGTCCATCTTCAATGATTGCCATCTCATAGAATTCCAAAAGCTATGCTTCGTTACTGCCCGAAGGCAAAAGATCGCTGGATGATATATATATATATATATATATATATATATATATATATATATATCTTCAGGTACATGAATAATAATAATAATAATAATTTTTTCGGAGTTCTTCCTCATATGTAAGAGAAATGTTAGGAATTTTTAGGCCTATAAATTACCTACAAGGTGATAGGTTAAACTTAGATAAAAATAAAAAATAAAAGAAGATCTATCAATTAATACATGAACATGAAGCGCGAAGTTAATTTTCAAATGTTACAAAAGGGAGAGATTGAACTAAGGAAAAGAGGGAGAGAGAGAGAGAGAGAGCAATGATCTGGATTCATGGAGGATCATTGTGTCACACAAGAGAAATGTTGACTTTTTTCCCTTTGGATAATGAGTAGAATCCGCACACGGAACTCTACTTGTTCTGCTATAATTTTCTTGCCCTGACATTCCAGTGAAGTATCTCTACTTCAGTGTCAACTAGATTCTAACTTTCAATAACAACGGCCATAATTATGTCCTTGAAACGACCAAGGCAATTCAGTTAACAATCTTAATTATGGAGAAAAATACTTTTTTCAATCTTGAGCTACATTGTGTATAAATCTGTCATTTCTTGCAGTTATCCTTTTTTTGCACTGTCAAATCACTTTATATTCTGTTATCTTAGCATACACTGTGCATGAGATGTACGGCTATTCGTTTGATTGCATCTTGCTATCTTATTATTATTATTATTATTATTATTATTATTATTATTATTATTATTATTATTATTATTATTATTATTATTATTATTATTATTATTTAAACATTTACATCGTATGACCATGCGAAAAGAATGACAGAAGACAGATTCCCAAGAAGAATACTAGAGTGGGTGCCACTTGGTAAAGAATGACGGCCAAAAATAATGCGGATTGATGGTGTTTTGAGCAGTATGGAAGAAAAAGGGATTGGATGATGGAGATTGGAATGACAGAGATGTAGAGGAGAATGACTGTAGATTGAGTGCAGGAAGATGTTTTGAAAACCTTGTCAAACCTGATAAATATATATATTTTTTTCAAATACCCCAGGTTTGTCTTTCGACATTCCTGGTTTCTCTCTTGGCATGGCGTACTTGTAACCCATTTCTGAGGTTGGGGCGCCTGGAAGGCGGGGTTACGTTGCCCCGATGATATGATGGGTGATGATGATGATAATGGTGCGCCAGGAGATCTCATCATTAATGTGAGGCTATGTTGATTCGTTGCTAAATTTACCGGCCTTGAATTTCGCAGGTTAATACAAGATGAATCAGTATCTCTTCCAATATTCAATTTTGTACTAGAGCATCCCAACAAAACTTAAAGAGGATGAAGAAGGCCTACAACTCAGTGGTATTAATAAGCTGTTATATTGATGTACTATTATTAAATGATAACGAGGAAATACTAAGGGCCATCACGCACACTCTATTTGAGTACCATTAAAAATTGGGACTGGAAGTAAACTTCAGTAAAACTAATTATTTGGTCACACGTAGAAATACATTATAGGCCTATATTGTAAATGGACTGTTAATGACAAATGAGGGAAATTTTGAAGAAATGGCTGAATTAAAATAACTAGGAAACTGGAATTGGAGGGAAATTTTGAAGACGTGGCTGAATTAAAATACCTAGGAAACAGGAATTTGGTGCTTAAAGAAATAAAACATTTGCGAAATTCTGGAAATGCATGTTATTATGCATTACAGGGACTCTTGTCTTCCCAACTTCTCTCAAAAAAACATTATACTGACTATTTAACTGATGCCCCAAATGAGATTCAATGACCAATCACATTTCAATGATTTTTTAATTACAACCAATTACAGTCGTGTTTCACCTCGAATTTATCAAATAAGTATATCATATTAAGGAAAGCTCCTCCTTTTTAACATCCTGAATAGGTCATAGCATTATATTGCAGTGACTGGCTCTCTAAAAAATACGGCACCAGATTGTATATATAGTGCACGAATATCAGCTGATAGTGCTTGCGGGAGATAATATAAAAACATTTGTAGCAATTGATTATACCATAAAAAAAAAGAAACCACTGTTTGCACTTTCTTAAACGAATTATTTCCCAAATAATGTTGCAGAAAAGTATAATTGACATACTTACATCATAGGCCATCAGAAATTAATTAATACCTATAATGTTGGTTATAAATTTCTCCACTAGGATGCATTATTGCAATATTGCGATCCTTTGGCAGTAAATAATATGATCTGGTTGCAGTGATGAACAAGTGAAGCAACAATCGTTTTTAAGTTGTTATATTGTCACCATTGATTAATTTTGCCTAAAAATATTAAACTACTATACAATCCTTGCCCTTCAAATATCGCCGTTTACATTAAATATATAAATATTTTAAAATAACTATATTTAAATAATGATTTGTGAGTAAACAGCTTAATTTTATTCGTTAAATAGTCCTAACAAATTCCACTCTTAATTTACAAATTCTCTAGATAAATTGGAAATCACTCGTAGCATTACTTATGAAAATATATAAAACGGCTATTCTTCCAGTTATATTATATAGATGCGAAACATGAACTCTTACTTTAAGGGAGGAGAATGTAGAAGACTACATAATAATGAGCTACATGACCTTTCTAGGAAAACAAATATGATAAGAACTATTAAGTCTAAGTCTTTTACACTACGATGGGCAGGACATGTGTCACGAATTGGGAATGAAAAAGGAGCATAGAAACTCTTTATAGGAAAACCAGAGGGAAAGCGCCCTATAGGTAGACCAAGAATGAGGCGGGGTTATAACATTTAGGCCTTCCATGATTTGAGGGAAGTAGATTATACAGGGGATGATTGAAAAATATTAGTTCATGAGAGGAATCTATGTAGAGCTTATGACTGCGTGGCCATGAACCAATGGCTTCTATAATGCCAGTGAGTGAGTTTAATTAGTTACGATTTATATAATTAATGTTTCTGTCATTTCTTTAGAAACTGGAGTTCTGCATTTAATAAAATTTTCGAAACAATGGCGGAAACTGTTTAACAAAATAAGACAAATAGATTCGATTTTTTCGGAAGAGTCATAAATAATGATTACATGGTCTTGATGTAGGAATTAGTTTTGTTGGGAACCAGAGTTTCATCAATCACTGACAATGTTAGAAAAAAAAAAGCAAGAGCAAACATAGGAAAGGAGACACATTAACAAAACAAATTACCCACTTCATCCGCAGTAATTCTCATTTTACTGTGCGCAGAGTTCAGCTTTTAAATTGCCATATAAACGGTTTCAGTTTCTTGCCACTAATAACTGAAGACTAAAATTACAAGACCTTCTTCGCTCTTGTAAAGAAGTAATATCTTCATATCTATATAATCCGTCCTGGATTAGCACTAGTAACCAGTTTCAACTGTAATTCCCTTAGAATTCTCTTCCAGGCGCCTCTATCCCTACTAACCAGCCACAATCCTTTTAATTCCCAATTTCTTCAGGTCCTCCTGAACTCCATCCATCGTAGTCTTGGTCGATCCACACTTCTTTTACCTCCAGATTTATAACTTTTCTAAGAATATTATGTTCTCAATAAAAGTAAATATATTGAACACGTAGAAATTGATTATATAGGAACTGCAAATTAATGACAAATGAGAGAAATTTTGATGAAGTAGCTGAATTAAAATATCTAGGAACAATAATTACAAACAGGAATGAGGTATACAAAGCAATTAAACATTGGCTTAATTCAGGAAATGCATGCTACTATGTATTTCAGGGACTCTTGTCCCAAATTCTCTAAACAAAAATTAAACTGAAAATATATAAAAACTGCTGTTCTCCCATTTATATTATATGGGCTCTTACTTTAAGGGAGGATAAAATATTACAAGTATTTGATATTGTTGTTTATAGGAAAATGTTTGGGCCAAAGAGAGATGAACAGACAGACAAATGAAGATGACTACATAACAGTGAGTTACATTATATTTATGGGAAACCAGATGTAATAACAGTTAAATCTCATATACTGCGATGAAATAGTGAATGAAAGAAGGGTATGATAACTCCGTGTAAGAAAACCAGAGGGAAAATGCCCAGTAGTTAGACCAAGAATGAATTGAGTGAATAACAGTAACCATGATTTGAGAAAAGTGAATTATACAGGAAACTACTGGAAAACATTAGGTCGGGATAATGATGTATGGAGAGCCATTAACCTATGGATTTATTAATGTTAGTGAGTTTAGTTTTGAAATTTATTTTAAATGCAGTTAGAACAATGTGGATCCAAGCAGGCTACTTTTTATTTTTTTATAACTGGGAGAATAACAGTTTTATGTATTTTCAGTGTCTACCGCTGCGGTCTCGAGATACCGTACTGCGTTGTCACGCAACTGGCCCGGGTTCGATCCCCGGTCCGGATAAGTTTCCTGGGTGGTGTTTTTTTTTTCGGGGTTTTTTCTCACCTGTAAGAGAAATGTCAGGAACTTTAAAGCCCAAACGGTCCCCGAACATCATCTGGCCATCATTATCATCATTGGCGTATTCATTAAGTTTAGGATTAAGGCCTCTCAAATATAATTACAGATACCGGATTCAAAAGAACAGATGCAATCAAAACAAATACTGGATTACGACAAGGATGTAGTTTATCACCCACTTTGTTTAATATATATATATATATATATATATAGACGATATTTTAAATAAATGGAAAGTTTTAGTAAATCCAGGAATAAGAATGGATAATAAAATGTGCATAAATAATCTTCTATTTGCTGATGATGTAATCATAATACAGAAAAATGAAGACGACTTACAGAAATCAATGCATGCATTAAATGAAATATGTAAATTATACGATCTAAAGATTTCTGTAAGGAAAACGAAGACCATGGCTTTTAGAGGAAGAGATCCAGTGAGATCCAAAATTATTTTAGAAAATCAAAGTATAGAACAGGTGTCTAGTTTCAAATATTTGGGCTGTGATGTTGGCTACAATGTGGAAAGAGATATTGACTCCAAAATAAATAAATTTCAGACAGTGTGTGGAACAATACAGAGAACATTCAAAAATAAAAATTAGAAAAGAAACCAAGATAAAAATGTATAATGTTATGGCGGTTCCCACAATATTGTATGGATGTGAAACTTGGGCTCCAGTGAAAAGACAGAAGGATAGAATACAGACGGCAGAGATGCGGTTCCTAAGACAAGTAAAAGGATGTACAAGACTTGATAGAATAAGAAATGAGGATATAAGAGAAGAATTGAAAGTACAGCCTTTATTGGATAAAGTCACGAATTACAGACAGAAATGGATTGATCACATGGATGGAATGAGTAAGGAGAGATATCCATTGTTAGCCAGAAATTATCAAGCAAGATGAAGGCGTGATGTTGGAAGACCTAGAAGACGTTGGGCTGATGCAATATGAAGTCGGAACGGGCAATTGCCTAATCCCTGGAGTGATGATGATGATTAAGGCCTCTCCTGGCGCATCATTACCATCATCATCACCTATCATATATCATCGGGGCAGTGTGATTCCGCCTTCCAGGCACCCCAAACCTCAGAAGTGGGTTACAATAACATACCAGAATGTCGAAATGACAACGTGGTGGCATTGAACAATTTTTTTTCAGTTTAACTTTTTTATGAGAGGTTGGTACGACAAGATTCTCTGTAATTAATAATAGCACGAATTTCCAGAATTGTGCTTATGTTTAATTTATTTGTGAACCTCATTCCTGTTTAAAATTATTTTTCCTAGATATTTGAATTCAGCCACTTCTTCAAAATTTCCCACATTTGTCATTAACTTTTCATTTCCATTGTATAATGTGTTTACCATTAAATAAGAATAATATACTTTAATCACTGATGAAAACGTAAATAATTTGACATGTTAATAAGGGAATTGCTATAATTGAACACGTGTTCAAATTTATTTGCCTAACTAATATTTTACCCGCGCCGTAGCCGAGTGGTTTAATGGCATCATATCTTGGTACGTCCCCATCCGATGGACAAATCGCTATCACATGTCTTCTCAACATATGAACGGGATTTGGAATTCAATGCAGCAACCCGGTGCATGTTCTAGCTATTAACAATTTTACAATTAAATTAATTTGATTAATTTTAGAATTGATATTTTCCACCCCATCAGGTTTCGAATCAATACCACTAATCAGGAAGCGTGTATGTTACCACCTGAACCAGCATGGCGGGTTGTATTCACATGTTGGTATGAGAAACAAAAGTACAATAATAGAGAATGGCATATTAATTTAAAACAGCTTTTTTTTAGTAACTTTTTTAACGGAAGAGTGGGACATTTGTCACGGCCTATGGAAGATAATTCGATTAACCTTGTAATTCACTACAAACGGGACTTTGACCTCGCCCCTGAAGGACTAAAAATAAACTGAGAGAGCCCCCTGTCACAGCTTTTGTCTTTTCAATCGATAAAACCTAAGTGAAACCTGGAGGGAAGCCACCCTACAAGCCTTTGCGTGTTAAAAAAAAAAAACTTTGTTTCTCTTATTCGACCCATGCTTGATAAATTTTAATAATCATCCTAAAGAAATTATTTGCTTTGTATTTGTCCACTTATATTAATGCTATCTATCCTATATTCCATTCATGCCAATCTAATTTATCTTTTATCTAGTCTTTTTTTTTTTTTTTTTTTTTTTGGAAATTTGCTTCTTCATATACGCAATTTAGTGTTTTATAATGATTCATTTTAGTTTTCCTGACGTTGGGGAAATAAATATTGGTAGACCAAATTTATGATATGTTTATTTCGTGTTTCAAAAAAATCAATGTTTCAAAAACAAGAATAAGCTGGTGTATCTATTTAATGACGACAGACATAGAAAAAAAAAAGATTAAATGGGTTTGTACATTTAAAAAGAAGACTACCACAAAGACTGTTAAATCTCAAGATACAAGGGAAACGACCACGAGTTAAACCACGAGAAAGATGGATTAATTAGGCGAAGAAAAGTTTACAAGAAAGAGGATACGACTGGGAAGAAGTAAAAAAGAAGGAAAGCATGGGAAGATAGAGAAGGTTGGAGGGACCTTCCGAAAGGAGGACACGATAAGAGGACGATTGATGATGATGGTCTATTTAATGAATCGGCCGCAGTGGTCAGTGGCTATATTCCTTGTGTCTAGCCCCTAGGGTCTTTGATTTAAACCCGGCCAGTGTCGATTTATTTTTAGAATGGAAAAATCGAAAGGACAAGTCCTCCGGGAGGGACTTTAATGTGTGGGTCCCGAAACTGAAGATTCTCAGGCTCGTAAAAGAATAAAAAAGGCCTCTGTGCAAAATTTAACTGACCTTCAACCATCCAAGTAATGAATGCCTTAGTTGCCTACTAGATCTCCCATTGAGGCGATGTTCTAACCACATGTCGCTCGTTGACGCATGTAGGTAAATAAGTGTAACTAAATTAATCTGATTAAGAAACTCTAGCTACGTAGGACCCAAGTCCTCACGTTTATACATACATATAAACTAACTCACTAACATTTTTAACCCGTAGATTCGCGGACATAAGGTCTCCATACATCCTTATTCTGAGCTAACGTTTTCCAATCATCCCCCTGTATAATCTACTTTCCTCAAATCATGGATAATGTTATTCTCCCATCTCATTTTTAGTCTACTAACTGAACGTTTTCCCTCTGGTTTTCCTACAAACTTCCATATTTCATTCCCCATTCTTGCCACGTCATGCCCCTCGCTGTCTACGAGACTTAAATAACTATTCTTATTATAGCCTATCTGGTTTCATATAAAGTTTGTGTAGTCCACTGTTATTGTAAAGAAGTCGTAAAGAGGGGATTGCAATACAAATTAAAATGATAGCAGGAGCAATTGTCCATGCAACTTCAATTAACCGATTATTAAAATCATTTATAATCAATATTCCTCAGAATGAAAAAAATGCAAGAAACTTTCGCCTTCTAGATGTTGTTGTCAATTCGCGTGTCTGTTTTCTTTCCTTGGTCCAAAAATGTATACTAGCGTGTCCCAAACAATCGAAGTACTTTATTTTTAACGCATACCTTCTTAATTTGTTTGTATAATGTTAAAACAATTGTAAATACAATTTGGTGTACGTAGGCCCACGGCAACCCGTATCGACTTGCTTCGAAACATGTCAGAACTAGCCAACTTCGAAAAGAAAATTTGAACAATAATGTTTTCTTCATTGTAAAATAGTAAATAGTTATACGTTTTGGGTATATTGGTGTTCTATTTACTAATTAAACTTTTAGTTCTAGAATCTTCTATACTAACCCAGTACAAATGTTCATGTCTTATGTTTGGCATTAGGTCGGCACGAGTTGTCATAATCCAAGCGCAACAATATTTGTGATTTGAGTTATTAAGGTCAAACAGAAATAAATAAAGGCTATGCGTATTTGATTTTGCGAAAGAAAAACCTCCTTTATGTCTTGGGGCACCCTAATATGGAATAGACAAATAAACCATACATGCAAAACAGTCTTCTCAATAATACATTCATTAAATCGCGTAAGAAATTGTCTGCCATTCGCTCTTAGGAAAATGTTAGTAGAAACACTTGCAATGCTCCATTTTGATTATTGTGACACTCTTTTTACAGACTTAAATATTATTTACACTCAAAGACTTCAACGTGTTAATAATTCTTGCGCACGTTTTATTTGTGGTATTCGTAAATTTGACCATGTTACACCGTCCCTGGAACAATTATCGTGGCTTCGTCTAAGAGATCGTAGAACTGTCAATTCCCTATCCCTTCTCTATAAAATCCTTCACACATCATCGCCTAATTATTTATCACGTCGCTTCATCAGACTATCCGACACATAATCTTGACACTCGATCCCATCAGCACATTGTCCTTTATATCCCTCCTCATCACACTGTATATTATTCATTATCTTTTACGGTCTCACTTACCAACACATGGAATCCCCTTCTGACCTATGTCAGAGACTGTCAAACTATAACATCCTTCAAAAACAAATTAAAGAATTATTTAATAACAAATTAACTTATACACCTCACTGATAGTATTCTTTTAACAATCAATAAATTTAATTATCATAAGTAATGCCACGAGTGATTTCCAAATTATTGATAAATTCACGACTCACGAAGTGAGGAGTGAATTTATCTAGAGAATTTGGAAATCAAGAGTGGCATTTGTTAGGACTATTTAACGAATAAAATTAAGCTGTTTACTCACAAACCATTATTTAAATATAGTTATTTTAAAATATTTATATATTTAATGTAAACGGCGATGTTTGAAAACAAATGAGAAACGATTGGTATGCTTCATCTGCTTCTTTTGTTTATCACTGCAACCAGATCATACTATTTATTGCCAAAGGAACGCAATATTGTAAGAATGCTCTCTAGTGGAGAAAAAAATGAAACACATCAAACTGTATATTAATTCATTTCTGATGTCGTATGATGTAAATATGACAATTATATTTTTCTGGATTATTACCTGGGAAAAAATACATTTAAGAAAGTGCAAACAGTGGTTTCTTTTTTTGGTGGTATAACAAATTGCTACAAATGTTGACATGTATGCACTATATATACAATCTGGTAGCCGTATTTCTTATAGGCTCAGTCACTGCAAAATAACGGTCAGACCTGTTCAAAATATTAAAAAGGAGGAGCTTTGTTTAATATGGTAATTATAACACTGATAAATATTTCGTGGAACACGATTCTGATTGGTTGTAAAACAGAAATCATTGAAACGTGATTGGTCATTGACTCCCATTTGGGGCATGAGTTAAATAGTCTATGAAAATAATATTAAGATAAATATTTTCTTTTGTTTTGTTTGAAATATTGTACAAACGTAAAATTAGTTTTCTATATCTCATTATTTTTCTTTGTTTTATGTATACATTAGACACGGACAATTTAATATGTCTTGCTTGTATACATTTTATTATTAGTTTTAGTCTTAATTTTAACTAACATTAACTAGTTGCATTATAGATCGTAATATAGCCTAATAGATATTATCTTTTTGATCAAATTTTTATTTAGTATTTAATATTAGAGTTCATTGTGATTGTTATATTCTGATGTAATATATGTTTGCCCTGGTGAGTGGAAAAGAAATCCACATGGCCTTAACTCCACCAGGCTAAATAAATAAATAAATAAAATAATATATACATACATATAATCTGGCGTAAGTAAATTAATAATTTATCACGAATAGATAGGGGGATCTCAATACAATGCAAATTATGCAATTTGTTTAGAACCCACGATTGCTTTAGAAAGTAAAAAAAAACCTGTATAGCTTTGCGTGTGTGGACATGTCGCACCGTAATATAAAAATAAATAATGTTCTCATTGTACGTGGGTAGCTTCTTCACGATGATTGCAGTATCTTGTTCCAACAATCAGCTATTTTTATCTTTATGTTTGGTTCTTCAGTTTTGTGGTTATAATGTAATAATATATGTTGACAGATTTTCATTCTACTTTTTTCTATCAAAAACCCTATTTTTGTAGATGCCAGATGTTTTGTGGTTGTTGCTGTGATAGCCACAGCATCTGTTTTAAATATACCCTTAGCTATAAGTCATATTTATAATTGAGGCGGTTAGAAGCAAAGGGACATAAGTGATTTTTTCGCAAATAAATAAATATATAAATAAATATATATATATATATATATATATATATATATATATATATATATAGTTATGTTTGCAAGTAAGTATGCATTAATAATTGAAGGGCTTAGGGCAATAACATGATAAGCCACATATTGTTCTTTCTGAGGTATCATGATTTTAAGGTTTCAAAAAATGATAAATACTAATTGGGCAGTATTGTTGTTAAATACATTGTGTGTCTATGTTTTAACTCACCACTGGCGCACTTACAAATGATTTTATGGATATTTCAATACATTTATTTGCTATCATTGTAATAAATGGCATTTCTTAACAGAATGTGGCTTATCATGTTACTGCCCAAAGCCCTTTAGTTAATAAATTTGTTAATAATTCATAGGCTATATGAATATTATTATTGACTAATTATTGTAAAGCAAATACCTAAAATAACCGTAAGAAAGAGACGCTGTAGGGCTTGATTTTAATTATTTTCTATTCAATGCCACCATGTTGTCATTACGACATTTCTGGTATTTTCTCCTGGCATCGGCGGTATTGTAACCCACTTCTGAGTTTGGGGCACCTAGAAGGCAGAGTTACGCTGCCCCGATGATATATGATAGGCGATGATGATGGTAATTATGTGCCAGGAGAGGCCATAATCTTTAACTTAATGAGGCGAATATGATAATGATGGCCGTTTGATGTTCGGGAACGTTTGGGCCTTAAAGTTTCCTGACAGGCGAGGAAAACCCCCGAAAAGAAACTTCACCCAGGAAACTTGTCCCTACCTAGGTTCGAACTTGGGCCCGCTGCGTGGCAAGAAAGGACGCTGGCTCGAGACCACCGCAGTGGTGGACAAAACACACACACACACACACACATATGTATATATTGTATTAATAGGGCAAAGGAGATTATAAGAGCATTGTTATAATAAATAACGTTAAAATAAGGCATTTGTTGGGACTATTTAACGAATAAAATTAAGCCGTTTACTCAAAAATCATTATTTAAATATAGTTACCGGTATTTTAAAATATTTATATATTTAATGTAAACGGCAATGTTTGAAAACAAATCAGAAGTGTGAGATTATTTTTTATTCACTGCAACTTCATCATATTATTTATTGCTAAATAGAATCGCAATATTGTAAGAATGAGCCCTAGTGGAGAAATAATGAAACACATCAAACTGTATATTATAACCAACATTATAGGTCATTAATTAATTTTTTTAGTAAAGAACTAAAGAATTGAGGAGAAGGAATTAAAGTGGTTAGGACATGTTTTAAGAATGGAAGATGGGCGATGGCCGAAGCAACTATATGAATGACATCCGAACAGAAAGAAGAAAAGAGGAAGACCAAGGTTAACATGGAAGGAAAACATGAAGACAGTAATGCAAGCTAGAGGGCTAAGCATCGAAGATGCCCAAGACCGTAGGCTTTGGAGGTTTGACACGGGAAGACGGCAGCAGCTGTAAAAAACCCGAAGATATATAGATAGATAGTAAAGAACTAAGTAAAATCAAGGAATCTGTTCATTATTTGCTATATTCAATATATTTGTTGGAGAGTCAGTCACTGCAATATAATCCTCTGACCTATTCAGAATATTGGAAAGGAGCTTTCTCATCACAAAAGCAGGAGCTGATAAAGATAAATCGATAAAGAGCGAGGTGGAACACGACTGTCATTGGTTGTAAAACAAAACTCATTGAACCGTGATTGGTCATTGACTATCATTTGGGGCATGAGTTAAATAGTCGTAATAAATTACAATATAACTAACATTATGAGAATCTTCTTGATAAATAGTTGATTCTGGCACATCTTACCTCATAAATATTTGTGTTTTATTTTGACATGTTTCGATATGTTATCCAGCTTGTTCAGACTGTGGAATATTATGTTGTCGGCTCTGGATGTCCACATTTTAGTTGAAAAAAGATGCAGGGAGTGTCGACATTCAGGGGGGCCAACAACATAAAGTTGAAGTCTGGACAAACTGACTGTGATATGGACAGTGTATCGAAAAATTTCAAATGAAGTACAAATATTCATGAGATAAAACGTACCAGATTCACCTTATTTATTTATTGATATCGTAACTACCTTTGTTCTGAGAGTTTAAAGGAAAATTCTAGCGTGAACAAAAGCTGGGAAGTTGAATTGAAATGTGTTATTTATGTTGCAGGATCCGTTAGAACTGGCTATTCTATGCCAGGAGTCTACCTATATTCATCGTATTTCGCTGGTGATAAGATAGGCAAGTTAGTGTACACTAGATTGTATGTATATACGCCATACATCCCACGTGGGGACATTGGTGCTCCCTAGCAGGAGTTACTCAACAAGCATAATTTAGTTACGCACATTTACCGACAGAAGCCAACGAGTGATATGTGGTCAGCATATCGCCTGAGACATCTAGTAAGCAATTAAAGTATTATTTGGATAGATGAAGGTTGGTTAAATTTTGCCCTCGATGTCCATCTTTTGGTTGACTATTTAACTCATGCCCCAAATGGTAGTCAATGAACCAATCACGTTTCAATGAATTTTGTTTTACAGCCACTGACAGTCGTGTTTCACCTCGCTCTTTATCGATTTATCTTTATCAGCTCCTGCTTTTAATATTCTGAACAGCTCAGAGCATTTTTTCTCCAACAAATACATTGAATATAGCAATTAATGAACAGATTCCAAGATTTTACTGATTTGTTTACTAAAAAATAAATTAATAACCTATACTCTTTATTATAATATACATTTTGATGTGTTTCATTATTTCTCCACTAGGGTGCATTCTTACAATATTGCGATCCTATTTAGCAATAAATAATATGATTAAGTTGCAGTGCATATACATAACCTCAAATTTCTGATTTGTTTTTAAACATGGCCGTTTACATTAAATATATAAATATTTTATAATACCGGTAACTATATTTAAATAAATGACTTTCGAGTAAACAGCTTAATTTTATTCGTTAAATAAACCTAACAAATGCCACTCTTGATTTCCAAACCCTCTAGATACATTTGGAAATCATTTGTGGCATTGATTATGGAAAATATGTAGGGGGAGTCGACATTCAGGGTCGACAACATAAAATGCAAGTCTGGACAAGCTGACAATGATATGGACAGCATATCGAAACATTTCAAACGAAACGCAAATATTTATGAGATAAAATGTACCATTTTCACCTTATTTAATTATTGATATCGTAACTACCTTTGTTCTGAAAGCTTAAAGGAAAATTCTAGTGCGAACAAAAGCTGGGAAGTTAAATTGAAATGTGTTATTTATGTTGCAGGGTCCATTAGAACTGAAAAAAAGGTTGGAAGAGGTGCGGCTTCTGGAGTCGCGCAAATCCGCTCGCCTTATGGACCAGGATACAGATTTCGCGAGGCTAGCGGATATGGCAGGAGACCGCAAAAGGCCTTCCTCCCACTCCATAGATGTCCCTACGGTTCAGGGGTAAGTACTATATTATCACAATATTTTCTTCATAAGATCATAATGCATTTTCAATACTTTTATTTCTTGTGGGATCTTACTTAACATTGCTATATGTACAGCAAGTGGCCAGATTTATTGAAACCACAGTTACAATGTAAAAAATACGAACGCAATTAATTTATATCATATAAAATACTTAACAAATTAACCCTCATGTTTTTATTCATCTACAACCAGTACTTGAAGTCGGGCGCGATAACACTTTTCTATTCTATAAGCCTATATTATCTTAATATAATATATAATCTATATAATTCTTCTGTACGTGTGTATGTCACTGAACTCCTCCTAAACGACTCGACTGATTTTCATGAAATCTTGTGCGTGTGTTTATGTGGGTCCCTTGGTGGTGTAGGAGTTCACCTGAAGTGAAAATTTAAAAATTGCTTTAGCTGTCACAATTTTCGATGTTTTACAACGAATTAAGTATTATCCTATTAAAATAAACCGAGGTAGGTATTGCCCAAAAATCAGCCAAATCTGACTATTGGAAGTGGGAATTTACCAGAAATTCGAAATTAAAAATTGACCTTGGTTATCGCCATGTTTGGTTCGTCGCAATATATATCCATCCATCCATAGTAATTCTGCCCGAGGGCAGGTCTTTCACTGCAATCATAGCATTTTATGCTATGCTTGTAGCTTTACTAGGGAATTATAGGTGTGGTAGCTTCCTGTTGCTTTCCACACCGGTGAAGGATGATGATAATGATAAGGATGATGATGGCCATATGATTTCGGGGACCGTTTGGGCCTTAACGTTTTCCTGACATTTGTCTTATAGGTGAGGAAAAACCCCGATAAAAACCTCACCCAGAAAACTGTCCCCGACCGGGGATCGAACACGGGCCCGTTGCCTGACAAGGCAGCACGCTACCTGGAGACCACAGCGGTGGACACACACACACACACACACATATATATATATATATATATATATAGGTAGCGTGCTGCTTTGTCACGCAGCGGGCCCGGGTTCGATCCCCGGTCGGGGCAGTTTTTTCTGGATGAGGTTTTTATCGGGGTTTTTCCTCATCTGTAAGACGAATGTCAGGAAAACTTTAAGGCCCAAACGGTCCCCGAGATCATATGGCCATCATCATCACCATTATCATCATCATCATCATCATCATCATCATCATCCTTCACCGGTGTGGAAAGCAACGGGAAGCTACCACACCTACAATTCCCTAGTAAAGCTGCAAGCATAGCATGAAAATGCTATGATTGCAGTGAAGGACCTGCCTTCGGGCAGAATTACTATGGATGGATATATATATAATAAAAATACTGCGATTGGCAGGACATGTGGTACGAATGGGGAATGAAAGGGGGGCATGAAAGTTGTAGATACACCAGAGGGAGAACGCCCTGTGGGTAGGCCAAGAATGAGGTAGAAAATAACATTAACTCTGCTTTAAGGGAAGTAAATTATACAGTTGATGATTGGAAAACATGAACTCAGATTGAGATGTATGGAGAGTTTATGTTTGCGCTACCCTGGACCTATGGGTTCTATAGTGCCAGTGAGTTAGTTATAACTTATAAGTATTAGTGAATTTATCTCCTTATAGCATCTTTATTGAATATATTCATAGTTAATTAAGGAGTAACAATTTCGTTTTAATTTTCTCGTACACATTGGTTGAAAAACGATAATATAACGTACTTAGGCCTATGTAGTAAACAGTCGGATCAAGGTGATCATAGGAGCAAGATCTCCCGAAACATATTGTAGGTGAATAAAAATTTGTGAAGTTAAAGTAGTTTTGACTTAATATGTTGCAACTACAATTTTATGTTCAAATTAGTTGATATAAAAAGCCGCACTGTTCAAATTATTAAGCTTTTCGATCTCTTTAAATTTAAAATAAATAAATGAAAAAAAAAAACGAGGTCAAGTTAAGCAGATGGCCGTTCCATTTGAGATACTTCCGCACTCTTGTTGCACTCCATGTTTACATTTCACAAAACTGCTGTAGGCGAGGTTATGAAGAACAATTTTACAGTTTGTAAATATTTAACACTGCACAAGTATGGATAGTTGTTTTTCTCTCATATACAGTATTTATTTCCCATTTGATACAGTATTTATCAAGAGGAATCAAGTATACGATAAACAAAATAATAATATTGAATTATCTTTATATAAATTTAGCCTGAGTATGAAGTGATTTATAGACTTCTAAATCTCTCACCAGATATAATGAAAATTTGTTACATGCAAGTTTTCAGTTACAGCTAGTGTTCAGCTGCTATCAGTTATGCTCTAAAACTAGCATAGAGTTCACTTGGGACGAACATTTAAAATCGCTTTACGTGTCGCAATTTTTGGTGATTCACAACGAAACTCAGTATATGCTATTAAAATATACCGAGGTAGGTATTAAAAACTCAGCAACATCCGGTCATTAGAAGTGGGAGCTTACCTGAAATCCTAAATTAAAAATTGACCCTAGTAACTGCCACGTTTTGTTCGTCGCAATGTATGCCATACAATTTATTTAATCTCTAATTTTCTAATTACTTATTCAACTATAAATAAATAAATAAATAATAAATTAATTTAATTTATTTAGGCGTAGCAGCACAAGCCGGATATTAGCTAGTACGTAATATCAATATCGATGGTCTAACTAACTCACTGGCACTATCGAACCCGTAGTTTCTTGGCCGCGCGTACATAAGCTCTCTATACATCCCTATCCTGAGCTAAAGTTTCACAATCATTCCCTGTATAATCTAATTCCCTCAAATCATGGTTAATGTTATTCTCCCACCACATTTTTGGTCCACCAACTGGGCGTTTCCCTCTGGTTTTCCTACAAGAAGCTTCCATGCACGTCTTTCATTCCCCATTTATGCCACATGTCCTGCCCATCGCAGTTTACTGTTCTTATTACATCTGACTTCTTATAAATACTATGTAGTTCACAGTTAAAGTCTTCTCCATTCGCCTGTCTGTTAATCTCTCTTTGATCCAAAAATTTTCCTAAGAACTTTATTCTCAAATACTCCTAATCTCCTTTCCTCCCATAAAGTAAGAGTCCATGTTTCGCGTCCATATAATATAACTGGGAGAATAACAGTTTTATATATTTTCAGTTTAATGTTTTTTGAAAGAAGTTGGGACGACAAGAGCCCTTGTAATGCATAATAGCATGCATTTCCAGCATTGAGCCTATGTTTAATTTCTCTGTGCATCTCATTCCTGTTTGTAATTATTGTTCCAAGGCATTTGAATTCAGCCACTTCTTCAAAATTTCCCTCATTTGTCATTAGCTGTCCATTTCCATTATATAACATATTTCTATGTATGACCATATATTTAGTTTTATCGATATTTACTTCCAGTCCCAATTTCTTAGTGATGATCTAGTGGCTATATTCCTTGCCTCCTTTGCTATATTCCGATCCTGAATGCAACTGCAATACCAGTATTTTATTCAGGGTCAGAATATGAAGACCTATCTCCTGCTCCTTCTGCTGATGATGGGGCTAGTCCCGAAAGGCCTAACAGAGAATCAATAATTTACTAAGTTGGAGAGACGGACCTATTAGGTAGCAATTTTATAATTTTATATTATAATTTTAATTAAGGAGGATCGGGAGAAAACAAATGAAAGAGAGAATAATTGTACTTGATTTTTTATATGGATTTATGATAGAAATTAGAGAAATATTTTATGACATTGTCATTGACTCATATAATACATAGCCATTGTAAAATGCAGTTTACACACACACCTGGGTTCTGTAGCATTCCAGTCATTAGTATGATTTTTTTCCTTTGATGCAGCTGCAACTTTGACATTCCAGAAAGAGATTCTGAGGTTATGAGATAATATTTTCTTTGGACTTCTTTCCCACTCATTTCATTACGATTTTTTAAATTTCTTTATTTGTATATTTCTAGCTAATACTCGATGTGCTCTGCTACTCCCAAATAACTGATATGTGTTTCATTTTTAGTCGAACAAGAAAAAAAGAAAAAAATAATTAGCCTACAAATGTATATCGTAATTACTTTTTTATAGGGACGGCTCCGTGACGCAAGCGGTTAGACGCTCCTCTGATCGGTGGGGTCCCGAGTTCGAGTCTCGGCCACTCCATGTGGGTTTCGTGGTGTACGAAACGGAGCTTGGGCAGGTTTTTCTCGGGGGTTTCTCCCGTTTTCCCCTGCCACAATTTAATTCCACCATTTCTCCATATTCATTTCATCCATTTCGTTTCATTTGGTTCATCTGCCCCTGTGATGGTGCGTCAGGCGTGGTCGGCCGGCACCCTTGTCAATCACAGATCTCCATATAGAGAGCTTCATCTCATCGCTCGACCCGACCCTGAGTTGGACAGAGTTCAGGATATTTTATTTTTATTTATAATTATTTTGATACCCCCTGCGTTTGAAAAAATAAATATATTGTAATTAGATTTTATTGATTTTTAACGTAATGGAAGTGGATAAAAAAACCTACTTTTAGTTTTTACGATATAGTAAATTTTTAACTTCGGATTTCAGTTAAACCCCCACTTCTAAATAGTCGGATTTTGCTGATTTTTTAAATTAATACCTATCTTGATTTATTTTAGTAGCATATACTGAGTTTTGTCTACCGCTGTGGTCTCGAGGTAGCGTGCTGCCTTGTCACGCAGCGGGCCCGGGTTTGATCCCCGGTCGGGGCAGTTTTTCTGGGTGAGGTTTTTATCGGGGTTTTTCCTCACCTGTAAGACAAAGGTCAGGAAAACTTTAAGGCCCAAACGGTCCCCGAAATCATATGGCCATCATCCTTATCATTCTATACAGAAGGGGACCCTGAGACTCCGGACTTCACTCTGCTAATTAACTTCAAAATTTAAACCGGGGCTAATGTATTTTACAGGAACCCGGGGTTCTACCTATTAAGGAGGACCAAAATGGATCGCTCACCGCCAACACTTAAGTGATGGCCGCAGAGCTTTCCATCTATCTATCTATCCTTATCATTATCATCCTTACCATTATCATTATCATCATCATCCTTCACCGGTGTGGAAAGCAACGGGAAGCTACCACACCTACACAATTCCCTAGTAAAGCTGCAAGCATAGCATGAAAATGCTATGATTGCAGTGAAGGACCTGCCTTCGGCAGAATTACTATGGATGGATGTATACTGAGTTTCGTTGTGAAACATTGAAAATTGTAACCGCAAAAGCTATTTTTTAACTTTTTGTTTTAGGTGACCTGCTACATGTAGAGCATAATAGATAGCGGCCAAACACTCGTCGTACCCCAATACCTTGTACATACAAATATTCGCGAAAATCGGTAAACTGTGTCGAAGTCTATTAATCTAACAAGGGAACTGTCAACCATTGCATGCCGAAATCTACCTTGAATTGTCTGTCAGAGAAGCATTGTGATGTATCAAAGTCGTGTCCAAAAATTGTATGCCACTTTTAACTGCAAAGCAAAAAAATCGAAGTCAGAATCAAGCAATAATAACCACTGTTCAGATCAGATGGACTCCTTGCATTAGTAAAAGAGCAGTGTGAAGTGAGGCGGAACGTGGCAGGTAGTGAGGGTTATCCAATATATTAATTCAGGTGTTGTATTACTGTATGCATAGTTTAAATGAGAAATTTGGCGCCGGATTTTAGTGCCTTGCATTTAAAAAAGGTAGATATTTTTTTGGTCAGGGCCTTGGTACATCACAACGCTTCTCTGCGAGGAATTTCAAGTTACGTTTTGGCATGCAATGGTTGACAGTTCCCTTGTGAATCTAACCGAAAAGTTCAAGATGAAAATCAATTCATTTCATATTCCTCCATAATTAACACTTCAATTCGCAATATATTCTATAGGATACATCAATTGTTTTAATTTATCTAATAGTTTTAATAAAACAGAAGAATGCTAACGATAAGAAATATTACTGAAATGTGTGTGGAATTACACAATGAGTCGGCTCATTGATTTAGTTGACAGGCGCTTTGCTTTATGGTTAGGTAGATCTATTTCGCACGCATATTCTTTACCAACTAAAGATATTGCAAAAGACAAAAGTTGCAACGCTGTTAAGATAATTATATCCACATGGAGTAGACATGGAAACGTCAATTAAAAATGCGAAGACATGCAGAGAACTGTTTTTAGTGATTGGAGCGGCGTCTTAGAAGCCTCTGACAACTCTCCGGCTCTACCTGGCAGTAACAATGTATTTTTTAAACCAGAGGGAAACAGTTGTCTTTGATGCCGCCTGTAAACTAAATGGCTGAGCTGACTATACCTAATAATAACACTTTTGCACGATTTCGTTTTCAGTGCGGTCCACCACTTTTAAATAAATGATACGATAAATTACTGTTTTGCCAATTGGCAAATAACAAATTAAAAAAAGCAGGTCTGGCACACTGTAGCTCCTACTCTCTATTGAAGGGATAGTCTGTTATCATTGAAATTTTGTTTTTTACTTTACAAATGTTTTGATTTCGTCTCATTAATTGTTTTATATTTATTTTCTTTTTAAACATTTCAAGCCCCGAATTTCATCACATGATACGAACACATGTCATTTCGAGGTCATATGGCGTCATTGTTTTAATATATAAGCAAAAATACAAGAGTTAATTTTTTGCTGACTGAACAAATGCAAACTACACAGTCCACATTCAAGAATACAATTTTAAAAAGTTAATGTTCTATATTAAACTAGCTAATATTCTGCGTGCACTGCTACATCTAAATAAATGAAATATGTTTTTATATTTAGTTGAAGATATTTGAGGGAAGAAGATGCTTTAGACAGGAACTTTGGTGACAAATCACTTTAGGTTGGAGGAGAAACACTGTACTATGGAATGTTCCTAAATAAAAATATAGTTGAATAAGCAAAAAGAAAAATAATTATAAATTTATCTTGTAATTATTTTAGATGCCCCGTGCTGATTATCTGGCTTTGCCCGGAATCTACTTAATCCCTACCTTCTTGGCATCAATGAACTAAAATACAAAAATGGTTATTGTGAGTTATCCATAAATGTTAGACATATGCTGTAGCGGACTTTTTAATAGAATGTTTTGAGACATTCAATTCTGTGTAATTTAGTGTATTTGTTATGGTATAGGCAGTGTAAGCCATTTAAACGTTAAAAAAATCGACTTTTCCAGTGCACTTTTTTTAATATTTTTTTTTTAGCTCCGGCCCACATAGTACATAGGGTAATATGTTATATACGTTAGTTGTCCTAGAAAAGTTCTTTAAATGATGGTGAAAACCGCATTTAAACCGGTCAAGCAGTTTTGAGTCCATAAAGCGCAAACAAACAAGCTAAGATAACTGCTTTGTGAATCGATAATCCTTTACTTCATGGGCTATTTAAATAACTATATATAACTAACAGCCATATTGATTTTAATGAATATTCTATACAGGGTGTTTCTAAATTAGACCGACAAAGTTTGGGACCAGATAGATAACCTTCGTTGAAGCATATTTTGTTAAGGAACCTATGGTCTGCGACGCTTCCTTTCAGTTCAAGAGGGGTTGTCATTACTACTATCGCTTGGTTTGTTTACATCCGGAGCTCAGTAGCATTCGGTATCAATTACACCATGTTTGTTTAAATCCATTGCTACGATCTGTTGGCCATATGATAGCTACATTTGGCTCTCGTTGGATAGGTATTGGTGGGTCCACTGCCTGGCCGACACGCTAGCCTGACATGACTTGCCTAGATTTCTTTTTGTGGCTACATGAAGGCAACGGTTTATGAAACTGATATTGACTTGAAGATGATCTTGTAGCACGCATTATCAGCGCAGCAGCTGAAATGAAAGAAACCCCTGGAAACTTTGGAAGGGTACGACTAAATATGGCATGTCAGTGCACTGTTTGTCTGGATGTCAATGGACGTGTGTTCCAGCACTTGTTGTGATGGGATAATAAACTGGATCCATCTTGACAATGCAACACTGGAGTGAGATTTTTTTTTTTAATTTTTACATTTTGTTTCTGCTTGTCTGTAAAGTATTTGGATTAATACACAGAATTATATGACACAAATGACTTGTAATTTGCACGTACTTACTTCCTTCCATCCCTTCCTCTAAGACCCCTCTAGCACTGAAACGAAGCGTCACAGCCTATAGGTTCCTTAACAAAATATGCTTCAATGAAGGTTAACTATCTGCTCCCTAAGTTTGTCGGTCTAATTTAGAAACACCCTGTACAACAACAAAGGCATGTCCCAGTGAAGCCAAGATAGAGCTTGTACTATTTAACTGTATGCATATACTTCAGAATTTCAGTACTTACTATTTATTTTTGGGCGTTACATTCTTTCGCAGGTTAGAGTACTTAAATTGCGTTAGATTAGCTTTTAGGTTGTTCTTTCACAGGTCAGAGTACTTACATTGCGTTAGGTCAGCTTTTATGTTAATTAAATACCGTGTATATGTTGGCTGCATTCCATGATTCCATAGTGTTAACTGCTTCGCGTTTGTTGGCGCATGAGCACGGTGAATGATTGGAACTTAGAAAAGCTTTTCGCGTCACATGTTGTAAAGTATTTCCTATTTTTTATTTGGCTTCCTACAAACCTATTAAGCACAAAATGAGTATATCTATTGTTAAACTTTTCTTTCGGACTGAAAAGGACCTTGTACCCACTGTAGTGCCTTAGTCCATCGGCTACGGGGCGATTAACACAATGATTGGTGTACCAGGACTGAAATAATGATCGCGTGTTGGCTTTTAAATTGAATTGTGTACACACTACTTTTTTACTGGGATCAATACACACATTTGCTTACCAACTTAATACATGTGTAACACTTTTTTCAGAATATATATCATTTTCAATAAATTCTACCAGAGGCCCATTATCGTCGTTTCTATTAAATTTAGAAATATCTTCTATGGAATGGCTACAGGTACTTAATGAGAGTGGAGGACACAGAGAGTGCGAAGATAAAATTTTAGAGTTGCAAATATAATTTTATCTGAAGTTTCTTTAATTTAATACAACTAAAGAGAGAAAAAATCATGCATTAACGTGATTTGATCCCAGGATCTCTAGCTTATCGTGCTGGCACTATTCCTTTGAGTTACTCTGGCAGTGAAAAAAAAATACATTAATGGCCGCTCCAGGTTGAGAAAATCAGCTATAACGGCTGGAGGACCCGAAATGCTGACATCATATCACCCCTATATGGCTGGATGATCGTCCACCTCTCTGATTAACACATGTGGATGCGAGGTCAGCAGTTTGCTGGTATGCCAAGGGTCTTCTAAGCTTGTTGCAGTAAGAAATATATATGTCATTCTCCCGCTTCATTTTTGTATACCAACTGGGCTTTTTCCCTCTAGTTTTGCTACAGAAAGCGTCCATGCCCATCTTTCATTCCCCATTCGTGTCCGTCACAGGCTACGAGACTTAACTATAAGTAAAGTAAAGTAATCCCACTACAGGCCTCAGGAGGCCCTTGGGGCAGTAGGAGGTTAAGGCTCCCACTATTTCTGGACAATCGGCACTTGATGTCAGCCGGGTTGTCAGCCCTACGTGACGGCCGCCTTTACCCCCAGAACAAGCACCTGGTACTCATTTCCGTTAGAGGCTGAGTCGACCCCATGGCCATAGTGCCGCCAGAAGGTTTGGGTCAGTTTAAAAATCCTGACCCCACCGGGACTTGAACCCTCGACCTTCCGGCTTGTAGCTCAGTGCCTTAACCACTACGCTACGGCGTGCCCCACGAGACTTAACTATTCTTATTATATCTGTTTTCCTATAAAGATCATGTAGCTCAATGTTCTATAATCTTCTCGATTCGCCTGTATGTGTGTGTGTGTATATATATATATATATATATATATATATATATATATATATATATATTGCTTACCAACTTAATACATGTGTAACACTTTTTTCAGAATATATTACATCTTCAATAAATTCTACCAGAGGCATATATTAGAAGTCCCGGCCACGTGTTGCTGTGGCTAAGGTATACGTTAAACATTTAAATTAAGTTGCTGTCTTTCAGCCAGATTACTTAAAACTAATACTTACACACGAAATTAATAATATTGAAAATAAAATAAACACTGAACACACTTAAATTATGAAATAATCAATATTTGTAACTCAATTGAAATTCGCGGTTGCAACAAAAAGCACAGCCATCTGGATCTCTCTTTGTTAAATAATAAATCAATTACCTTACCAAATTACCTTACACCGCCATGTGTTAGAATCGTATGGAACCCACAGATAAGTATAACTCTTTGTTAAATAATAAACAAATAATTTGCAATAAAAATAATGCGACTCTAAATTTAGTTATAAACTACCCTAAGTCTCAAGTCGGATCAAACTGCCCACAGTGTGCAAAATCTTATTAAAATCGGTTCAGTAGTTTAGGATTCCATCGCGGACAAACAACGTGACACGTAATTTTTATATATTAAGATATATATATATATATATACACACATGTGTGTGTGTGTATTGTATTTGGATGTTATAATTAAATGTTGACATTTAGCAATGAAAGCCAAATATGCATTACTGTGTATATATATATATATATATATATATATATATATCACCATCCTCTTATCGTGTCCTTCTTTCGGAAGGTCGATTCCAAATATGCCTCCAACTATCCCTATCATCCCATGCTTTCCTTCTTTTTAGTTCTTCCAAGTCGTATACTCCTTGCAAACTTTTCTTCACTTGGTTCTCGTGTATGTACACACACACACACACACAATATTTTGATTGTGAGATTCTTTTTGTCCCTGTTAGTAAGGGACTGTGTATAAGTGATCTAACCATTGATGTTTTCAAATTGTAAAAGTAGACACGATATTGAGTTTGTGTCATGATTCTTATGCCCTGAAAAATCGGTTGACCCCTGTTGGGATTGAACTCACGGAACTCGGATTCCAGGCCACACGGTACCATTACAACAGAACAAAAAGTACATATGTAAGCCTATTATAGGAATGCATTAAGTTGAAATAACTAAGCTAATGACGGACATTACTGGCGCTGGAAGTAAACATCAATAAAACTAAATATATGATCAACATAGAAATACATTATATAATGGAAATGGACATTTAATGACAGATTGAGAATAATTTTGAAGAAATGGCTGAATTCAAATATCTAGGAACAATAATTACAAACAGTAATTAGGTGCAGAAAGAAATTAAACTTGAGCTCAATCCTTGAAGTGCGTGCTATTATGCATTATAGGGACTATTATCGTTCCAACTTCTCTAAAAAAACCTTAAACTGAAAATATATAAAACTGTTATTCTCCCAGTTATATTAAAAGGAGGGAAATATGGACTCTTACTCCAAGGAAGGAAAAAAAGATTACGAGAATTTGAGAATCAAGTTGTCAGGAAAAATTTTCGGGAAAAAGAGAGATGAAAAGACAGGCGAATGGAGAAGACCTCATGATCATTATGGGAAACCAGATATAATAAGAACAGTTACATCTCGTACACTGCGATGTGCAAAACATGTGGCACGAATGGGGTTTGAAAGAAGGGCATGAAAACTCCTTTTAGGAAAACCAGAGGGAATCCGCCCAGTAGGTAGGTGGGAGAATAACAATAACCATAATTTTAATGAAGTACATTATAAAAGGAAATCATTAGCTATGAAAGGAAATCATCAGTTCAGGGTAGGGTTGTATGGAGAGCTTATGTCCGCCTGATCATAAACCTACGGGTTCGATATTTATCAGCGAATTAGTTAATGACGGAAATGCAAACTTTTTTCTTCTTCATATCTTGATAAATTAGACACGAGGAGAGATATGAATTAATTCACCAAGATCACATAACGAATGCGCGTGCAGTGGATTCAAATTGTTATAAGTTCTTTGTTTATCATCATTTGGCCTGTGTTTCATAGCGTGTGTGTGTGTGTATTATGGACTGATAAGAAAAGCCACGTGCAGTGCTGAATATATTTATCAGTCATTGCATGTGTCAACAAGAATTTCTTTGTCTGCGACGAAGAAGTCCATTTAATCACGTTTTTATGAAATATCTCTAATGGTAAAAAGGTTAAGTGATCCCACTACAGGCCTCAGGAGGCCTTTGGGGCAGTAGGATGTTAAGGCTCCCACTTTTTTCCGGACAATCGGCACTTGATGTCAGCCCTGCGTGATGGCCGCCTTTACCCCCAGAACAAGCACCTGGCAATCATTTCCGTTAGAGGCTGAGTCTACCCCAGGGTCATAGTGCCGCGAGAAAGTTTGGGTCGGTTTAACAATCTTCTTGACCCCAGCGGGATTCGAACCCTCGACCTTCCGGCTTGTAGCTTACTGCCTTATCCACTACGCTACGGCGTGTCCCATCTCTAATGGAGGAGTGATTATTATGATTCTCTCGTTTCGAAATTCGGGGTTCAAACTCTCCCGGGGTCGATGGTTATTATTATTATTATTATTATTATTATTATTATTATTATTATTGCGAATGAGCCCATGTAGGCAAAGTACTTCGATGCGTTTCCTTTTACTCCATACGTCCCTCATTCTTTGACTAGGCCTATGAGCTTTCTTTCTCTCTTTTTTCCGTGATATTCCAGTTTTTTTTCTTGGGTTTGTCCTCTTGGTCAATCTGTCACTTGTGTATCTTAATTCTAAAGAACGCTGTTGCCACTTGACGCCGCAGACTGAGCGACAGAGACGGAAATATAATTATTTCCAAGTTTTATTAAAAGAGGATGGTTAAAGGCATCTTCGCTAGCCGCTGTTCTGATAAATGAATTGACCCCCTAACTTTATTATATATATGGTTAATTATATAATTGTACGTTATATAATATAATGTTTTTCCATAAATCGGGCACCCACCTTCTTGGCAAAGTTGTAGGTGAAACTATTTAACTAAATTATTTATTAAATATTTAAAACAATGAAATTTGTACATTTTGTGGCAGTCGTCCTCAACAAATTATATTTGTATAAAATCTTCAGCCAGGCCTTTCGGAACCGGTTCCATTTTCAAAGCTGTTCGTTAGGTACTGGTTATGTTTTTAACGAATGTATTGTATAGTGGGTTGATGTGGTAGGACGTGTTCTCGTTTAACAGTTATCGTTTCTTGTTTGCTTCATAATTTCTATTTCTTGTAAGATGTTTATCTTCCTGTTATCGTTTTCTGTATGCATTATTGAGAGGGTGTTTTCTGTTGTGTTGAACTGATGACCTGTGTTAGTAATCTGCTTAGCGAAACTAGATTTGCCTCCATTTTTTTATGAAATCGGTAAAAATTCTCGTTTCTTATAAGTATTCAGTTCTGTGGTTCGGAGGTATGGGCATTATGTCACATTTACTATATTTTACAGGAGAGAAGTTTGATGTTTTAGTGGACTTGTGTAAAGGGACTTGGTGTTATTTAAAAGCACTTTGACTCCGTCAATTCTTGATGTAGGAGATAAGTGTTGTATGCCTATCGATAGAGGACAAGAAACCCATATTATTGTGCTAATAATCTCGTTTTGGCCAAAAATGGACATGGTGTCCTATACCTCCGACCCACAAAATTATTTATTTCAAATGAATTAATTAATAAATCTATCTTACATAGAAGGAAATGTTTGCTAGCAGGAATTGCTCCATAAGAGCAATGCTATTTTCTAGACGTGAAAACCCCTATAGTAATGTTATTTGATGAAGTGTTGTTGAGGTAGATATCAAAAGACATACATCTGTTAGAATGAAAAATAACTTGCGCATATCATAAAATCATTTGTAAACAAATATATGTAAATATTGCGTTGGCTTACTATCATGATTTGCAGTTTATTTAAACACGCATGGACAAGGAAATAAGTTAAAATGACATTGTTATGCTATCATTTGCATGCTTTGTCAGCAAAATGAGTTTCGTGGAAAACTTGGCTGAAATTGCTAACCAGCGTCATGTAGTCTAGGAAGGAACTTCTTGACCGACGGGTATACGTAATTTTTATCTGTTACGTTGTTATAATGTATGTTGTCAGGTGGTAACTAAGGGACCTTGAACAATCAAGACTGCAACCAAGGACACCCCAGCCACCTGATGTGTTATCATAACTCTATTCAAACAAAAGTTAATGACAAACTTATGTTTTACAGAGGTATACGTTTATTATCATCAGCATTCTAGAAATTGTGGGCTTTATTTTAGGGCTGAATTAATATCCAGATTGCATTATACTTCCTTATCAGTGTTGCCAATTTAGATTTTTTAGCAGTAGATAGGCATACATTCTATAATTGAACTGGACAATTAATGACAAATGAGGAAAATTTTGAGGAAGTGGCTGAATTCAAATACCTAGGAACAATAATTACAAACAGGAATGAGTTGCACAAAGAAATTAAACTTCGGCTCAATTCTGGAAATGCATGCTGTTATGCATTTACAGGGACTCTTCTCGTCCTAACTCCTCTAATAAATAAATAAATAAACAAAACATTAAATTGATAATATATAAAACTGTTATTCTCCCAGTTATATTATATGGAGACAGCTCCGGAGCGCAAGAGGTAAGACCTTCGCCACTCACCGCTGGAGTCCTGAGATTGAGTCTCGGTCACTCCATGTGTGTTTCGTGGTGGACGGAAGAGAGTTTGGGCAGGGTTTCTTCGGGGATTCTCCCGTTTTCTCCTGCTACAATTTCATTCCACCATTTCTCCATACCCATCTCATCCATTTCGTTTCATTTTATTCATCTGCCCCTGTGATGGTTTGTCAGGCGTGGTCAGCCGGTACCCTTGTCATTCACAGACCTCTATATCCCTCGACCCGACCTGAGTTGGACACGAGTTGAGGATGTTTTATGTATTATATGGATGCAAAACATGGACTATCACTTTAAGGGAGGAGAAAAGATTATGAATATTTGAGAATTAAGTTGTTAGGAATAATTTTAGACCAAAGAGAAACGAACAGACAGGCAAAACGGATAAAGCTACATAACAGTGAGCTACATGATATTTATAGGAAGCTAGATGTAATAAGAAGTCTCATAAGTCTCATAGACCGCGACGGGTATGGCATGTGGCAGGAATGGGGAATAAAATAGGGGTTTAATAGGAAAACCAGAGGGAACACGCTCAGTTGGTAGGGCAAGAATGAGGTGGGAAAATAACATTAACAATGATTTGAAGAAAGTAGATTATACAGGAGATGATCGGAAAACATTAGCTCAGGATATGGATGTATGGAGAGTTTATGTTCGCGCGGGTATGAGGCAGCGACGCTAACCCGAGACCACAGCGATGAAAATAATAATAATAATAATAATAATAATAATAATAATGTTTTATTTAGGTCCCGCGCCGCAGCCGAGTGGTTAAGGCAAGAAGCCTTGCCGCAGAGCTACGGGACTTGCGCTGGTTCGAGTCCCCATGGGGAAGACATTTTCTCATGGAATTTCGACCAGTATGGGACCGGTGCCCACCCAGAATTGTGAGGCATTTGGGTAGCTATAGTAAGTAGCGACTCCAGTTGAGAAGACCAGCTATAAATCCTGGGGGAGCCGACATGCTGACCACATGTCACCCCTACACTGACTCGATGATCGTCTATCTCTGTGATTAACACGTGGATGTGAGGCCAGCAGCCGGATGGTAGGCCAAGGGCCTTCTAGGCGTCTTGCGCTTGGATAATATATGTTTTATTTTAGGTATCAGATTTTAGGTCATAAGATCTTCTCTTCCACTCAATCAGCAAAAACTAAAATAAATTTTCAGACGAATTCTTCTTTAGTGCTGTTCTGCAATGGTTTCTTAAAATTACCGATTTAAGAAGAATTTAGTGTCTTATAAAAAGTAATAGAATACAATGCGTAAACTTGAGCTGGTCCACTGTGTGACACTTTCCACCTGAGAGAATAACATGTCAGGAAAGAATTCTAGGCGCCACAACGTCACAGTTGAAGCCTTCATACCGGATATAACCTAACTAATAGTTTTACCCAGGAAATACAAGTTAAAAACTTGAAATGGGGTTGGAATCCCTTCTTAAGTGTAGCTATTAACTTTTACAAGCGAAGCCAAAGTGCACTTCAGTAAGTTACTGTGCGAAATGGGACATACCTGACAGGTAATGCATTTTTTTCATTCACCTTCAGGCGAAACTAATTTACTGTGACTTAGTACTAAGTAAATAATTCACTGGCAGTTTCGAACTCGTAAGTTCATGGCCGCGCGGTCATAAGCTCTCCATACTTCCCTAACCTGAGCTGATATTTTCAAATCACCACCTGTATAATCTACTTCCCCCAAATCATGGTTAATATTATTCTCCCACCTCATTCGTGGCCTACCTACTAGTTTCATGTCCCTCTTTCATTCCCCCATTCGTGCCACATGTCCTGTCAATTGTAGTCTACGCGACTTAACTGTTCTTATTATATCTGGTTTCCTATAAAAATCGTGTAGCTCGCTATTAATTAGTCTTCTCCATTCGCCATTCTGTTCTTCTCTCTTTGGTCCAAAATTTTTCCTAAGTATTTTATTCTTAAATACTCGTAATCTGTTTTCTCCTCCCTTAAAGTAAGAGTCCATGTTTCCCATCCATCCATCCGTCCATAGTAATTCTGCCCGAGGGCAGGTCTTTCACTGCAATCATAGCATTTTCATGCTATGCTTTGCAGTTTTACGAGGGAATTGTAGGTGTGGTAGCTTCCCGTTGCTTTCCACACCGGTGAAAGCTGATTAGTGATGATGATGAATGCTGACAATGATAAGGATGATAAGATGACCATATGATTTCGGGAACCGTTTGGGCCTTAAAGTTTTCCTGATATTTGTCTTATAGGTGAGGAAAAACCCCGATAAAAACCTCACCCAGAAAAACTGCCCCGACCGGGACCGAACCCGGGATACAGTAATATAACTGAGAAAATAACAGTTTTATATATTTTCGTTATAACGTTTTTTGACAGAAGTTGATACGACAAAGAGCCCTGTAATGCATAATCGTATGCCTATCCATTTTTTGAATTCCTGTATTTAATTTTTTTTTTGTGTGCCTCATTCGTAGGTATTTGAATTCAGCCACTTCTTCAAAATGCCCGTCATTTGTCGTTCTATGTACATTTGCTACATATAATTTATTAACAGACAGACATATCAAGACATTATTCGAGTTCCCATGAAGCAAACATTTTATTTTATCTTGGAAGTTAAGTTATGGTTCTGTTGGTCACCCAGCATCGTGAGGAATTTGGGTAGCTACAATAAGTAAAGGCTCCCGGTTAAGTAAATCTGGCATTATGACTGGGGGGTCCCGATTTTCTGACCACATATCACCTCTATACCGATCCAATGTTCGTCCACGTCTATGATTGATTAACACACGTGGATGCGAAGCCAGCAGCCGACTGCTAAGTCAAGGACCTTCTAGCCCTGTCGTACCATGGAGTATATATTCCTCAGATGTTTATTCACATATGATATAGAAATGTATACTCTATTTTTCTTCGAATTATCATAGACTGCATTTGCACTAGATACGAAATAAACAATTCCATTTCATTAACCTAGTTTAACCTCTCACATTATAGGTATTTTTTACATGCCACACGCCATCCGGGCCTTGCATTGGCACGACCTGTCGTGAGAGGATTTAAAAAATATGGATCAAACATGTACTTTGACAAGAAAAGGTCTCCCATATGAGTGATCAGTTCATTGTCAGAGCCTCCTCCGAAACAACACAACATTAAGACGAAACATACATATTCATACTAAACATGACGAATGTGATAATGATAATAATTATGATAACTTTCTGAAGTTCGGGGAGCGTTTGGATCTTAAAGTTTCCTGACATTTTTCTTAAATAAAATAAATATCCTCAACTCGTGTCCAACTCAGGGTCGAGTCGAGGAATGAGGTGAGATGAAGCCCCTATATTTATAGAGGTCTGTGAACGACAAGGGTGCCGGCCGACAACTCCTGACGTACCGTCACAGGGGCGGATGAATGAAATGGATGAGTATGGAGAAATGGTGGAATTAAATTTGTGGCAGGGAAAAACGGGAGAAACCCCGAGGAAAACCTGTCCAAGCTTCGCTTCGTCCACCATGAAACCCACATGGAGTGGCCGAGACTAGATCTCGGGACCCCAGCGGTGAGAGGCGAGCATCTTATACCGCTTGCGCCACGGAGCCGCCTTTGGCATTTTTGTTACAAGTGGAAAAAAAAAAAAAAAAAAAAAAACTGGTAACATGTCTGACCGGGAATCGAACCCGGATCCGCTCCGTTTGAAGCAGCGACTATATCCTGAGATCATAGCAGTAGTCCCCAAATGAACAATTTGAATCGAAATACCTGATTTTGAGGTCTTAATTACTTAATTTCTGTAAATTATCAGCCATTGTAATGTTTAACTAGAAAGTAATGCTAAATAACTTCATTGCCGTAAAACAATAGAACAATTGTTAAAAGAACAAAAACACTGTGTTAACAAATGACAATGGAATTTCTTACTGTCATTGTTTCGAGCTTCATCTTTACGAATCGAATCCTGAGTCATCGGTTAAATCATTGTATATGACATATTTCTTCCTGTTTGCATTTATGGAAGGCAAACCAGACCCTAAAAATCCCTGACATAAATGATAAACAAAATGACCATGAATACTCCAATGCGAACTTTTAAGGTAAAATCTGGTTGCATTTTTTTAATAGCTTTAAATTTCGAAACACAACTTGTGACCCTTTGCAAATTTCTATATGTTAATAGCAATGCTACAGTAAAATTAGTAATTAAGAGCTACTTTGTAGTCATATTTCTAGCTTGAATATTACATTGGCAGTTTTAAAAATACTGGTCTGACAAGAGATCTGTCAACCATTGCATGCCGAAACCTACCTTGAAATTTCTTCTAGAGAAGCGTTGTGATGTACCAAGGCTGTGACAAAATAAATAAATAAATAATCTGCTGTTTTTAACAGCAATGTACTGAAATCTAGTGTCAAATATCTCATTTAAATTATAGGGAAGTAATACAACTCCCGAATTGATAGATTGGTTAATCCACACTACATTCCGTCGCGTCACGTCCCCCCTCACTCCACTGCGCTGCTACAAAAGCAGGGACTCCATATGATCCATACAGTAGGTTGTCATTGCTAGATTCATGCCTTGCAGTTAAAGACGGCAAATCTCAACGCTTCTCTGGAAGAAATTCAATGTAGGTTTCGGCATGCAATGGTTGACAGTTCCCTTATTAGTTTGATATAGGCCCTACTATTATTAAAAATAATAGATCTGTCAATTTAACGAAAACTTTAAATTAAAAATAAATCATATCCATCAAGTAAAATTTTATCATAACCAACTAATTCACTGGCACTATCGTACTCGTAATTTCATGTTCGCGTGGACATAAGCCCTCCATACATCCCTATCCCGAGCTAATGTTTTCCAATCATTCCCTGTATAATCTACTTCCCTCAAATCAGAGTTAATGCTATTCTCCTACCTCATTATTGGTCTACCAACTGGGCGTTTTCCTTCTGGTTTTCCTACAAGAAGCTTCCATACAAGTCTTTCATTCCCAATTCGTGCCACATGTCCTACCCATCGCAGTCTACGAGACTTAACTATTCTTATTATATCTGGCTTCCTACAAAGACCATATAGTTCACTGTTACGAAAATTTTAACATACTTAAATTATTATTAACCAACTTTAAATCCACCTAAAATTTACAATTATTGATAACTGCAAATTAGATACATTCCAACTTAAATTCTACCCCACAACATTTTACAATATTAATTACTTATAAAAATTATAAATAAAATTTTACCGCCTTAAAAAAATAAAACTTTATAAATGGAATGAAAGTCTACGGATTCCCTAATATATTTTATAATTAATATAAAATTATAGAATATTCACCTGAAAGGTCCGTCTCCTCAACTTAATTATCATTTAACTGCAGTTAAATGATAATTAAGTTGAGGAGACGGACCTTTCAGGTGAATATTCTATAATTTTATATTAATTTTGAATAAACCTCAACGGAACACATCATGAATCTTATAAAAGTTGATATTTTATAAACCATTTTTTTTAAAGAAGCCTTTTGTTTGTTCCATCAGTTCATTTATTTAATACATTATTTTTATATTTCGAGGCCATTGTATACATTATTCTGCTTATGAAGACTGAAATCTGATCCAACGGAACTCCCGGTCGTTCTCGCTTGCATTCTACTCCCGCGCATGCATTGACATTCCCCTTCCCCTCCCTTGAATACGTCAAATGCCACAGTAGAAGCAACGAGACTGGGAAGCTCGGAGAACGAGACTCGAGCGGGAGTGAATATGTATTTGCCCGGCTCTAATAGAATGTGCTGTGGTCAATTGTTATGTTCTTATTTAATGTTGTCATTCATGTTCTTCTTACTTAGATTTTCAAAAACACATCATGCAGTATTATTATTTTGAAGTGAATGAAGATCGAAGGTTGTATGTTAGATTAAGACTCTTTATTTTATAAATATTGTTCATTGTGATCATAAAAACGGGCAAGTTTTACAAGTGTTGAGATAATATTGAGGTAATGTTGTGTTTGCAGTATGTTACTCATACCTCTTGGAGCTGACAGAACCTCGTCTCCTGGCGTTATCCGTTTCGGCATTGATGAACAATCTCCTCAACACCTCGACCTCCCCATGCCGTAAGTACCTGCCCGTAGTTATGTGAAGTACATCTGGGCACCTAGTCTAGATTGCATGGCTACATATATATATTTTTAAAATTCAACTTCACAAATTAATATTAAATTAAAGTAAATTAAAGTAAATAACTATTATAAAGTATTATATCTATATAAGTAATATTTACTATAATAAACATTGTTACAACTACTATATGGATTAGAAACTTGGACGATGACACGGAATTACATTAACAAATTGCAAGCTATAGAAATGTTAGAGTTAGAATAGTTAAAGGTTGTACTAGGTTAGAATCATTTAAAAATGAGGATATAAGAAAATAATTAAATGTAATATCATTAAAGGAGAGATTTCATCATTATAGAGATCAATGGATTGAACGCTCAGAAAGAATTAAGTGCAGTCTTGAAGAATTATTGATTATAAACCTGAAGGAGATATTTGGGAAGACCACGGAAACATTGGTTGGAGAATATGTGAGGCCTTCACAGGCTCAATAACCTAATCCCTGATAGAAGAAGAAGGAGAAGAAGATTATTACAACAGGCTTTTGGCGAATTCTGAAATAATGAAGCTGTTGAGGTCGTTCTCATGAAAATATTCTTGAATTTTTTTACAGATCTTCACAGATCCTATTTAGTAGATACCGAAAATGACTATGGCCAATAAATAAATAAATAAATAAATAAATAAATAAATATATATGGTGGCCGCTAGATGGTAGTTGCAACGTCTTCCCGCTACCTCTTGTGTGAATTGAGAATACTACATATATAAGAAAAACGTATGTCTGTGTTGGAATACTTGGGTAGCTCAGTTTATTAGAGCGCTGGACGTACAAAGTTTAGAGACTCCGGTTCAAATCCCGACTCAAACATTCATTTTTCTTTTCATATCATATATATATATATATATATATATATATATCAGTCTGTATAGCCTATCTATCTACAATGCCGTAACAGCCCAATGTTGGGGCTTAGCTTCTCCTTTGGGATAAATTATTTGCAGGGAAAGTACCTTAGTTGGTTGGGAAATGAGGTATACTACACACAGAACCATTGCGTCTGTATTCTGTTCACTCTCGTATGCACCGCAGCTGCGCACTAGGCTGCGTTGCTGTCTTGCGCAGTCACATGGCATGCATACTCCGGTTTCAGTTAACTTGTGCTCACTACAGAGCGCTACAATGCCAACCAAGGCACTTTCATTGGTTAGTAGACCAAGTTAATTTAGTTACCATTATTTGCTGTAGATGTCATGAATTGTATGCGGTCAACATACCTACTCAATTAAACATCTAATAGGCAACTAAGGTATTACTCGGACGAGGAAGGTCGGTAAATTTTGCTTAGACGCCTCTATATTCAGGCTTCAGGTTCTTTTACGAGCTTGAAAATGTTTAGACTCGAGACCCACGACTTAAAGTCCCTCCCGATGGAATTCCACCTCCCGGCCGGGTTTAAACACGCGTCCCTCGGAACTATAGGCAAGGAACATAACCAGTTATCCACCGCGGCCGACACATCATGGATATACATAAAAAAAAAGTGTTTTTAAAATGTACTTAGAACAACTTGATTCTAAGCTGGCGGTATATATGTGTGTGTGTGTGTGTGTGTGTGTGTGTGTGCCTATATTTGTTATGATCATTTTCGGTGATTAGTAAGTACGATCTGTTGTCCCGCGCCGTAGCCGAGTGGTTAAGGCAAGAAGCCTTGAGCAGAACCACGGGACTTGCACTGGGAGGAAGAAATTCTCACGGAATTTCGGCCAGTATGGGACCGGTGTCCACCCAGTATCATGAGGCATTTGGCTAGCTACAAAAAGTGGCGACTCCAGGTTGAGAAGACCAGCTATAACGGCTGGGGGATCCGACATGCTAACCACATATCACCCCTATACTGGCTAGATGATCGTCTACCTTTGTGATTAACACATGAGGATGTGAGGCCAACAGCCGGCTGGTAGGTCAAGGGCCTTCTAGGCCTGTCGCGCTTGGAGATTATTGGTAAGTAGGATCTAAAAAGATTTGTAAAACTTTTTCAGAAATATTTTTATGAGAACAACCTCAATAGTTACTTTCTTTGGGAATTCGCAAAAAAATTGGAAAGAAACTAAAATAGGAATATATTTATGGCATTTCTTCCTTGCAGTATAACATTTTTGTGGGTCCTTCATCACACTAGGAGATATCATATGACTCATCACCCCTCCCCCATCAGTGGGTATGATCCATAGGTTGAGAAAGGCTGCAATATTTTGAATATCGGTTAAACGTGCTGCTTAAAAAAGTACTTGCACATTAAAATTCTCCTTTTTAAGAAAACTGATTTTTTTAATGGTCGGAGATGTAACGCCTATATGACATTTTATCTGTCATTTCTAAGTTCATGAACTCTGACAGACAATAAAGGAACGTGATGTTTTCTCTCACATCACGACTTGATAAATTTTAAAGACTCTTCATACTTACATGACAACTAGGAAATATCTAAGTGAAAATATAATAAAAAGTCTTGTATCCTCTGCTAGCACGCGTCATGTCAAATTCTTTGCTGTTATGAATATTTTATATCATAAGAGGGTTATTTTGAAAACAGAATGCAAATGCAAAGAAAATATTTGTATGCAATGCTACAATTTCGTGCTAAGCTAAAGGACAATGTAAATATACATATACCGACATGTGTCCAGAACCTGTTAGTTCATGCAAAGATCAAAATGCGCTATTTTACATTCTGTTAATATTTTTACAGTACAATCAAACGTTTCAGAAGCAACTCTTAAGATTCACGTTTCCATTTTTCTCAAGATTATCTAACTAAAAAGTGGAAATATACAAATGCAACAATGACCAGGCTCATGGGCTAGTGGTCAGAGTTTCTGACTACAGTTCATGAGGTTCCGGGTTCGATTCCCGGTCAAATTATAAGGATTTTTCCTTAAAGGGAATTATTCCTGTGATTGCACATGGTCTGGAATTTAGGTTAAGTTTAGGTTAAGAACTCTCGTGGCGCTTCATTATCATTTGTCACCCATCATATCATCGGGGTAACATAACTTCGCTTTCCAGGTGTCCCAACCTAAGAAATGAATTACAATTCCGCCAATGCCAGAAGAGAAAACCAGAAATTTTGATTTCAGTTGTTTTTTTGTTATTAAAATGTAAATTAAAATTGCAAGAAGCGATGGACTGAACACCTGCAACGAATGGATAACAACAGACTTCCGAAACAGGAATTTAAAGTTACAGATCGAATAAGAAGTAAACAAAATGACAACAATGACAATAAGTATCAATAAAATAACAGAACAAGTGAATGCATTCAACTGTTCAGGAAACTTAATATTATATGAAGGAGAAAACAAGTTAAATATTTCAATACTTTTACAAACTTAAATGCTTTTACAAAAATAGGAGTAGTAATAATGTATTTAAACAAAAAAAAAAGGTTAATGAAAACAATAATTAAATTATACAATACCTTGGCGATTGCTACTCTCCTATATGGCAGTGAATCATGGACTGTCAAAAACAGCTGACGCTTCAAGAATAAGAGCAGCAGGGATGAGGATATGCAAAAAAAAAAAAAAACAGCAGAATACAAATGGGCAGACTATAAAACTAATACAGAAATCTACAAACCAAATTAAAAATATTCTGGTGTTAGAAAAAATATAAAATTACAAAACTCGATGGTTAAAATACCTACCTTCTCTTAAACATTTTTAACATTCATTGTTATCACATTTGAGGTTATGTATTAATATGTTTTAAATAATAATATAAGTTAGTAACTTTTTAATCCATCTTCCTCGATTATAATTTATTTTTATTCACAAAAACTTCGTTAAATTATTAAATCATGAAGGCCTTTCAAAAACATGTTTCATCTTCGGCAAATACTAAATAGCATGCCGAAGATAAAACATGTTTGGCATTCATGATTCAATATTTTAACAAAGATTTTGAATAAAAATCAGTTCTGGTCGGAACATTTGGAGTGAAATATAACTAATGTAAAGTGGTTATACTGGATACTATTCTTTATTTCAAACTAGTTGATAGAGATCCTCCCTTCACTCACTCCATTATCAGGTACAGGCAGCTAGTAAAGGGGAACTCTCTGTTACAAATACATCAGTCTTCTAAATTATGTTATGAAAATGAAATTATATTGGATTATATACTGAACAATTCGAAAATTTATAATAGTAATATAATATATAATAGTTATTTTTAAAACTTATACCTATATATACATTTTTTTCTACTTGTTTAACATCTCCTTTGCATGCATATTTAAATCCCAGCTTCTACTGTGTCTAAATTATGTTCAAATGTATACCGAAACTAATATATATATATATATATATATATATATATATATATATATATACACACTCAAACGTTTGTGTTTTCCTTATATCTATCACACAATGACTAAGCACTAAGTATTACTAAAAAATAATTATCTAAATATTTTTAAAAATTTATAGAAACAATCTGTTAAACGCTAACTAAACACTTCATTCTACTAAATGAATTATGTATTAACTGAATTTTCAAGACAATTCTAAAATCCACCACACTGCTAGAACTAAGAACAGTCTACTGAAAAAGATAAATGTGTTTTGTGCTGTCAATACAATGTCAGTACTGAACTACACTATTGACAATAGACGGCCCTCCACCGGTCTGCCATCAGGCAATTTATCATATTAAAACTGTGTGTTTTGTATTATATTAGTTATAGAAATCTTAATATAAATTCAAAGTATAACAAAATAAGTCAGGAATTAAAAACTATATATCATATTTTTTTTACAAAAATCCTCTGAAAAAAGGATAAATTACAATATTTTATTTTCTGGTTTTCACAACTTTGGGAGAGTTGGTTTATAACTGGTAACAGCCACATTCCTAACTTTGGCCTAGTTATTGTATGCACCCGTACAGTAGTGGGGGTAGTAAAACGACGTCCCTTCTATCAACTCCGTTGACATAGATTATAGACACAATTCAACAATGTTGCTGTAAGCAGACGGTACAGAAAACTATTCTAACCCCCTTCCCTCTGACGTCATGTGCAATGGTCGCATCAACAATACTGTGATATCGTGTTTACGAAGGAATTGCTTCATCTCTAGTTATGAGTCACAGTGCAGAAAATGAGTAAATATTACTGACCTAGACCAACAGGGAAAAAACTGAACAATGTTAGTTTTACTTGTTTTCATGAACGAAGATTTATTACTTTGTAGGTGGTTATGGTTCCACAGTTAAAACTCTCAAACATGGCATTAAAAGCTTCTAAACAGACAACAACATTATTACGTCAGATATGTTTTTGCGCACATAAAGATGTTGATTTGGAAGACGCAATCTTTTGCGCTTTTCGTTCTTTGTCACGGACCATAACACGTATTGTAAACATCATTGTAATACGTAATCACTGTTTGTGCCAATATGTTTTGTTTTCTGGGAATTGTACGTCGAATTATTGAAACTTTTGCGAAATTTCCAGGAGTAAACTATCTAACTCACTGGCACTATCGAACCCTTAGGTCTAAAGCCGCACGGACATAAGCTTTCCTTACGTCCCTATCCTGTTTTCCAATCATCCCCTGTAAATATATTGACTTAGGCTTTCACGGTTGGAGTTGGTATGAAGATCTTGAAGGAGATTTCCGGGCTGTTGGCCGTGGTCTTGAGGCTTACGTCGGGGAACTTCAAGCCTCAAGACCACGGCCAAACAGCCCGGAAATCTTCTTCAAGATCTTCATATCCCCTGTAAAATTTACTTCCCTCAAATCATTATTATTGTTATTTTCCCACCTCATTCTTGGCCTGCCTACTGAGTACTTTCCCTCTCGTTTTCCTAGTTTCCATGATCCTCTTTCATTCCCCATTCGTCCGAAAATCTTGCCCATCGCAATCTACGAGATTTAACTGTTCTTATTATATTTTGTTTCCCGTGAAGATCATGTAGCTCACTGTTACGCAGTCTTCTCCATCCGTCTGCCTGTTCGTTCATCTCTCTTTCCAAGATTTTCCTGAGATCTTTATTCTCGGATACTCGTAATCTTTTCTGTTTCCTTTTAAAGTATGACTGAGTGTTTCGCAACCATATGACAGGAAGAATATCAGTTTTATATTTTTCCAATTTAATATTTTTGACAGAAGTTAGACAAGAGTCCTTATAATGCATAATAGTATGTTTTTCTGAATTGAAAAATTCTTGTAAAACTAACCTATACGTACACTTTTATTTGCGGTAGGGCTATGCAATTTTAAGGACATTTTACTTGCTTCTGTTGTAGGTTCAGTAAAGTAGTCATTTAAAAACATAATATTTATAAATCATTTATATAAAACTAACTAATACCCATGCGCTACTACGCTTAAATAAATAAAATACTTATTGACTGGCACTATCGAACCCGTAGGTTCATGGCCGCGCGGACATAAGCTCTCCATACGTCCCTATCCTGAGCTAATGCTTTCCAGCCATTCCCTGTATAATCTATTTCCCTCAAATCATAGTATAAATAAAATAGTAAGGGTAAATTAAATTATACGCTATATACAGCGACTAACCAAACATGGCGGTTGCTAATCATTTCTTGAATTCGGATTTTAGGTAAATCCCCACTTCTTCTTCTTCTTCTTCTTCTTCTTCTTCTTCCTTCCAAGTATTAGGCCAAGGCCTGTTACGATCCTATAGAAAATTTTCCCGTATGGGAAATTCTCGTATAAGACTTGAAAGCATAATAATAGTCCCTTCGATTGGTTGCTGGCCAAAGGAAGGCAAGACCAGTGATGGGCTACCATCTTATAGCCTCTGGTCAGGCTTTTCTGGAGAAGGAAAGAAAATAAAGGAAAGAAGAAATGGAAGAAAGGAAAGACTCCCTAGCCCTCGGATGCCCTAATAGCGTCGGGGTCGAAAAAACAAGAGTTAACCAAGAGAGGTTAGATACTAAAGTTAAAAGAGTGCAAAACACAAGTAAGTGGAAGAAATGTTTTGCACAGCTTGGGCACCTTGTGGTCGCCATCCACATATTCCCTAGATGAGGACCCCTGAGGGCATCCCCACTTCTAATAGTCGGATTTCGGTGATTTTTGGACAATATCTATCTCGGTTTATTTTAATAGTTTATTATTTAATAGTTTATTTTAATTATAATGATTTTCGTTGTGAAACATCGAAAATTGCGACCGCTAGATAGATTTTTATATTTTCGTTTCCGGTGAACTCCTACACCTTATCTTTTTAGAACATAATAAGTAGCAGCTAAACATTCGCCGTACATAAAAAAAAACTCTATGTACAAATTTTCACGAAGATTGGTTGAGCGGTTTAGAAGTCTATAAATGATAAACGCACATAAATTTTATATACAGTATATAGACAGAAGAAGAGAAAACTGTACCTCACTAAAGTTTTGCGGTTGTCGAACTTTGATTATTGATAAAAATAGACAATGATACAATATTATCTAAATGCATACTATATAGTGATAGCGAGGAGACATTAAGGCAACCACCACACAATATTGAATAATACTAAGATATTGGGACTGGATGTAAATATTAATAAAACTAAATATATGGTCACGCATATAAATACATTATAAATAATGAAAATGGACAGTTAATGAAAAATTAGGGAAATTTTGAAGACGTGGCTGAATTCAGATAATCTAGGAACAATAATTACAAACAGGAATGAGGTGCACAAAGAAATTAAACATAAGCTTTATTCTGGAAATGCATGCTATTCCGCATTGCACGGACTGTTGTCATTCCAATTCCTCTAAAAAGCAAACTGAAAATATATAAAACAGTTTATTCTCATAGTTTTATTATATGGATGAGAAACATGGACTATTACTTTAGGAGAGGAGAAAAATATTACGAGTATTTGTGAATATTGTTCTTAGGAAAAAAATGCACCAAAAGAGAGATGAACAGACTGGCGAATGGAGAAACTGCATAACAGGTGAGTTACATGATGCTTATGGGAACCCAAATAATTAAAATTTGTTACTTGTTCTAGAGGTTTGTTGTCTATTATGATTTTTGATATTATATGTTCATTTCCCCAAAATTCCATTATTTTGGTTTTTTTCTTTTGATATTTTAAAATTATATTCTTGGCATAACTGATAATAATTGATGTAAAGAGTACTGCAAATTAGTTTCATTTTCTTGAATAATTACCACATCGTCAGCATACATTAGAACATTTAATATTTTAAAACGGTCCATTCTTATACCTATATTAACATTACTTTTCCAATTTTTGGGTGATGTCATTAATATATTTATTAAAAAAGAGTAGGTGATAAACTACATTCTTATGTTACAGATTTATTTATTAAAATAGCTTCGGTCTTTGGTGAGCTTATATTTATTATAATTTGAGATTTTACATATACAATTTTTATCACATAAATTAATTTTGCGTGGTAGCCATGTATTTCCACAATTGTCCATAACTTATCGCTGTCAACAAGATCGAACCCCTTCTCAAAATCAATAAAAGCAACATGCGTCTGTAGGTTATATTCTCTCCTTTTTTCAAATGTTTGTTGTAATATGAATACATTATCTGTTGTTGATCGTCCCGTTCTAAAGCCACTTTGTTCTTCTTCTAGTATTGCTTCTGTTATTATTTTAAGTATTTTATTTATAATCCTTGTATAGATTTTATAAATTGAATTAAGTAGCTAATTCCTCTATAATTTTTACATTCTCTTTTATCTTACTTTTTAAACAATGATATGACTTGCTGTCACGCGCCGTAGCCGAGCGGTTAAGGTAGGAAGCCTTGGCGCAGAGCTACGGGACTTGCGCTGGTTCGAGTCTCCATGGGGGAAGAAATTTTCTCATGGTATTTCGGCCAGTATGGAACCGGTGCCCTCCCAGCATCGTGAGGCAATTGGGTAGCTACAATAAGTAGCGGCTCCAGGTTGAGGAACCAGCTATAACGGCTGGGGGACTCGACATGCTAACCACATGTCACCCCTACACTGGCTGTTGATCATCTACCTCTGTGATTGACACATGTGGATGTGAAGGGCCAGCAGCCGGCTGGTAAAAGGGCAACCGCTGAAGAGTGGAAAGACCCTCAATCGGATATGACTTCAGCTACTGTATATTCCAACTTCCTGGTATTCTACAGTTTCTCCAGCATTCATTAAATAAATGAAATATTCTCCAATGCAATAATGTTCCACCATATTTTATGTGCCCTTAAATAAGTTAAGAATATTATTAATGTCAGAATCAGCGATATAATTTTATATTACAAGCTATTTTTTAACCTCCTTCACTGTCTACTGCTCTTAAGAAAATTGGGCTGGGTTTGAACTCTCTATCTTCGAGTACATGACACTGTGGTCATACCCGAAGAACATACAAGTGTTATATAATAGTTATTGCGACAAATGTCTCCCCACTAATAGTAAAATTTTATTTTTCTTGTGTTTGTAATCATGACATACAATGTCCTTGAATATTGTAATACCTTCACTTTTTTGAAGTCGTCAGTTGTAACACCTATCACATAGTTACGCAGTTACAAGTTGTTAGAAACCTACTTGCATAGAAATGTGTAGATAATTAACAATTATAAGTGAAGAAAGTAAACTATGATGTCAGTCAAAATTCTCCTGCATTGAACATGTTAAAACTACAAGTAAATATAACTAAATATATGGTCTCATGTAGAAATATGTACATTATTTATAACTATGTGTTTTCTAATGCCACCCATTTCACTTTTCGTGCTTCGGATTCAGCGCTGGGCGGATAGATGGCGTTAATGTGGCCTGTTTTAAATTTACGCGCCACTTCGGCAGACCGCTTTACGTAGATGATGTATTCTTGTATTGTGTACAGAGAGGAGTGTAGGATGAGTTTATGTTTTATGAAGCTGAATAAAAGTGAATTTAATATTGATACATAATCATTTAATACATTTTACTTATATTGGAAATTGTAAAGTAAATTAAATGGCAGAATTCACTGTATAAAATATTAACAAGTAATGGAAAATAGTCAGAAAAGGGATGAGGGAAGGAGATTATTGACAGAATGGGGCAATCATGGTTAAAGTCTCAAAAAGGGTGTTAGAAAAAATGTGCCCATTCTCAATTTCAGTTAACTTTTTACTCATTGGCTTCTTTCAGAGAGCTCTAATTCGTCATGAAAGGTGTGCACCTAAAAATTCTATCCTACCTATAACTTAATCTTCTTCTTTTCATGGTTTAGGCAGAACGGTTTGTTCCGGTCTCATTCCATCTGTCTTGGTCGTCCAGGATCTCGTCGTTCTCTATGGTTTATATGACATAATTATTTTCGGTGTTCTCATATCGTCCATTCTTTTCAAATCTTCCTTCCATTTATAACAAAATTCATCTATTTGTTCATTTATTGCAAATATACTTAAATTATTTCTAATTTGTTGTTTATTTTATTTTATCTTATTTTGAATATCCCAATAATGATCGAAGAAACTCGTATTTGACGTCACCATAAGATTATAATAATTTTTCCTTATATAATTAATACCATTAATGCTAAATATAATTAATATCAATAATAAAATATAAACAAACGCCTATCAAATCTTTCTGTACACGCCATAGCGTAATTGGTTACTGCGATACGCTACAAGCTGGAAGGTCTGAGGTTCGAGTCCCTGTGGGTCAGGCCTTTTTAAACTGTCCCAAACCTTCTGGCTGTACCAGCCTCTAAGGAAAATGAGTACCGGACGCTTGTTTTGGGGTAAGGGCTGACGACTCGGCTGACATCTCTTGTTGATTGTCTACCCCAAGGACCTTTTGAGGTCTATAGTGGATTCACTTTACTTTACCTTTTACCTATAAAATCTTTAAAATTGACGGTAGTTATGTTGGCTGTAGTGTACACTTTCATTATTTAATTAGACTTTGTTTTGACCAACTTCAATTTGGTATTCTGTATACTGGTGCTTCTTTTGTCAGACTGAAGCAATTTGAATAATTTGGAGATACGGACATGGGAGTCCACTGTACAGAGGTGTTTGAAATATGCAAGAGTATCGACTGGTTTTCGTGTTCAACTCATAATTCATCGGGACATTCTGTTCTTAACGGAGGACAAGAAGACAAACACAGACTTGCGTGAGGGACATCAGATTCGACCCTCGGCACTAATGTAGATACCTTCCCTTTTTGTTCATTATCTCTAAAGCAGTCTAAATCAATGGTTCTCCCCAGGACCCACCTTGAAGGATATTAAAACTTGATTCGACTCACACGTTAAATTAGTTCACTCTGATCACCGATGGAAAAGTAAACATTGTGTGATTGTATGTTAACTAACTGGCCCTATCAAGCACGTAGGTTCATGGCCGCGCGGACATAAACTCTATCCTTAGCTAATATTTTTAATCTTCCCCTGTATAATCTGCTTCCCCCAAATGATACTGAATATAATTTTCCTAAATCATTCTGGACCTGCCTACTTGGAGCTTTCCCTCTGGTTTTCCTAGAAGATTGTGAAGCGAAACTGCATTACTGTAATTAAGCACCATGTTCACTGCTTGCTGAAAAGTTGATAATAAATTCTATTTTTTTTTGTCCAATGCCATCTCTTATGACATTTCTTGCTTTCTCCACTGGAATTGACGGAATTGTAATCCATTTCTTAGGTTGGGGCATCTGAAAAGCGGAGTTACGCAACCCCGATGATATGTTTGATAACTAATATAATTACAATTTTTTAAAGTTAATTTTAAGAATTTTAATTTTTTTATAAAATATTTTAAATTTAATTTACGACATTGACGCAAAGATCACCAGAACTTCGGCTTTCCTTTATTGAATGCATAAATTTGAAGAAAAGCCTTAAAGCGTTACAGGTTTAAAGATGGGAGCCCTGTGTTTCCAATATAGGCTAATTGTTACAATCAAAAGTAAGTTATTTAATACCAGCCATACTAATATGTAAAATTCTGTTACGCTTTATGGTTGTCGTTTCTGTTAATTTATGTTTTCTTATTGTTGATAATAAAATAACTGATAAAAATATTTATAGGTTACACTACAGTGTGCAGCATACGTCAGTTAACCGAAAATGCAAATATAATATTTTCTGTAGCTTACGCCACGTATACAAAAAAAATTACCGGAAATGTTCCCTAGTTAGCAAATTACTTCAAGTAGTAGTGTTTGAGATTATATTCTGAAGGTCTCGTATTCAAACCCCAGTTTCATGCAATCTGATTTTTTCCCCTTTGCAACCATGTGCAGAGGTTAACTGAGTTATGCCACACTCTATATATATATATATATATATATATATATATATACAAATTTGTAGGAAAGCGCACAATGTGCATTACATAATATTATTATATGTTATATGTTTTTTAAGGGAATTAAACCCAATGGGTACAACTGGACACGACACACACACCAAGTCCCAAGGTTGAGATTTTAAAATCCCTTACCCCTCCGGGAATCGAACCCGTTGAATTTAACTTAAATTTTAATTTTTGTAAAATAAGTTATAATTGACTGGAATTTCTTTGAGGGAAGAAAATGTTATAGGTTTATTTCTGTAAAATGAGTCATGAGTGACAGTCATTCTAACGTAAAATTAGTTATGTTCTTTGATCTTTTTTTTTAATAATTTTACTGATTTATCATGATCAAAGTTTAAGAATTATTTTTAGTAATATGATAATGGTACAAAGTACATGGTATTGGTTGATTGAACAGGTGCAGTAGATTATTTTCTTTACCTTGTTATGATATTGTGAATAATTTAATTGGTCGGATAATTCATTGTCGGCAGTTAACGTATATTGTGGCATAACAAATGCAACTCTTTTTAAAATTTAGATTAGATTTCGATTAAAATGAAATAGTTTGAAAGTTTTCCTTACATCTTATATGCTGTTGATGTAGTATTAGATAATAACGAGGAGGTACTAAAGGCTAACACACACACTCTATTGAATAACACTAAGAAATTGGAGCTACAAGTAAACATCAATAAAACTAAATATATAATCACACACACACACACACACACACACACACACATATATATATATATATATTATAAAATGGAAAAGGACAGTTAATAACAAATGAGGTAAATTTTGAAGAAGTGGCTGAATTCAAATATTTTGGAATAATAATTAGAAAGAGGAATGAGGTGGGGTAAGAAATTGAACATTCTGGAAATGCATGCTTTTATGTATTACAATGACTATTGTTGTCTGAACTTCCGTAATAAAACCGTTAAACTGAATATATATATAGCCTAACTGTTTTTCTCCCAGTTATATGGATGCGAAACATGAACTCTTACTTTAAGGGGGAGAAAATATTGCGAGTATTTGAGAATAAAGTTCTTAGGACATTTTTTGGACCCAAGACAGATAAATAGACAGGCGAATGGAGAAGACTACATAACAGTGAGCTGCGTGATCTTTAAAGGAAACCAGATATTAATAAGAACAGTTAAGTCTCGTAGATTGTGATGGACCGGACATGTTGCACAAATGGGAAATGAAAGAGAGGTATGAAAATTCTATAAGAAATCCTGAGGGAAAGAGTCCAAGTACGCAATTTAAGAATGAGGTGGGAGAATAACATGAATTGAGGGAAGCAGATTATACAGATTCGAAAACATTAGCTCAGGATAGGATTGTATGGAGAGCTTTATGTCGGCGCGGTCATTAACCTTCGATTTCGTTCATTCCAATGAGTTAGTTAGTTATTAGGCTTATAATGTATTTATTTAAAATATATCCTCAACCCGTGTCCCACTCAGGGTCGGGTTGAGGAATGAGATGAGATGAAGTCCCTATATGTATAGAGGTCTGTGAACGACAAGGGTGCCGGCGGACCACTCCTGACGCATCGTCACAGGGGCGGATGAATGAAATGAAAGGAAATTAATGAGATGAGTATGAAGAAATGGTGGAATGAAATATGTGGCAGGGGAAAACGGGAGAAACCCCGAGAAAAACCTGCCCAAGCTCCGTTTCATCCACCACGAAACCCACATGGAGTGACCGAGACTTGAGGCGAGTGTCTAACCACTTGCGCAATGGAGCGCTTGTAATATATTTCTTGTAAGCCCTTGTTTCCCTCAACGAGATTTAGGCGCTCTCCCCCTACAGGGAAGAAATTGAACCATACTAATTTAGTGACACTTGTTTTCGTATAGATGTTATTGGATGGCCCGTGATCAGCGTTCTGCCTCATAGGCCTACTGACATCTAGGAAATCAAGGTAGTACTAAGATCGGAAAATTAGGTAAATTTTGCTTAGAGGCTCTCTTATTCAGGCCTAAGGATGTTTTATGAGCCTGAAAATCTTCAGACTCGGGACCCACGGCTTAAAGTCTCTCCCGGAGGACTTGCTCCATGGATTTTTCCATCCTAAAAAATCCATCGACCCCGACCGGGTTTGAACCCGTGACCCTCGGGACCAGAGGCAAGGAGTATAACCATTAGTCCACCGCATTTAATTACTTATTACTTTTTGTTAAACGTTTTTCATTTAATCAAGTGGATTGTATTTAAGATTGGGTAATATTAGGAACTGAAAGGAAATGGATGTGAACTACATTGGAAGACAAAGACTCGTAATATTGGGCGGATTGCTAATATTACAATAAGCCTGCAACATTGTATGATGAGTAGGAAGACTTATGATTGACTCAATACACACAGATAGTTCAATAAAATACCGGTATATCTGTGTTGCAATCTAAACTTCCAGTACATAAAAATCATTGACCTGCTAATAATATGGAGCCACCGACTTCCTGCCTGTTGACAATGTATCTCTTTATATCCATGCTCTTAAGAAATAGTAGGTCTATATTGTAATGTGAGGTTGGGAAGTGATTTTTACAGAAGCGAGGAAATGATTAAAAACCTAGCGACAGGGAAGTTTTTAATTTCGGAGATTCTGTAAAACACTTCACAAACGTGAGCTGTACATTATATTTTGCACGATGGTGTTTTCAGAATAATAAATAATAGTAAAATAATATCATTGTCCGAAATATTCGCCTTCGTTATAAACAATTGACTGGCTTTAACAGTCTGGCCTATGTTTATACGGTAAATGTCGAAAATACTTTAGTTGAGACTACAGCAGACCGTAACACCAATCATGTATAAAATGGCGGCAAGAACGAATTTGTTTTATATTGTTTCAAATAAAGTTAAGTTCATTTAAAAATGCAGTGATTTGTTTCGTATAATGTATATCATCACTACCTTTTGGATATATTTTTGTATATACATTGTACTTAGTATAGGCTACATAAAGGGCTGTAGTAGTTATACTTCCCGCCCTAGGTACATAATTTGTAATATTACAGTAGAGGTATTTAGTTATTTATAGGTTGCCAACTCGAAAATTTAGGAAATTGAACTTTCAATCATGGTCGCCATTCCTGTAAGTACGACAGAACGTACTATTCTGCAAAAAAAAAATATTTAGAACAAAAAAGGTTGATGGTATTGTTATCGAAAATTGCAAAATAAATTACGTGGCATTGGGAATTCTAAATGTATTATTTTATAAGATCGAAAATTCCGATTTAGAGTTGTTTAAGTTTGTTAAATTTATCGTCATTATCAGGAAACGCTGAATTTACTTATGATAACGTACACTTATTGTTCATTGTATTTCCGCTGACATTTTGTTAATAAGTGTCGCTGTAATGATATCATTGAACTGTGAAGTACATTATTCTCCTCGCAATGCACATTGCATGATAATGCATGCCGGTAAAACACAAAACACTATTTCCAAGAATCACGCGTTTATCTATTTGTAAATGTGAAAGGAACTAGTTTAGATGACAAAGCAGGAAATGCTACCTGGATATCAATTTCTTGATGTAATATTCTTTTGTTTTTAAAAGTTGCCATGGAAACTGTCTTATCGCTTTAAATATTTCATTTGTTCAACAGCTAGTAATAAAGAATTCGTTACTGTGTTCATATAAAAATGTACACTCATCAGTTTATGCTTTTATTTCATACATTTATCGTGGGGTTACAAGGAAAACTTTTTAAGTCCAAAATATAGTTTTAAGGTAAATTAACTGTAAAACTGATATTTTTATTAAAACTATAGTTTGAGGATTTGTAAAGGTTTCATTTGTTTTCGGATGTGACTAAATTATACGAAGAGTAGGCAGTTTTCAGATAATTTGAAATTCACAATGGGTAAAGCAAGGAGATGCACTACTTCCTATACTATTCAATTTTGTAATAGATCATGCCATCAAAGCTTTAGATGGTAAAGAAGGCGTATAATTCAATTGTATTAATAAACTTTTGATATGTACTGCGAGGAGACACTAAAGGCCAACACGCAACTATGCTGAGTAAAAAAAAAAAATGTTGCTGGAAATAAACGACAATAAAACCAAATATTTGGTCACTCGTAGAAATAGATTATGTAATGGAAATGGACAGTTAATGACATATGAGGGAAATTTCGAAGAATTGGTTGAATTAAAATACCTAGGAACAATAGTTACAAACTGAAAAGAGGCGATGAAAAAAATTAAACATATCCTCAATGCATGCTATTACGTATTACACGGACTTTTATCTCAACTTCTCTCAAAAATCATCAAAACTAAACACACATAAAACGGTTATTTTTCCAGTTATATTATCTGAATGTGAAACATGGAAGCATACTTAAGAAAATATTACGAGTATTTGAGAATAAAGTTCTTAGGGTTTTCATTTTGAACCAAAGATAGACGAACAGACAGCAAGGTGAAGACCATATCACAGTGAGCTACATGATGTTTATGGGAAACCAGATGCAGTAAAACCAATTAATATGTGGACCGTATGTCCAAATCAGATCCAGAATAAAATTCTTGGCGCTACAGCACTAGAATGCCCTTAGCCTACCATCCGGCTGCTGGCCTCACATCCATATGTGTTAATTATAGGGACCATACATTCAGTATAGGGGTGACATGTGGTCAGCATGTTGGAGCCCCCAGCGTTATACTGGTTTTCTCAACCTGGTGCCTTTATTTATCATAACTAACTCACTCCCGCGAGAACATAAGCTCTCCATACATCTCTGAGCTAATATTTTGCAATCATCCGATGTGTAATCAACTCCTCTGTAAACATGGTATTGTTATTCTCCAAACTCGATCTTGGCCTACCTACTGGGCGCTTACCCTCTGGTTTTCCTACAAGGCGTTTCCAAGCCCCTCTTTCATTCTCCGTTCTCGGCACATGCCCTGACCATCGTAGTCTACAAGACTTAATTGTTCTTAATTATAGCTACCCAAATTCCTCATGATGCTCATTGGACACCGGTCCTAAACTGACCAAAATTTCATTCCGATTGAGGGTCTTTCCACTTTTCAGCGGTTGCCCTTTTACCAGCCGGCTGCTGGCCCTTCACATCCACATGTGTCAATCACAGAGGTAGATGATCAACAGCCAGTGTAGGGGTGACATGTGGTTAGCATGTCGAGTCCCCCAGCCGTTATAGCTAGTTCCTCAACCTGGAGCCGCTACTTATTGTAGCTACCCAATTGCCTCACGATGCTGGGAGGGCACCGGTCCCATACTGGCCGAAATACCATGAGAAAATTTCTTCCCCCATGGAGACTCGAACCAGCGCAAGTCCCGTAGCTCTGCGCCAAGGCTTCCATTCGGTAAAATGACAAAATGACGATTTTCTCTAAGCCATTATGATCAGCACTATCATCATCAACAGGATAACAACACAAGTTGGGCCGCGCCTGCTTGCAAGAAATATCTTCTTGTCTATCATGGGCGACCTTCTACCAGTTGCGAATGACGATCTTCTTTGCATCCTCAACAACTCCATCCAACCATCTAAGCATTGGTCTTCCAACTGACCTCTTGCCATCTGGCTTTGGTTGCATCACCCTCTTTGGTATCCAGTTTGTATCCAATCTTTGTATATGTCCAGCCCATCTCTATCTAGTTATTTTTATTGAAGCTACAATATCTGGTGATTTATAAAGTAGGTATAGTTCCGAGTTATATCTAAATCTCCAACCATTTGCATTCTGAATTGGGTCATATATTTTACGTAATATATTTCTTTCAGAAGTTGCAAATTTCATTATATCCAGTTGTGACAATATTCAGGTTTCATAACCGAACATCAATACAGATTTAATGGGTTTTTTGTATAAGCGACATTTAGTATTTCGAATTCGATATTTGGATTAAACTCTTATCACAGCACAGATTCACCTTATAAACGTAATAAAATAACTAACTCTAACTAACTCACTGGCTCTATCGAACAGTAGGTTTATGACCGCGCAGACATAAGCTCTCCATACATCCCTATCCTGAGCTAATGTTTTCCAATCATCCCCTGTATAATCTACTTCCCTCAAATCATGGATGATGTTATTCTCCCACCGCATTCTTGGTGTACCAAGTGAGCATTTTCCCATTGGTTTTCCTACAAGAAGTCTCCATGCCCTTCTTTCAACCCTCATACGTGCAACATGTCCTGCCCATCGCAGCTTACGAGTCTTAACTCTTCTTATTATATCTGGCTTCCTATACATATCATGTAGCACACTATTATGTAGTTTTCTCCATTCGCCTGTCTATTCATCTCTTTTTGGCCCAAAAATTTTCTTAAGAACTTTATTCTCATATACCCATAATCTTCCTTCCTCCATTAAAGTAAGAACCCTTGTTTTGCATCTATAAAATATAACTGGGAGAATAACAGTTTTATATATGTTAAATTTAATGTTTTTTAAAGAGAAGTTGGGACAAGAGTCCCTATAATGTAGCTCACTATTAGATAGTTTTCTCCATTTGCCTGTCTATCTCTTTTTGGCCCAAAATTTTTCCTAAGAACTTTATTCTCAACTAATAATATAGATGTGAAAATCTTTTCACGAAGAATGGACATAACAGGTTTTGAATCTGTGCTCTTCAAGCATACGTATTTAACTGTGGTAAATAACCATATACAAAGAATTAATATTTTTTGCATGTTATGAGTTTTTCTTTCCTTGTTTCTGGAAATGTAAGGAGCTCCTTATTTGTAGAGAGTGCGTATTATTACAGTAATGTGCCTATTTGAGCGGTCGTTGATACACTACGTCCGCCTACGAACGTGGGAAGGCTATCTACAATCTGAAGGCAATGTCCTCATCGCTCTATAATCATCGCTCATTAAAACCCATCTGGCTGATAAACATGTAATCTATCGTATTGTCATCCACATGGATTGTGAAATTATAGGTGACAATATTCGTAAATCCAAAAAGAAACAAAGGCGTGTTCTCCTACTTTAGCTTTAATTTAATAACAAATAACTATGTCTGTTGCTGCATGACAATTTTTCTATAAACTGTTAAATTGTCAAGTATGGCCACGAGTGATTTCCAATTTATCTAGAGAATTTGGTAACCAAGAGTGACATTTGTTAGGACTATTTAACGAATAAAATTAAGATGTTTACTCAAAAGTCATTATTTAAAATATATAGTTACTGGTATTTTAAAATATTTCTATATTTAATAGAAATAATGACTGTAGAAAAGGATATTGTACAAGAAATTGAAGAAATCCAACTAAGTTGGTATCGACATATAATGAGAAGAAGGGACACAGAAACAAACAAAGAAGTATTGAAATGGATACCTCCTGGAAAAAGAAAACGTGGTAGACCAAAGCCAACGTAGATAAAGGGAATTCAAGACAACATGAAGAAGAGAAATATGACAAGCAGACGCAAAACCAAGAAGTGTGGAAGAAAACATTTCTATATTTTAGTAGAGGATACCTGTGTAAATGACAGAAATCAATCCTGAAACAAAAATTATATATATGTATATTTAATGTAAACGGCGATGTTTGAAAGCAAATCAGAAATGTGAGGTTATGTATATTCATTACAACTTTATCATATTATTTATTTCCAATTAGGATTGAACTATTGTAAGAATGCACCCTAATGGAGAAATAATGAAACACATAAAACTATATATTATAATCAACATTATAGGCTATTAATTTAGTTTTTTAGTAAACGACTCTGTAAAATCAAGGAATCTATTTTAACATAAACCGGTTATAATATTGTAAATATAAAATACTATCATTACATTTGTTAATCTACAGATTCTAATAGTTTCTGGAGCGTATTATAACGATCATAGTTTTTTTAAGAAAACGAATTTGCAATGTCATTTCCTTATATGTACAAGTATAAAAATAATTACCTTCACTTTATCAGTAGTAAAATAAGTTTTCTTTATTTTGCATTGTGATTAATCACTAATTTTTACCATTGGCCGCGGTGGACTAGTGGTTATGCTCCTTGCCTCTGGTCCCAAGGGTCGCGGGTTCAAACCCGGTCGGGATCGATGGATTTATAGGACGGAAAAATCCAAGGAGCAAGTCCTCCGGGAGGGACTTTAAGCCGTGGGTCCCGAGTCTGAAGATTTTCAGGCTCGTAAAAAATCCTTAAGCCTGAATGAAAAGGCCTCTAAGCAAAATTTACAGAATTTTCCCGTCCTAGTACTACCTTGGTTTCCTAGATGTCAGTATGAGGCGGAACGCTGACCACGGACCACTCAAAATGAGATCTATACGAAAACAAGTGTAACTAAATTAGTATGGTTCAAATTCTTCCCTGTAGGGGGAGAGCGCCTAAATCTCTGTTAAGGGAAAACATAAGCTTACAATACAAACAAATTTAAAGGTTATATTATATATTTACTACTTCAAAGCCGTTTCGGTGGATGTGTGGCTGGCGCTCGCTTCTGTCACGGTTTGAAGTGTATTTGTGGTGGGCCATTCCGGGATATTTGGGGGTTTCTCTGGATTAAATGTAGGCTTTCACGGCCGGTAATAATAATATTATTAAAGAGATTCCGGGCTATGTGGCCGTGGTATATGACTGGTGTTTCTTCCCTCGACTGCGGAGGGCATCTTCAGTGGCAGTACTTTTAGGTAGTGTTCCCTGGTCGGAGGATCGACATTCGCAGTTGAGCTTCCGACCAGATAACACTACCTAGACGTACTCAAGATGCACTCCGCAAGTCATGGACCACGGCCACACAGCCCAGAATCTCTTAAAATTATTTTCTCTGGGTTCTCCCGTTTCCCGAATTTCATCTCATCAACACCTTCTATACCCTCTTCGCGTCATTTCGTTTCTCTTTCATTTATATCGCTCATCACCTTATCTCATATCATGTTAGGAAAAATAGTTTGGCAACCCTACAAGCGTGGAATATATGTAGTTGCGGTGATCTGATGGGGTACGCCAGGGTTCTACTCCATGACTCCGAGCCTGAACAGTAATAAAGGCAGAAGGGGCCAACGGGAGAGTTGCAGTACCCCTCGCGGTCAAGGGCCAAATAAAAAAAATAGCAGTATAGGTCATGGGAATAGAACTTGGTGTGTCAGATCTGGAAGACAAACTATAATTTACATGACCCCATAGAGTAGACTTTCATTCCATTCATCCATAATATACTGGGATAGCGCAATAGATGTTTTAGTGCTCAGAGAAATCTGCGCAGTCTGAATGTAGAACTAAATAACTACATAACCACATATTTATATATATATAACTGTTATTCTCCTAGTTATATTGATGCCAAACTACTACTCTTACTTCAAGGGAGGAGAAAAGGCTACGAGAATTTGAGAATAAACTTCTTAGGAAAATTTTTGGACCAAAGAGAGATTAATAGACAGGCGAATGGAGAAGACATGATATAATAAGAGTTAAGTCTCATAGTCTGCTATGAGTAGGGCATGTGGCACGAATGGGGAATGAAAGAGGGGCATGCAAACTCCTTGTAGGAAAACCAGAGAGAAAGCCCTCAGCAATGAGGTCAAGAATGAGATTGAAGAATAATATTAACCATGATTTGAGGGAAGTAGAGTATATAGGGAAAGATTTGAAAACATCTCAGGTTAGGGATATATGGAGAATTTATGTCCGCGCGACCATGAAGCTGTGTGTTCAATCGTGCCAGTTAGTTAGTCTGAAGTTTGGGATTATGACGTTTTATATGGCCAGCTGTGCAAATAATTTGTTTTGTATTATGACAAAATAGTGTAGTGGAGTGATTCATTAGATATGTGCAATTTAACATAAACATTTATCTTCTTTCTTTGTCTCACGTTTTCGTTCTCGGAGGAACAGATAAAAAAAGAGAGAGAACACTTTTATGGTGCATTTGCAAGCAATAAACATGACCTACCACAATGCAGCTTTTATGCGCTGTTTGTTGGGCCTGCCACAATGCCCGAACTTGACATCGTTACGTGCATTAACGTGCTGTAGATTGGTTTTTACGAGTCCTAAAGTCATTAACTGGCCTGTTTTCATAGTAGTTTGGTATATTATCTTTAATCACGAAGCAACCAGTGCAATTTCATAGGAATTTTACTTTTCGTGAAAAATAAATTTATATTAATTCTGGGTGTATATTTTTCTAATGTGGCAAATTTCCCATAATTTAAAAGTAGGCTATATACTTTATTAGTTGAATTTTTGGAGACTCTACATACATTCAAATAAAAACACGGAAAAATAAAATGTATTGTTCCAGTATGTGAATAATTAACTAATTCACTAGCTCTATCGAACCCGTAGGTTCATGGCTGCGCGGCATAAGCTCCCCATATAATATATACTGAGCTAATGTTTTCCAATCATCCCCTGTATAATCTACTTCCCTCAAATCATGGATAATGTTACTCTCCCACCTTATTCTTGGTCTACCAACAGGGCGTTCTCCCTCAGGTTTTCCTACAAGAAGCTTCCATGCTTCTCTTTCATCCCCCATACGTGCTATATGTCCTGCCCATCGAAGTCTACGAGATTTAACTGTTCTTATTATATCTGGCTTCCTATACATATCATGTAGCTCATTATAATGAAGTCTTATCCATTCACCTGTCTGTCGTCTCTTTTTAATCCAAATATATTCCTAATAACTTTATTCTCAAATTGGCCTACTCGTAATCTTCTTTCGTCCCTTGAAGTAAGAGTCCATGTTGCGCATCCATATAATATAACTGGTGAATAACAGTTTTATATATTTTCAGTTTAACGTTTTTTGAAAGGAGTTGGGACAACAAGAGTCCCTGTAATGCATAATAGCACGCATTTCCAGAATTGAGCCTATGTTTAATTTCTTTATGCATCTGATTTCTATTTGTAATTATTGTTCCTAGGTATTTGAATTCAACCACTTCCTGAAAATTTTCCTCATTTGTCATTAGTTGTCCATTTCTATTATATAACACAATTCTATGTGTGATCATTAGGGCTGAAAAAAGTATCGGTATCAGGATAGTAACTAATTTCTATACACATTGTTTACAAAATGCTTACCTTTGTCGAGCGTCTCCACTGCCTGCTCGGAACTGAGAGTGTGTATGTTCGACTCTCCTCAGTTATAGACAAGTTTACATGACGCGTGGTTGTATCAGAATGCCGAAACAAAGATGAGTCCATTCCTACACAAAGCGGACTGTGCTAGAAGTTTGTCTCGAGTAGCGCGTGTCAACGTGCAGTTTGTAAACATAGCGCTCTAAGTATGATGCAGCCTAGCCTATAACCCTTACTTTTTTTTCAGCCATAGTGATCATATATTCAGTTTTATTGATATTTATTTCCAGTCTCAATTTTTTAGTGTTACTATATAGTGTGGGCGTGTTGTCCCATTAAATGAGAGAAATATATATGTTGATTTTCTTCCCAAACATGTGAGAAATGCCATAATTATATATTAGTCATTGCTACAAAAAAATTAAGTCTCATAGATTGTAAAAGGCAGGGCATATGGCACGAATTAGGAATGAAAGAGCATCATGAAGATTCTTGTAGGAATGCAGAGGGAAAACTCGCAGTTGGTAGACCAAAAATAAAGTGAGAAAATAACATTAACCATGATTTGAGGAAGTGATGAAATGAGTTTAGTGTTATTTATATCCGTACATCCCCACGTGAGACAAGTATATTCCTTATCGGGAGTTAATAATCATCATCCTAATTTATTTACGCTTATTTCCCTACATGTGTCAGCAAGTGACATGTGTTTAGCATATCCTCTTAAGGAGACATCTAGAAGGCAACTAAGGTATTACTTGGATGGGAAAACGCGATAAAATTTTACTCATAGGCACTAATTTCGTCTTGAGGTTCTTTTACGACCCCGTAAAATCTCCAGACTCGGGAAACACGGCCAAAGTCCCTCCTAGAGGTCTTGATCCTTGGATTTTTCCATCCTAAAAATCCGTCACCCCGACCGGATTTGATCCCGCGATCTTGGACCCAGATCAAGTAATTTAACCGCTAGATCACCACGAGCGATATTGAAATGGGACACAATATGAAATGAATAACTTTTACAGTACACTCTCTCGAATGAATTCATTAGGATTTCATGAAAAAAAAGTATAATTAGTAATTAAAGAAATTTTCAAATATCAGGCAGTTCCATTAACGTTAACATCCCATTACCATGTAGATTGCCTTGTTTACTGTTTTATAGATTCTAAAATAATGCACATTGTATTCAATTGGAAGCCAGGATTATATTAGCCTTGTTTTAAATACATTACTGTATCCGTTATAAAGTGCATTAAGTAAAACAGGTTTTTTCCTTGCATTTTTTATTTTTACTTTGTTTGTGCATATCCTCTTATGCAAAAATAAAACAGTGCAGACAGTTTTATTTGAAACCAAATGAACCGTACGGCATGCCATTATAATCTTTGTTATTTATAATTATTATAGTATAGTTTTCAAGGTTGGCAGGCTTATTTCACACTGACAAGACTGATTTACCGTAATTCATTTGGGCGTTTGCTGCAGATAACATCTGTTCGCTACTGGAATAGAATGTTACTTCATGCCTTGTGAAAACCATGCTATTATTATTATTATTATTATTATTATTATTATTATTATTATTATTATTATCCACGTATCCGCATGCGGAAACGTGGATATTAAGCAAAGAGCAGGCACTTGAACTATTGACGAGAGAGATGGACTTTTGGAGGAGGGCTTCTAGAAAATTCAAGAAGAGACAAATTTAGAAATACTAAAATCAGAGAAATAATGAATGTTCAAGAATATGTTGTAGAAGTTATTGAAGAAAGAAGACTGAAATGGTTTGGCCACGTAAAGAGGATGTCAGATGACAGGATACCAGATTATATTACATTTTGAAGCCGAGATCAACAAAAGAAAGGGGAGACAAAAAGAACAGTTGATTCAAGGAGTACATAGGAGTATGGTTTCGAGAGGGTTAACAGAGAGTGATGCAGGGAATAGGGATTTATGGAGGAGTAAAATTTAAATGGGTTGTAGGAAAAGTATCATATTGTAGACAAATTCCTAATAAAGAAGAAGAAGAAAATTATCATTTGTTGAGAAACATAAATATTATTACGAGTATTTGAGAATAAAGTTCTTACGAAAATTTTCGGACAAAAGAGAAATGAACAAACATGTGAATGGAGAAGACTACTTAACGTGAACTATATGATCTTTATAGGAAACCAAATATAATAAGAACAGCCAATTCTCTTATACTATGATGGGCAGGGCATGTGGCACGAAAGGGAAATGAAAGAGGGGCATGGAAACTACTTTTTCAGGTACAAATTTTAAAATTTTAACGTCTTATAGGAAAACCAAAAGGAAAAAGCCCAGTTGCTAGACCAAAGATGAGATGGGAAAATAACAATGATTCAGGGAAGTAGATTATACAGGAGATGATTGGAAAACATCAACTCAGGATAGGGATGTATGGAGAATTTATGTCCGCGCGGCCATGAACCTATGGGTTCGTTAATGCCAGAGAGTTAGTTATGTTTTTTCTGAGTTTTTAGTAACCTATAGTTTATTCCAGGCTAAGGCGAAATGAGTCACAAAAATAACTTTTAAGTTGGCAGCTACTTAAGTCCTGGAAATTGGAACCTTGACATTAGCGGATAAATTTAGCGGCAGGTAAACGGGTAACTACTGGAGTACGCACAACAAATGAATGTCCTCAAGGCATGCAACTTAAAATTATAATATATCATGTATCTTCAATTAAATCAATGGAAAACTACTGTACTCGTTTGATTTTGTTAATTGACCTTTACCAACCGGTCTTTTAGGTACTTTTAAATCAGCTAATTTTAAAATGATGTACAATAATAACTGTTCTAGAATATGATCATGGATAGAAAATATTTCATGCTACAGTGGGGAAATATAAATGTTATTAAAGAGGGAGATCAAAACTCCTGACAAGTCAGACGTGATTAACTAGTGAATACGTATCTTGCTTCCTTCTGGTTCCAGGATTCCACACGAGTTCCTTCGGAAGTGAATTCAAGAAAAAAAAAATTCGGCCCGTTCACCCACAGCTTTTTATTGCCACGCTTGTGCTCTTAACTGTTAAAGAACATTTTCTTAAAATAAAATACGAGTAAGTTTCAGAGTGGACTGTAATCTTCCTGCATTTGTTTTACTGGCGAGGAAAAACATCGAAAAAATCACCCGGCAAAGTTGTCCCGACCAGGAATCGAACCCGGGCCCGCTGAGAACGAAGCAACATTTCTACTCCAAGACCACAGCGGTGGGCCGTTCATTGTTTTCAATATATATATATATTATATATATATATATATATATATATATATATATATATAATAAAGCAATGGAAAAATTAATTAGTAGAAATTATTTAAATTTGTGTAAAGCAATTTATGTTTTGAAACTTTATCCAATTTTTTATTTTTTTATTTTTTAATATAGTTTCCTGATATCTTTAATAAATCCTCTTCATTCTGGTATTAATCTAATTTATATTGATTTGTTTATTTTCCTTTGTATAACTTTTTAATTATCTATGTGCCAGAATTTATTTTATATCTTCAAACTGGCTCCTGAATTTATAAATTTTATTTTCCCTCTCCCTTTGATTAAAACTTTGCAATGTAGACTATATGTATTATTTCTGTAACTGAACTGCATCCGAACACGAGCGCTTCCTCATCCAGGTGCCAATTCTGTGTACAACATCCATTATTTGTGAATAAAATTTATTCATATATATATATATTCACTGCTGTGGTGTTCAGGTAGCGTGTTGCCTTCTCACGCAGCGGGCTCGGGTTCGTTTCCCGGTCGGGACAAGCTTCCTGGTTGAGGATTTTTCCCGGTGGTATTCCTCACCTGTAAGATAAATGCCAGGTAGCTTTAAGGCCCAAAAGGTCCTCGAATATCATCTGACCACCATCATCATCTGTTACCGGTGTGGAAAGCATCTGGAAGCTACAACACCTATAATTCCCTAGTAAAGCGTAGCATGGAAATGCTATCGTTACAGTGAAAGATCTGCCATAAGGCAGAACACTATAGAATAAATAAATATCCTCAACTTGTGTCCAACTCAGGGTCGGATCGAGGGATGAGATTAGATGAGCCCCTATATAGAGGTCTATGAATGACAAGGGTGCTGGCCGACCATGCCTGACGCACCATCACGGGGGCAGGTAAACGAAATGAAATGAATATGGAGAAAGTGGTGGAATGAAATTATGGCAGGAGAAAACGGGAGAAATCCCGAGAAAAACCTGCCCAAGCTCCGTTTCGTCCACCACGAAACCTACATGGAGTGACCGGGACTCGTTCTCGGGACCCGAGCGGTGAGAGGCGAGCGTCTAACCGCTTGCGCCACGGACCCGCCATAGAATATATATAATAACTTACGGTTATGTATGATTTGTTTCCACTGCAGTCTGATACATTTAAATAAACTATGTAAGAGATTGAGTTTAGGAAATTTAAGGGTTAATGGAAAAAGAATGTAAAATGCGATACTGGTATACGTTATACAGTATTAGCCGTCTGGCGAAAAGTTATTTAATGAGAGTACTAAAACTTGTTTATGAAATGTAGCCACAAAAACAGAGTTGTAAAGTCCGTATTTTCACAGAGCGCATAACAACGCAGAACGTTTTCTGCGTTCCACAACAATAATATTAGCCAATAATAGTTATAAAAAAACTTGTTTTTAGAAAAAGAGCGAAGGCTGACTGAAATGATTGCTGTCTCTATCGTACGACTATACAGGTCATTTGTTGTAGCGGAACGCAACCCCTGTCGTAATTTCAGTTTTATTAACCAGAAATCGTAATATTATATGATCTCACGAGGCTCAGATCCTATATAGCCTACGATAATTTTATATTGTATAGCAGGCAATCGAACCCTGGGCTTTTGGGATATCAGACATGCTAACGTGTACCATAGGAGCGCTCAAATGATAGTATGAAATAATTTATTAATTATAGTATTATTATCTTAGTTGTATCATTGAGGCGATGTGATAACCACATGTCATTCGTTGGCATGTATAGGTAAATAAGCGTAACCAAATTAGTGTGGTTGAGGAACTCCCGCTAATGATTGCCCGTGTCCCTACATGAGACGTGTGTGTTATATACAAAATATCATTATAATTGAACAGACAGGCGAATGAAGAAGACTACATAACAGTGAGCTACGTGATCTTTATGCTTAACCAGATATGATGACAATTAAGTCTCGTAGACTGCGATAGGCTGGACATGTCGCACGAGTGGGGAATGATAGAGGGGCATGGAAAGTCTAGGAAAATCAGAGGGGAAACGCCCTGTAGATAGGCCAAGAATGATGTGGGAGAATAACATTAACCATCATTTGAAGGAAGTAGATTATACAATAGTGATTGGAAATCATTAGCTCAGGATAGGGATATATGGAGAGATTATGTCCGCGCGGCCATGAACCTCCGGGTTCAATAGTGACATGAATTAATTAAGCTTAGTTAATCATACCAATGGAATCCTTGCTTTTTCGTAGTGCAAGTATATAATATATTACCTACGTACTAGAGGGTGATTCATAATTCCTATTACAAACTTCTGGGTGTTGTAGAGGGGACTTAGTAGATACATTTTTGATAAGGAACCTATGTCCAGAAACGTATCCTTTCGATGTAAAATAAGTTTGAAGATCGAAAAACAATGGGTTGATATCGCGTGTCTTGTGTTTCAGAATACGAGAATACGTATTACAGACTTTTAGGGGTTGTATTACAAGTGTGGTTGTTACACAAAGTGTATCTTTTCATACACACGCCACACAAGACCTGGTGTGTGCTCAATAATTTCTGCTACCGCCAGAATTCGTGCAAGATCTTCCTCCGACTCGACAGGTGTAGTACAGCCCCTAGAAGTCTGTAATACTTATTCTAAAACACGAAACACACGATCTATTTAGTCCCCTCTACAACCCTCAGAAGTTTGTAATAGGAATTATGAATCACACTGTATAGGCGGGAGCTGAAAAAAAGGGGGGGGGAGTCATGGGTGCAGTAAAAAAGCTTAAATTGCTTACGCTGCCTACATCATAAAAATGAACCAAATTAATGTATACAGAATCGAATATAAAAAAAAACCCTACAAGAAAAGTCCGCGACAGGATATATCTTTTACGGATAACTCACGATAACAATTTTTGTCTTTCAGCTTATAGATGCTAAACAATATCTGTATAAGTAGATTCTCGGGCAATGCCGGGGAATCAACACGGGGTATCAAAAAATAATTGCGATATAAATGTATAATTATTTTTTCTGTTTACTTATTAAACTAAAAATAAAAACATGTTTCATTTTCTTTGTCGTAGCAGCACACGCTGGGTATTAGCTAGTATTAAATAAAAGACGATCTTCAGTAGTCATGAATAGAATGTAGATTGCGGCTGTACCTTCGTGAAGTCCGCTGGCAGTGAAATCATTTTCAGATACGATCACGAGTGACCGGCCGGCAACATTATGAAATGTGTAAATACATTAAATTTGGCCCACTTCGTGACGTGGATTGTCGTGACCTACCGTTACCAAACCGACGCTATTTGTCATCAGTTAATTTAGGGACATTTTGAAAGTGAAGTGAATTAAGGTTTATATTTTATTTTTATCCTAATTGACTTTTACTAAAGCGATGAGAAATGAAATTTCATTCTTCTTCTTCCTCTTTATCGCAGTTTAACCTCTCCACCTAAAACACTAAATTACAAAATCACTGTAGAGCCGCCATATTTGTTTTCTCGCAGTGCAACTCTATACTTCTTATTCTTCTTTTCTATAGGCAACATGCCTGTTTATTTATACACACTATGTCAATGACTATTTAACTCATGCCCCAAACGGGAGTCAATGACCAATCATGTTTCAATGTATTTTGTTTTACAACCAATAACTGTCGTGCTTCAACTCGATAATTATCGAATATTGATTATCAAAATAAAGTAAGCTCCTCCTTTTTAATATTCTAAACTGGTCAGAGCATTATTTTGCAGTGACTGACTCTCCAACAAATACGTTGAATATAGCAAATAATGAACAGATTCCTTCTTACTACACATTTGATAATTGTGTGTTCAATAATTCTGTTTTTAAATACTGATTTTACTGAGTTGTTTCCTAAAACAAATATTAATAACCTATAATGTTGGTTATAATATACAGTTTGGTGTGTTCAATTTTTTCTCCGCTAGGGTGCTTTATTACAATATTGCTTTCCTATTTGGCTATAAATAATAAGATCAAGGTACAGTGAATAAACAAATGAAACATAACCACACATTTCTGATCTATTTTCAAACATGACCGTTTACGTTAAATATATAAATATTTTAAAATATAACTATATATAACGGTAACTATATTCAAATAATGATTTTTGAGTGAACAGCTTAATTTTATTCGTTCATTAGTCCTAACAAATGATAATCTTGATTTCCAAATCCTCTAGATAAATTGGAAATCACTCGTGACAATATTTATAATAATTTTTAGCATACATTGTAAAATAATAATAATAAAGAAAAGAAAAAGAAATATAAATAAAATAATGTAGTAAGGTTATTTGACTTGTTATTGTGTCATGTTGTTAGAGGTGTTTTGAATTATGAGAGGTCAGTATTGAAAATGCAGATATAACACGTTACAGAGTGTGATGACCCGGGCAGTCAGTAGTGCGCATGTTCACAGAAACACCAAGTTGCGTGTTGTGTATCACCAGCATTTCCAGGATCTTCCAAACTTGAAAATGTTTGTCCAATTTCAGGAAATGTCATTTCAAAGTATTGCAAAACATCACGAACACTCTTGTGCTTACAGTAAACTTCATTGTGCTTCAGGGACCTTGTTTCACTAGAATTGTTTTATTAAACAAATAGAACTTTAATGTTACGTAAGTTTTATGTCCATCGTGCATAAGGTTCAACAAACTTAAACATTTTATAGTACTGTGTCATTTTTATCTTAACATTTATCTGCATCGATTTAGCATGTCGCTTCGTAACTGTAAAAAAGCAACTCTTACTGACTTTATGAAATTTAGCAAATTGTGTAGCTATTAAGTCCAACGAACTTCTGACCGCCTCTGTGACGTAATATTAGCGGAAAATACAGTTGTTGGAAAAGTACTAAAACTACACTTTGCAATTATTTACCTTAGCCACCTGCATGCCTAGGTATCATATATATCTTTATCTATCTATAATGGCGTAGCCCATTATTGAGCCATAGCCTCTCCTTTGTAAGGAGTTACTTTAAAAAATAGACCAAGTTAGTTTTTAGTTACTTTTTGTTTGTAGTTTTCATGGATGGCATGCGGACAACACACCGGCCCAAAGAGCAATTTAACAGTCAGCTAAGGTGTAACTAAGACGTTGATGTCGGTAAATTTTGCTTAGAGGCCTTTTTATTCAGGCTTAAGGATCTTTTACGAGCCTGAAAATCTTCAGACTCGGGACCCATGGCTTAAAGTCCCTCCCGGAGGACTTGCTCCTTGGATTTTTTCGTCCTAAAATATCCATCGACTCTGGCCGGATTTGAACCCGCCACCCTCGGAACCAGAGGCAAAGAGCTTAACCACTAGTCCACTGCAACCGACCATGGCACATATATATATATATATATATATATATATATCGTTTCCAACTGCAGCATTTAGGTGGCAGCACCAATTAAATGCAAAAACCTGGTTGAGACCAAAGGTATCATTATATAATACCTTCCATAAAACCTCTTTAAAAGTCCACGCCCCTAAATATTTTTGTTTTTTGATTCTTGAAAATTTGTTATTTTGACGCTATCAATTTTACTAGTGTTTCTTGTATGAACCCATTAAACGTGAAAATAAAATTTTAACTGACAAAATCTCGATTGAGGACCCCCATAAAAGCCCTCCTCCCCATAATTTTAATTTTCTTTTCTATTTCGCTCCCTAGTAACCTATTAAGTACAATCAATATTTAATATATATCTTGTTATTAAAGTGTTTTTCTTCCCGGGACGCAGGGGATTAAAATATATTTCATGACACTTCTCTCCCATCGTCAGCTATTCCGATTGATCTTGAGAGGCGAGGCGAGACGAATTCAGGTCTCTCTGGCATAAGTTTTAATGTATTTATTTACTAACGTATTTCCCAAACTGTAAACACCGTCAAACTATTTTTAATTAATTCACTGGCTCTATCGAAGGTTCATGACCGCGCGTACATACATCCCTATCCTGAGCTAATGTTTTTCAATCATCATCTGTATAATTTAATTCTCTTAAATCTTGGTTAATGTTATTCTCCCACCTCATTCTTGGTCTATCTCTGGGCGCTTTCACTCTGATTTACCTCCAACGAGCTTCCATATCACTCTTTCTTTTCCAATTCTTGCCACATGGTCTGCCCACTGCAGCCTACGAGACTTAAACTGTTCTTATCATATCTGGCTTCTCATAAAGATCAAATAGCTCACTGGTATTATGTAGTCTGCTCCATTCGACTGTCTGTTCGTCTCTCTTTGGTATAAAAATGTTCCTAAGAACTTTATTCTCAAATACTCGTAATCTCCTTCCTCCCTTAAAGTAAGAGTCTATGTTTCGCATCCATATAACATAACTGGTAGAATAACCGTTTTATATGTTTTCAGTTTAATGTTTCTTTAAAGTAGTTGGGACGACAAGAATCCCTGTAATGTATAGTTGCATGCACTTCCATAATTGAATCTATATTTAATTTCTTTGTGCACCTCATTCTGGTTTGTAATTATTGTTCCTAGGTATTTGAATTCAGCCACTTCTTCAAAATTTCCCTCATTTGTCGCACAAACTAAAATAAATATAGCTATTATATCGAAAGAACACTCTCCGACTAGGGCTCGATATACTGACCACATTTCACCCCTATGTTTGTTGGATTAAAGGGAAAAAAACATATCGAAGATATACATTTAATGAAACATATTGCTAACCCTTTCAAGCCCTGGCAACGATTAAAAATCAGTTTTTTCTTAAAACTTATTTATTGAAGATGAGTTTACGTCAAGTGGTGAAGGTTATGTCATGCATAGTTAATCGGATTTTCCAAATAATGAAAAATGAAGTAGGTCAAACAGAAAAATGCTGATGACATATTCCCAGAAGTTGTGAATTCGTTGTGTTCTAAATTTTTATTGTCGTTCTACTGATTATAATATTGTATACTCGAATGGAATTATATGGCAAATCTCGAAACATAATTATGCTGGTTTTAAACTTTATATATCCTCTAAGAAATTATCGAATACCTATGCGGGTACGTGTACCCCACTACTCTAGAAAGTACATTTTTTTTGCCTTCTTCTTCTTCTTCTTCTTCAAATACTGCTACAGTGATTTGAATTTATATGGCTTCTTAAACTTATTAAGGCCAGTGTCACTTTCGCCCTCGATTTTGTTTTTCGCTATTGACCGAGGAATTTCCTGCATTGGTTATTACATTTTTTATGTATAGTGTTCTGCTCTAGGACAAGTCCTTCACTGCAATCATAGCATTTTCATGCTATGCTTTGCAGCTTTACTAGGGAATTGTATTAGTGTGGTAGCTTCCCATTGCTTTCCACACCGTGCTTGATGATGATGACCAGATGATGTTCGGGGATCTATTTGGGCCTCAAAGCTTCCTGATATTTATCTTACAGGTGAGGAAAAACCCGAAAAAACCTCGCCCAGGAAGCTTGTCCCGACCGGGAATCGAATCCGGGCCAGCTGCGTGAGAAGACAGTACGCTCCCTAGAGACCGCAGCGGTGTACTATTGCGTAATAATAAATATTTATTTACTAAATAAAACTATCAAAGTTATATATGATTTTTCATAAATATATTTATTTTATTCGACATTCGTAAACATTTATGATAATCATATAAAGTTTGATAGTTTTATTTAGTAAATAAACTTAATGGATTTTCATCAAGTAAATACCAAATCAATTTGATTAATAAATAGAGAAATGTTCGTTTTTAGATTATATTCAATCATTTGAACAATAAAGGGTCCCTTGTCGTGGCATGGTCGATAGATTCTTTGGTTTTTACTTCATTGGGATGTGGGATTTGAAATGTCTACTATTCAACACGATTGACCTGCTTCGTGGACTATTTGCGAACTAATGCCGTGTCATCCCGCGTACACTCGCTTCACGTAAGTCTGCGGCGTCGAGAAGAGCAGCTATTACCCTAAGTAAGCTGGGTAAGTGCTTCATTTCCTATTTGTTGGGTAAGTGCTTCATTTCCTATTTGTTCCTTGAGTAAGCATATACATGGTTACTATTTACATCCGTGCGACGCAGCAACGGTGCTACTATGATTGGAGGTAATCGTTACGCTGTGTCTTATAATACCTTCGAACTGGAGGTTTTCCTTTTCTTGTTTTATGTTGTACTTTCTTGGGAGATGACCTGGTATGCCAATAACCACCTCTCCTGACAGGTTATAACCCTTTAAGGACAGTTGATAGTGAGTGTCTGCTATTCAGTACGGTTTTTCTTACTTGAAAATAAATTACAGTTTTTCTAAAACTATAATAGATAACAAATAGTATATTATAATGCGAGGTTGGGAAGTGGTTTATACAGAAGCGAGGAAATTATTAAAAACCTAGCGACAGTGAGGTTTTTAATTTCCGAGATTCTGTAAAACACTTAACAAACGTGCGTTGTACATTATTTTTTGCACAGTAGTGTTTTCAAAATAATAGTAAAATAATAACATAATTGTTCGAAATATTCGCGTTCATTATAAACAACTGACTGGCGTTAACAGTCTAGCCAATGTTTAACGGTAAATGCCGAAAATAATTTAGTAGAGACTACAGCAGGCCGTGACATCTATCATGGATGAAATGGCGGCAAGTACGAATTTATTGTTTTATATTGTTTCAAATAAAGTTTAGTTCAATTAAAATGCAGTGATTTGTTTCATATGATGTATATTAACACTACTTTTTGGATATTTTTTGTATATCATTGTACGTAGTATGCGTAAAGGGCAGTTGTTTTATTTCCCGCACTAGGTAGGTAATTTTTAATATTACAGTATAGTTATTTTGTTATTTATATGTTGGCAACCCCGAAATTTAGGAAATTGAACTTTCAAACATGGTCGCCATTGCTGTTAGTACGACAGAACGCACTATCGTGCAAAAACAAAAAAAATCACCAGTTACTAAACAGATCCTGCTGAGTTGACTGATACCCAAATTAAGTAGTTAGTGGTATTTTCTATTTGCATGGCAATCATAATATTGAAGTGAACATTTTCAGTTATTTGATTTTTCAAATGTACACTTTTCTCAGAAAGTACTTTAGATAGAAATGTAATTTGTTCAGAGGTTGTATATCTCACATTTCTACGTAAGGGAGATTAATAATTAAATTTATTAATTGAAATATAATTAAGAAAAACATTTAAGTAAACAATTTTTTTCATAAACATTATAAACTTTTTAAGAAAATTGAGATACTTAATGAAAGCATTTCTTCCAAAACTTCTTAAACTCAAATGTCAAAATACTCGTAAATAGAGTGAATAAAAAAAATGCAGTTCTTAAAAAAAACATTTTCTGAAAAAAAAACGATATCAGATGAACATAAAATGCAATTTTTCAGTAATTTTCACTTCAATAGTATTAGAAAATATAAAGATTACTTAATTTGGGTATCGATGAACTCAGCAGGATCTGTTTAATAAGTGGTGAAATGTTTGTGTTATCTATTATAAGTTTAGAGGAACTTTAATTTAACAAATGACCTAGATGAATTATATGTTGATGGGGTAAAGATAAAGAAGAGCTATAGTTCCTGTTATTTGGGATACATTATAGAGAAAAGATGGAACATTAAATAAAGTTAATAGAAAAAAGGATCAGTAGTGGAAGAAAAACCATAGGAATGTTAAACTCTATACTATGGAGTAAAAACATCATTAACAGAACAACTAATTTATAAATCCGTACTAGAAAGTATAATGCTATATGGATCGGAAGTTTGGACAATGACACAACATGCCAACAGAATAACTGCAGTTGAAATGGATTTTTGGAGAAGAGCTGCCAAAATCTCGACTGGAAATAATTAGAAATGCAGAAATTAGAAAATGGATGAATGCAGAAAGAAGTATAATGGATGAGATTGAACACAGAAGGCTAAAATGGTATGGACATGTAAGAAGAATGCAGGATGGTAGACTACCAAAGGCTGACTATGCATGGAAAATTGAAAGAAGGAGCAGAAGAGGAAAACCAAGAACAACCTGGAAGAATAACATTCAGAATTAATTGAAGAAATATGGTGTAACGGATGAAGACACAGAGGACAGAGAACGATGGAGAACATAAATTATGGGAAATTTGTAAATTTTTGTTACTAACTGATTGTAAGTCCGTAGTCATTTATGTATTTTTTTAAACTCATGTTAATTATTAAGATTGATTGGAGAAAACCCTCAATGATGAAGAAAATTCTCAAAATGAATGACTAAATAAACTTTAATTCATTTTCAAGTAAGAAAAACCTTATCGAACAGAGGGCTCTCACTACCAAGTGTCCTTAAATTCCGGCTGGCGTGTGACAAGTAAAGGTACCCACAAAGGGAGAGGTTAAACCAAGGTAAAGAGAGAGAAGTTATCATCAGTAATGATGTCATTAGGAAAAAGCAGACGGCCTGTAATGGCTCGTTAACGCAATCCTGGCCGAGAAGAAGGAAACGATTAGCCAAGAAAACAAGAAACCACAACAAATTATTATCAGGCAGCCATTAGACAAATTGACTTCTCAATTAAGGTTAAGGTGTCCCGCTATACATCCCCTTAGGAACGACTTCAGGCTGGGTTAGCAACCTCTTATACATCAATCAATCTTGTTTCCAGCTTCCGACTTATGATTTCGCTACAGGCCCTAATATTATTCACAGATCCCCATTCTGTGTCAACAGTTGGCAGGTAGTATTAGAGGCTTTAACAGGATGCCTTTTGGCCCATTGTCCATTATCAAGGCTAGGATTTATGTGTAACTAGCCAATACTCGGCGTGCTCTGCTACGCCTAAATAAATGTTTTTATGTATAGTTGAATATGTAAAAAATAAAAATTATTATACATTTATGTCATAATTATTTTTAGATATCCGTGCTAATTACCCGGCGTTGCCCGGGAATCTACTTATCCCGATCTTCTTGGCATAAATGAGCTGAAATATAAAAATGGTTATTGAGAGTTATCCTTAAAAGAATGCCTGCCGTGCGCTTCTACGCTTGCTCGGAAATCTAGTTATCCCGATCCTTTTAGTATCAATGAGCTGAAAGATAAAATTGGTTATTATGAGTTATCCGTAGAAGATAGATATAAGTCTATGCTGTCGCGAACTTTTTTTTGTAGATTTTTTCAGATAGGCCCTATTCAATTCTGTGTACATTGATTTGGTTTATATGTTATGGTTTAGGCAGCGTAAGTCATTTAAGCGTTAAAAAAATTCCGAAAAACACGTTTTTCACTACAAAGGATGATTTTTAATGTTGAAGGGGTTAAGTATTACAACTCTCTTATAGCCTAAAACCCCAAGCAGGATGCCTTTAGGCTCATCGCTCACCGTGAAGGCTAGGATTTGCATGTAATAAAAAATGTACATATCAACTAAATAATCTCAAAATATGAATATTAAATTCGTGATCCCTTGGTGTTGATAATTGATATAGAGCATTCGATAAGTAATGCAACTCACTGGTTCTATCGAGCCCATATGTTCATGGCCGCACGGACATAAGCTCTCCATACATTCCTATCATGAGCTAATGGTTTTCCAATCATCCCTTGTATGATCTACTTCTCTCATATCAATGTTGATGTTATTCTCTCACCTCATTTTTTATCTATCAACTTGGCGTTTTTCCTCTGATTTTCCTACAAGAAATCTCCATTCCCTATTCATGCCACATGTCCTGCCTATCGCAGTCTACAAGACTTAATATATTAGCATGCACTGGAAAAATATTTAGAAATTTACTTATTTTGAACATCCCCTCAATATGTGACCTATTTTTGGTATTTGTTGGTTGTAAGTTTTCTTGTGAACGGGAGAGAGAGACACTTAAAATATGTAGAAGACCTACTTAAAATTGCATAACATGTGACAGGGCTATTTTATCTCCCGATGGCTGGAGACTATGAAAATAAATATCCCATTTTTTGCCATGCTATAAATATCGTGCACGGAGAAAAATCTTTCCTTTCTCCGTGTCCTCGCTTGGCTGAGTATCGCATGTCACTGATGTAAAATATAAAATTTACCGGCACTTACATAATGCCATCGACATTATGAAAAGTTATTGTAGCATTGCTTTGCTAATTTACAATTAACTGAAACGTGTGTACAAATCTGTTTACATAACTATTCTGTGCATGTGTTTGTCACTGAACTCTTAAACGACTGGACCGATTTTGATGACATTTTTTGTGTGTCTGATTGGGTCCCTTGATGGTTTAGATTCACTCTTGGACCCTCTAAAACCATTAGGTGTAGGAGTTCACCTAAAGTGAAAATTGAAAAATCGCTCTAGCTCGATAAAGAATGAGTGAAACATGACTGTAATTGGTTGTAAAACAAAATTCATTGAAACGTGATTGGTCATTTACTCCTATTTGGGGCATGAGTTAAACAGTCATAAGTAATGTCAGGAGTGATTTCCAATTTATCTAGAGAATTTGGAAATCAAAAGTGGCATTTGTTAGGACTATTTAACGAATAAAATTAAGCTGTTTACTCACATCATTATTTAAATATAGTTATTTTAAAATGTTTATATATTTAATGTAAACGGCGATGTTTGAAAACAAATGAGAAACGTTTGTTATGTTTTATTTGTTCATCACTGGAACTAGATCATATTATTTATTGCCAAATAGGATCGCAATATTGTAAGAATGCACTCTAGTGGAGAAAAAAATGAAACACATCAAACTGTATATTATAACCAACATTATAGGTTATTAATTAATTTCTGAAGTCCTATGATGTAAATATGTCAATTATATTTTTCTTGAACTTAAATACCTGGGAAATAATACGTTTAAGAAAGTGCAAAAAGTGGTTTCTTTTTATTATGGTATAATCAATTGCTACAATTTTTTTGATTAAATCCCGCAAGCGCTATGTGTTTACATTCGTGCACTATATATACAATCTGGGAGCCACATGCAGTCTAGGAATTTTGCTTTTTAATACATAAATTGCTATATTCAACATATATCTTAGATAGTCAGTCACTGCAAAATAATGCTCTGACCTGCTCAGATTGTTAAAAAGGAGGAGCTTTCTTTAATATGATAAACTTAAGTTGATAAATATGGAGGTGAAACACGACTGTGGTTGGTTGTAAAACAAAATTCATTGAAATGTGATTGATCATTGGCTGCCATTTGGGGCACGAGCTAAATAGTCATTGTAATAGACTTTTGAAAGGTATCCGTTTTTATTGGCATACTAACTTTTCATGGAAAATCACGGATATGTTGTAAAATACATTTGAATTATAAAAGCATTATCGTATTTTATTGTCAGAATTAAATTCTTCACTCCGTCACGACTATTTTCTCCAATAAATCAGTACCTGTAATCAAGGACTAATATAATTGTTTGATATTGTAAAAACTGTAGATACTTTAAATTTTGTCGTGATTTTCATGACCTCTTAAACTACCATGATAATATATCTAATATCAATGTAAATGTATGTATATTCGTTACGCTCCATAGAGAAATTGCAACATTATCGTGGTACTCCTTTCTCCATGTTTCTTCGTTTTGTAAACGTCAGTCATTAGATTATGTCCATGACAAAGTAAAAGTTACGTAACTTTAACGTAGACATAAACCTTGTACAGGTTGTCCTAGAATTCAGCCTCACCATTTGTTAGAAATTAGAAATAGTATCACAAGGAATGTTCACAAGGATCCTCAAATTTAAATGCATTTTTGCGCGGTAGTGCGTTTTGTCGTACTTACAGCAATGGCGACCATGATTGGAAGTTCAGCTTCCTACATTTCGGGTTGCCAACCTAAATAACTATAACGTATTAATACAAACCTCGTGCGAGAAGTAAAACCACTGCCCTTTATACGTACAATATATATACAAAAATATATCCAAAAGTAGTGTTAATACACATGACACGAAACAGATTACTGCGTTTTAAATGAACTGAACTTTATTTGAAACAATATAAAACAATAAATACGTACTTGGCGTCATTTTATGGCTGAAAGTGCATATAAAGTCAGAGGTTAAACTACGATGGAGAAGAAGAAGATGGTGGTGAAGTAGTCAGTTTATTTATTCCTGTGTTGTTCGTTATCCGGGCTAAATGGCCGTAGTCCTGTTATCTTGAGACCGTTTCTAACCTCCAGCCAGTCTACAGCCGACAGTTGAGAGGTTTACAGAGAATATGCATCATCTCCTGAGGATGTCACCACAGTAGTAGACGAAATGTCGAGTTTCAAGAAAACTGGAGCACTGTCATTTAGCCCGGAAGACGAACCAAACAGGAATCAAGATACAGACCGTGAAAGCCTATAATTTTTCATAGTTAAATTTTGTATATAATTATAGATTCTAACTATTTCTATGCCTCGTGGAATGCGTACGCTTAATGCAGGATTTACTAAGGTCCTTCACTAATCCTGATCCTCATCGAACTCAAAACAATTCAGTAAGATCCATCTCGTATATGTAAATCTGGTGCTTGTTAATTGTCTATTACATCAAGCCATTCCAATTACAAGTTTTGAAAACTTTTTACCTTAGTCTTATATCTTCATGGGTTGCCGCATACTTCTTTTTTGAGGTATCTGCTGTTCATGTTTCTTCTCACTTCATTCATCCACTGTTCACTGGGTTTTCCCCTCCTCCTGCTACCTTCATATTATCATCATCAGCATCAAGGCTTAGGCCGACTTCTAGAGATTTGGTCTCTCCATCTAGCAAATGGTCTTCCTTGACTTCTATGTCCTGTAGGTCTGTAGTTTAAAATCATTTTAGGAGGTCTATCATCTGGCATTCTAAGTAGATGCACCAATTTTGTTTTTGTTTGTCAGTTTTATCCGTCAATTTAAAAATATTTAATTGATTTATTATCTCTGTACTTCTTTTCTGGTCCATAAGAGTGTATCCCACCGTTGGCCTTAAATTTCTCATCTCCGCTGCCTCTATGTTTCTCCTATCTGTACGAGTCAAAGTCCAATTTTCACTGCCATACATAATAGTAAGAACGGCCATGACTTTATAAAATTTCAGTTGCATAACCTTCATATTATTATTATTATTATTATTATTATTATTATTATTATTATTATTATTATTATTATTATTATTATTATTATTATTATTATTATTATTACCATTATTATTATTGTTACCATTATATTATTGTTATTATTATTATTATTATTATTATTATTATTATTATTATTATTATTATTATTATTATTATTATAATAAGGATAATGTGGTATGGACATGTAAGAAGAATGCAGGATGGAAGACTACTGAAGGCCGTCCATACATGGAAAATTGAAAGAAGGAGCATCAAAGGAAAACCAAGAACCACCTGGAAGAATTACATTGAAAATTCAATGAGAAAATTTGATGTAATGGATCAAGAGACCGAGGACAGTGCACGATGAAGAACTTTAATGGAAATGTATGAATGTGTATTACAAACTGATAATCTATATGTCAGTGGCCATTTATGTATTTTTTAAAACTCATTCTAATTAATGAAATTGGTTGGAGAAAAACCTCAATGATGAGAAAAATGCTCAATGAATAAAGTAAATTATTATTATTATTATTATTATTATTATTATTATTATTATTATTATTATTATTATTATTATTATTATTATTATTATTATTATAAGGATAATGTGGTATGGACATGTAAGAAGAATGCAGGATGGAAGACTACTGAAGGCCGTCCATACATGGAAAATTGAAAGAAGGAGCATCAAAGGAAAACCAAGAACCACCTGGAAGAATTACATTGAAAATTCAATGAGAAAATTTGATGTAATGGATCAAGAGACCGAGGACAGAGCACGATGAAGAACTTTAATGGAAATGTATGAATGTGTATTACAAACTGATAATCTATATCTCAGTGGCCATTTATGTATTTTTTTAAAACTCATTCTAATTAATGAAATTGGTTGGAGAAAAACCTCAATGATGAGAAAAATGCTCAATGAATAAAGTAAATTATTATTATTATTATTATTATTATTATTATTATTATTATTATTATATTATTATTATTATTATTATTCTCTACGCATGAAAGCTGGCAGCTTGTTGCGTGTTCATTCACTTCAGGTCCGGGGTATGTTGTCCTTCCATCGTAGTTGTGGTCTTCTTAATGGCATTTTCTGTTAAGGTGTCCAGTCACGTACTCTCTTCACTAATCTACTGTTCTCTATTCTATGTGATCTTTCAAATTTAGTCTTCTATCATTCATCCAGAGGTTTATAGTTTCAATTTCACATTCTTCTCTAACAACAGAGCTGCGAATTTTCTCTCTGAGATTTTCATACGATTTTCCTTAAAACATTATTATTATTATTATTATTATTATTATTATTATTATTATTATTATTATTATTATTATTATGTTAGAAAGGTGTGTCGCATAAACAATGTCTTTCAAGATCAAATTTCTTGACAAACCTGTTTGGCTTCTGTTGGTATTATATCACATGTCTTGAAAATTGAAATAAAAGTATAACTTAGTAATAATTGATAAGTTTTAGGGCAGTTAGAAAATAATAGTAGGAAATAGAATTAGAACAAGGACCTTACTAAGGTATGTTCCGCTGTCGTGAGTAAAATTTCACGCTAAGCAATCAGCAACATTATAAAAAAATCATGATTACGAAACGACATTTTAGAAACTGTTAGCAAGACCAGCTTGCAATGGAGAGTACTGAATTGTGTCATGAACGCGGGCAGTGTTGTGTCCCGTATTATGGACGCTTGCCAGACACCATGGCTTTGCCTCGCCATTTTTGACCGTGTTAACATTATTTTATAGGTCACTGTGAATGTATGCGTCCCTCTTACCAAATATTGAGCAATTGTATATTAGATAATTTTTGTAAGGCTTTCTAGACCGCCTCAATACCTCGCCCCCAATTTTCTGTGCGTCTTCTACCGCCCTCCTGAAAGCCTCCAGCGCCTACAAGGCGTTGTTGCCCACTTTAAGAAAAACTGATATAGAGAATGACTTAAAAACAATTAATTAATTCTGTGTTGTGATGTGAACTAATGGTAGTAGTAAACAACCGTCAAGAAATTCGGACATGGGTTCTACTGGGTACAATTTTCCAGAGGTAAAATAGACTCCCTTAAGGCAAGAAGGCTTGGCGCACGAGAGCTACGACACTTGGGCTGGTTCGAGACCCTAGTGGAAGAAATTTTCTCATAGAATTTCGGTCAGCATGGGACCGGTGCCCACCCAGCATTTTTGGTGGCTACAGTAAGTAGCGACTCCAGGTTGAGAAGACAAGCTATAACGGCTGGGGGACCCGACATGCTGACTACATGTCACCCCTACACTGGCTAAATGATCGTTTATCTCTGTGATTAACACGTGTGGATGTGAGGCCAGTAGCCGGCTGGTAGGCCAAGGGCCTTCTAGGTCTGTCGTGCCTTAAAAAAATAGACTCTCATTGCTATTACGCATTACAGGGACTCTTGTCCCAACTTCTCTCAAAATGCGTTTAACTGAAAATATATATGAAACTATTATTTTCCCAGTTATTATATGCACGCGAAACATGGATTATTTCTTTAAATGAGTGAACAAGATTGCGATTATTATAATAAAGTTCTTACGAAAATTTAAATCAAAGAGAGATGAACAGACTGGCGAATAGAGAAGACTGCACAATAGTGAGCTACATGATCTTTATAGGAAACCAGATATAATTAGGTAATAAGAACAGTCAAGCCTCTTTGACTGCGATGGGGTGGACATGTGGCACAAATGGGAATGGAAGAGGGGTATAGAAACTTCATGTAGGAAATCCAAATGGAAAAGACCCAGTAGGAGGCCAAGAATGAGGTGAGAGAATAACATTAACCATGGTTTGATGAAGTAGACTATACATGGGATGATTAGAAAATATTAGCTCAGGATAGGGATGTGTAGAAAGCTTATTCCCGCAAGACCATGAATCTACAGGTTCGATAGTGCCAGTGAGTTAGTTAGTAGGGCTTTGTGGCAATTGCCCTGTATTGCATACCAAGGGGCCTGACAACAACATGGATTGGTCTAGTAATAAATGTTCATTGACCACATAGATGTTTCATTAGGTCACTGAGGTAGATGCGATATGTAAGTTTCGACTCACTCAGTTGAGTTGTGCATCCGTTAAACTAGCGTAAGGAAAAGAGAGAGAAAGTATAATCGGGTATCAGATGAAGGGAATGAGTGTATTGGCAGTAAATTAGCACAAAAGAACGGGTTTGTCACGCCGTTTGAATTAGATTCCACTGCTGTCCTGGTTCTAGTATTGTGTTGTGTAACAACAATTATAAAAAAAAACACTGCTTGTGCAAGTTATTTCGCCTGTTTTTAATGCCAAATGTTTCCCAACCTGCGCTCACTGCGAATGTCTAATCCCATTCCTTGTGTCGTAATGACATCGCACCGGCCGGCCGGTGATAGCGAATCTCCTGTCACTTCATGTCTCTCTCCTTCAACAATCTCTCCCAACATTTTTTACAGAGATAACATCTTTGTGATTTAGGTCGAGGTAGTTATATTTTACCCCCTTAGAAATGAATATTACAGTATTAGTTTTACTCTTAATACCGCTGATGTGTGAGAGCCAACGCACACACTCTACTGAGTAACACTAAAAAATTGGGACTGGAAGGTCTACTATTATTATTATTATTATTATTATTATTATTATTATTATTATTGTTATTGTTATTATTACACAATACAGAGGTGAATGGATGGACCACATCAATAGAATGGATAACAAAAAAGAATTCTGAAACAGATTCTTCATTACTAACCACTAGGACGAAGAAATGTTGGAAGACACAGTAAAAAATGGGCAGACCAATTGTAATATGAGATCGGAACAGACCAGCAGGTCTAATCCTTGATGCTGATTATTATTATTATTATTATTATTATTATTATTATTATTATTATTATTATTATTATTATTATTATTATTATTATTATTATATCAATGCCATCACGTTGACATTTTGACATTCTCGTATTCTTTCCTGACGTGGCGTGCGTTTTTGTATACCCACTTCTAAGATTGGTACGCCTGGAAGGCGGAGTTACGCTGTCCCTATGATAAGTTATATGATATGTGGTGATGGTGATAATGATGCGCTAGGAGAGACCTTAATTCTAAACCTAATGAATATGTTAACGATGATAATGATGGTCAAATGGTGTTCGGGGACCGTTTGGGCTTTAAAGTTTCCTGGCATTTGTCTTAAAGGTGTGGAAACCCCCCCCCCCAAAATACTATCACCCAGGAAACTTGCCCCGACCGGGGATCAAACCCGGGCCTGTTGCGTGACAAGGCAGCACGCTACCTCGAGACCACAGCGGTGGACTTGGCACTGGATGTAAACATCAATAAAATTAAATATAAGATCAACGTAGAAATGCATTATGTAATGGAAATGGACAGTTAATGACAAATGAGGCAAAATTTGAAGAAGTGGCTGAATTCAAATACATAGGAACAATTATTACAAACAGGAATGAGATGCGCAAAGAAATTAAACATAAGCTCAATTCTGGAAACGCATGCTATTAGGCATTACAGAGACTCTTATCGTTTTAAACTGAAAATATATATAACTGTTATTTCCCTGTTATATGATGTGGAGTCTTATGTAAGGGAGGAGAAAAGAATACCACTATTTGAGAAATGTTTGGGGCAAAAAAAAAAAAAAATGGACAGGCGAATGGAGGATACTACTTAACAGTGAGCTACATGACCTTTATAAGAAATCATATGTAATAAGAACAGTTAAGTCTCGTAGAATACGATGGGCAGGAGACGTATTGGGAATTAAACAGGGACATGAAAACCCCTTGTAGGAAAACCAGAAGGAAAGCGCCCGGTAGGTAGGCGAAGAATGAGGTGGGATAATAACACTATCCATAATTTGAGGGAAGTATGTTATACAAATTGATTGGTAAACATTAACTTAGGATAGAAATGTATGGAGAGTTTATGTTCGTGCGGCCATGATCGTAAGGGCTCGATAGTCCCAGCTAGTTATGTAAAAGTGTTTCAGCAGAATTCAGTTCCATTCTGTATTACAGTAATATTGGCTGAATTATATTGTAGGTTAATGTCAGTAGTTGTGGGCCAAGATCGACAAAGCCTTCTAAATCCTTTACCTTCTCGTTATCGTGCATTGTCTTCTAACACAGTCCATGACCTTCTGTGTTGAATGCAAAGCACCGATATACCGGATTAATAAATGACTAACAATACTTTGTGTTAGTTATCAAAGGAGATTAAACTGACATATTAGTAGACGTATACTGTATTATCATACAAAGGTAGTTGGTGAGAGCATTGTAACAGATGGAGAAGTAGTTTGATAAATCGGTGCACATATGAGTGTAGTTTTAGAAAATTCCGAATGAACATAGCTATTGCGGTTGTTCTCATCAGAAGTATTTTATGTTTTTTTTACAATTTAAGTATTCTAACCTGTTCTCATCAGAAGTATGTTATGTTTTTTTTTACAATTTAAGCACTCTAACCTATGAAAGAATGCAACGCCCAAAAATAAATAGTAAGGTCTGAAATTCTGAAGTATATGTGTATAGTTAGTTAGTTAGTTAGTACATACTCTGTTGGCTGCACTGGAAAAGTCTTTGTTGTTGCATAGAATATTCATTAAAATCAATATGGTTACCATGTTTTCATGCTATGTATGTAGTTAAATATCATAAAAAAACATATTGAAATAATTGTTAGAAAAAATGTAAAAGTCGTTGTAAATGGTGGGAAATAATTCGAAAAATGAAACTCTAAGAATAAAATTTGATAGGAGTTTATGAAGGAATTTAAAAAGTCGCGTCACAGGTTGTAAAGTTTAGCAATAAAAAAGATTTTTGCATATTCAGTTACGCCCAGATGTTAGATCAAGAATTAGCTGGGAGAATAATTTTAACCATGATTTGATGAACTAGATTATACAGAGGATGATTGGAATGCATTAGCTCTCAGGTTAGATATGTATGGAGAGCTTATGTCCGCGCGGCCATGAACCTATGGGTTCTATAGTGCCAATGAATTAGGATTGCATACGGTATAATAATTAGAAATCAAATAGGGGGTTCTCGAACCACATTTTAAGAACCCTAGCGTAATTAGAGCATTACCAAATTAGCAATTCTCAAGGAGTGTGGAAATGTGCAGACTAGGCATTCATAACGTTAAAGTAGGTGAGAGCATGGTTGTGACGTCACTGATTTTAACAAGTGAAGGTAAATGAGCCGGCCGGCCGATATGCGATCTCTTCGTTTCCGTAACCCGAGAAACTTACCATGTCACAACTTTAATATAGCTTAGAAAAAATTGCATTGTCTTTAAATCAGCATTGAACGTTGTATTGAATACGTGCTCTCTCTTACAATGTTTCCGTATGCTGTAACAGGTGCCCAGTTTTTGTCGGCTTTTCTCCATTCGTGATTAAAGCCATAACTTTTGTAACTTCATACACGTTAGAGGAGCATAATGCATTTCATTCCACATTGTGCCTCGTTTAATATTATACGGTCTTATAAAATGGCCGAGTCCATCGTTGTGGTATGGGGGTAGGGTCACTGCTCGTACGCAGTAGTCCCGAATTCGATCCTCATTCGTGACAAGTTTTCAGGGTAATGTTTTTTTTTCGAGTTTTTCCTCAGCTGTAAGGCATTTGTCAGGAAACTTTAAGGCCCGAACAGTCCCCGATCATCATATGGGCAATACAATTATCATTATCACATAACTCCAGTATTTGAAATGTTGTCTTGGTTCCGATTGGAAGATACATTGCCTTTGCTTCTTATACAACACTTTGTCCACCACATCACCCCTTTATATTTCTACTTGCTTTCATTCGCTGCCTTCCCATCATCATTTAAACACACGATCGAGAGAAAATGCAATTCTAGCTGTTCGTCTACGTCGAACATCTCTCTATTCCTCATCCTTTCTTGTTTCAGCCGGCCGATTCTGGAATTAACTCCCCTCGTACATCAAGGACTGCCCGACTCAAAAACCGTTAAAAACTCACTACATATTTCCTTAGACAATATAATATATAATAATCGTTTTCCAAGTATATTTTTATTATTCCTTTATAGTTTAAACTTTCTTTACCAAGCCAATTACTTAATCAAATTATATGTTTATTATTATTATTGTTATTATTATTTTCTTTCTTTCTTTTCCTTGTCAACACTATTTGTGTAGCATATACCTATTATGTATGATAAATCAATATGTAGATAATCCATAATGTTTATTATATGTATAATTTAACCAGGGGTGAAGTGGAAGAGAAGACGGTCTTAAGTCCATTAGGTAAAATAAATAAATAGCATATTCGCCATGTTTAGTATGAATGTACTTACTTAATACTTAATACAGGCTTTCCACTTTACAGCAGTTTGCCCTTGATTCCTGCTTTCCAGAGACTCCTATCTTCCCATTGTCCATCTTCCATACCCCTCATACCATGTTCTTCTACTTCTTCCCCTTCTCCTTCTGCCTGGTACCATCCAATCCAACACCTGTTTAGGCCACTGGTCTTCCGGCATCCGTTGTACATGTCCATACCATTGTAGAGCTCTCTTTGTTATCCTATCGATAACAGTTTCCTGTGCATCCATTTCTTGTCTGATATATGTATTTAGAATATGTTGTAGCCTGGATATTCTCATACTTCTCCGTAATCCATCCATTTCTGTCACCAAGATTCTTTTCTGCATCCTTTCATTTCTTAAAATGTTCCCATAATATATGTGTAATTATTATAATATTCATAAAGGTTCCGGTTGGCCCTAAGATTCTACAAAAGTTTTATATTGTCCAGCTTTCTGATCCATATGTAAGTATACTTTCTATTATTGTCTGTATAATCCCTTTTTTTTTGTTTTTCTGGTCAAATTTCTATTCCATAAAAGACCATTCAGGGATCTAATCGCCTTCCTTGCACAATTTACTCTGTTAGTAATATATTTTTCATAAGTACCAGATTTATCTATTATAGATCCAAGATATTTAAATTCTTCAACACGTTTAATTATCATATTATTTATTTGTAGGTCTTCTGAATTTCCTCCGATTACCATATATTCTGTTTTAATATAATTTATCTTCAGTCCACCTACCTCAAATGCATCGACCAACTTTCTTATCATATATTCTACATCTTCTTTATCTTGTCCTATTATAATCTGCTCATCAGCGAATAATAAATTGTGCAGTAAATGGCCATTAATGTCGATTCCCATTCTCCTACATGACTTATTCCATTTCATTAATACTGCTTCTAAATATATCTTAAACAATGTTGGTGACATCCCGCATCCTTGTCTTAATCCTTTTGTTATATCAAATTCTGAGGATATTCTATTTCCAACCTTAATACTTGCTTTATAATCATACATTCTTTTTATAAAATGTATGAGAGATTTAGATATTCCAAACTTTTCCATTGCCAACCAAAGTTTTGTTGATGGGTACAGAGTTATATGCCTTTTCCAGGTCTATAAATGCCATATGAACTTCTTTTCCTTTAGCCAACATCTTTTCCGTAATCTGCCTGATTACAAATATATTATCAAGGCACGATTTACCTGCTGTGAAACCTTTTTGTTCTTCTGATATTCTATTTTGTATTAGTTCCTCCAATCTGATTTTAATAATTGTACTTAACGTTCTACTAATTGCTGCCATAACACTGATGCCTCTATAGTTTGATGGATCTCTTTTATTCCCTTTATTCTTGTATATTGCACTAATATACGATAACTTCCACTCATCTGGAATAGGATCTCCTTCTATCATTTGGTTAAAAAGTCTAGTTAAAATGCTTATAATTCCTGAACCACCATATTTAATTAGTTCCATGGTTATTCCTCCTGGACCTGCCGCTTTTCCATTTTTTGCTGTTCTCAACACGTTTCTTACCTCCTCTTCTGTTATAGGTTCTATTAAGTCACCCTTTCCATTATCCAGTGTAGCATAGTCTATAAATTCTCTCCTAGTTTCTGTTAAAAGCATTTTAAAATATTCCTGAAAAGTTTTCATTGGTACTAAATTAAAACTCTTTGCCATATTATCATTTCGCATGTTTGTAATTGTCCTCCATGCTTGGGCTGACTTTGAATAGCCTACTGTATTCTCGATTTCTCCACATACCCTATTCCACATTTCTTTTTTATGTTTCCTGACTTCTGCTTTAACCTTTCTTTTAAGTATGTTATAACTTTGATAATCTTCATCTTTCTTGGAACTTAAATATTTTTGATATGCATTTTTCTTTTCTGTTATGATATCAAGTATTTCCTTATTCACCCAATGGTTTTTATGGTGTTTATCATTTTCCAGACCAAGTGCTTCTCTTGCTGCTTCAGTTATATATTTTTTCAAATGTTCATAAATAACGACAGAGTTCCAATCTTCATCAAATTTTAATTTTTCGGTGAGGCGTTGGGCATATAGATTTTTAATACTCTCATCTTGTAGTAAATGTAGATTATATCTACATTTTTCTAATTCATTTTCTATTCTATATGTTGATCTTTATTTACCTTTTGCCTGTTTATAGGGCATACTATCCTAGTTGACAGCATATAATGATCTGTTCCACATTCGGGTCCTCGATTTCACTCTAACATCTTGAACTATAATATTTCTCCGTTTCCTCACTATTACATAATCAATTATCGATCGTAGACCTTTAGTGCGTTGTTCTCACGTATATCTATGGATGTCCCGATGTTTAAACACCGAATTCATAATAATTAGGTCATTCACTTTGCATTCTTCTTTTAAACGTTGTCCATTTTCATTCTCAATATCTTCTCCATATGGACCAACTATGTCACCTGTCCCCTTTCCAACTCTGCTATTCAAATCTCCCATAATTATTAATTCCTTCTTTTGAGAAATATTTTCTACCAATCCAGTAAATTTTTCAAAGTATTGTTCCTTTATTACTTGTAATGCATCGTTTGTTGGGGCATATGTACCTATTATTACTACTTCTTTCCCATATATTGTTATTTCCATAACTATAAATCTTTCATCTATTTCTTCTATTTGTTTTATTGAGGATTTCCATCTCTTCTTAATTAAAATTGATACTCCTCCTTTAGCTCTCTCCGATTTTTCCATCCCACTCCATACATGCATGTATTCACCAATCATTTCTTGACCTTTCCCTTTCCTTTTCGCTTCTGTCAGAACTGCTATATCCACCCCCTTCTTTGTAATCTCGTTAAGTACTTCATTATTCTTAGTATTCCAACCTTGTATGTTCCAAGTTGCCAAAATCATTGTCCTTTTTCTTAGCCAAAGTCTATGCCTGTTGATCTGTCCGGCTTTATCTCTCTTTGCAGGAAACGTAACAATTATTTTTTATGGAACGGGTTGTCAGCCCTTCGCCAACCCCCGCATTTGGGGGACCTAACCAGAGCCTCATTTGCCGGTTTTCGGGATTCCTATTGGGCCTTCTCGGCTACCGTAGCGGTCACGGGGAAACTAGTCCCCACCGTACATCACCCCAATAGGCTATTAGTATGAATGTATGTATGAATTATGTGTCTGGTCTTAATGTTGTGTTGTCTCGGACATTCACCTGATCATTCATTCGGGGAAGCCCCCCATGTCCTTGTGTGGCCAGAAAAGTATGTGTGTGATCCACAGTTAAAAATCCCTCTCCCGATAGATCTTGGCACTATAAGGTGCGTCTGGCACGTAAAAAGTACCTATAATGTGAGAGATTAAAGTAAGTTAATGGAATGGAACAAATGCTCGAGAATTGTAATAATAATAATAATAATAATAATAATAATAATAATAATAATAATAATAATAATTTTATTTATATACAGATTTTCAATGTTTGCACATCTTTTTGTGCCTAAAGTTTTATTTTCCTTCTCCACTCTCTCTGTCCACTCCATGTCCTCCAGTCCTCTTGTTCTCATTCCAGTTATTATGTCTTCCTTCTTACATCCACGAGTTTCGACGTCTTCCTGTCCTTCTTCCAGATATACATCATTCCAATGTTTTTCTGGGTAACCTTTCTTCTTGCATTTGTCATACATTCCCATAATAATTTAATTGTTTGTATCTTATATAATCTACTATTGAATAACTAATATTCAATTTTTCTCGTACGATATTATTTCTTATTTTTTCTGATTTTGAACATCTTGCTACTCTCCTCAAGAAGTCCATTTCCATCGATATAAGTTTTTGTTCTAAGTTTTTGTTGAATTTCCAATAATAATAATAATAATAATAATAATAATAATAATAATAATCCATCCATAGTAATTCTGCCCGAAGGCAGGTCCTTCACCGCAATCATAGCATTTTTCATGCTATGTTTGCAGCTTTACTAGGGAATTGTGTAGGTGTGGTAGCTTCCCGTTGCTTTCCACACTGGTGAAAGATGATGATGATGATAATGATAAGGATGATAATGATAAGGATGATGGTCATATGATTTCGGGGACCGTTTGGGCCTTAAAGTTTTCCTGACATTTGTCTTACAGGTGAGGAAAAACCCCGATAAAAATCTCACCCAGAAAAACTGCCCTGACCGGGGATCGAACCCGGGCCCCCTGCGTGACAAGGTAGCACGCTACCTCGAGACCACAGCGGTGGACAATAATAATAATAATAATAATAATAATAATAATAATAATAATAATAATAATAATAATAATAATAATAATAATAATAATAATAATAATAATAATTATTATTATTATTATTATATTTTTATATATTTAGGACTTTCAGCAATGTTTTAGTATTCCTCAATCAGACAATAATAGGTGTTTACCTAAGTCGATGGAGACTTGGATGAATGTTCATATTAAAGCATTAGTTTTTATCAGTCATTGTGCTGGTGTGTTGAAACAGTGTGTCAATATAAACAAGCTATCAGACGCAGGGCAGATTGCTGGTGTCTACAACCTTTTTAAGAAATCGTCCCATCCCACATCTTTATATGGACGAGTGAATGTGTTCTTGACCGAGGTCGCTTAGGAATCTGATTATCGCTGAGTCATTAAACTACAATTAAATAAGTCTGTCATATCATTCATGAGATAATTATAAGAATATTATCTTCTCTTTTTCTCTGCTAAACTACACACACATTAGACATATACACAGTAGTCAGCCTCTCTGTCATTCTGTTTAGCAATTTGTGTGTGTTCTACAGCTGTGGTCTCGAGGCAACGTTGTTTTGTACGGAGCGGACCCGGGTTCGACCTTCGATCGAGACAAATTTCTTGCATGAAGTTTTTTCGTTTTTATTGTTTAATTTGGTAACTGTCAACCATTACATGTCGAAACCTACCTTGAAATTTGTTCCAGAGAAGCCTTCTGATTCTTCCATTCCTTCATTTCATATTACATTTTAAAAATATTTTCACAATAAGTATTTTCGTGGACTATTTAACTCATGCCTCAAATGGGAGTCAATGACCAATCACCTTTCAATGAATTTTGATTTACAACCAATCACAGTCGTTTTCCACTTCGATTTTATTAGTTTAATTTTGTCATATAAAATCAAGCTCCTTCTTTTTAACATTCTGAATAGGTCAGAGCATTATTTTCCAGTGATTGACTCTCCAAGAAATACGGCTACCAGATTGTATATATAGTGCATGAATGTAAACAGATACAGCTTGCGGGATATAATAGAAAAACATTCGTAGTAATTGATTATACCACAATAAAAAGAAACCATGTTTGCACTTTCTTAAACGTATTATTTCCCAGGAATTTACGTTCCAGAAAAAATATAATTTACATCATAGGACATCAGAAATTAATTAATAACCCATAATGTTGGTTATTATATAAACAGTTTGATGCGCTTTATTTTTCCCCTACTACAGTGCATTCTTACAATATTGCGATCCTTTGGCAATAAATAATATGATCTGGTTGCAGTGATGAACAAATTAAGTATAACAAACGTTTCTCATTTTCAGACATCTCCGTTTACACTAAATATATAACTATTTTTAAATAACTATATTTAAATCATTTGAGAGTCTTCTTCTTCTTCACTGCAGGGGCTAGGCAAATTGCCTGTTCCGCCTCACAGTTGTTCTCTCCATCTTTTCACTGGCCTTCCTACATTCCTTTAATGTCTTGGCTTGTAGTTAAATGCTGTTTTGATATCTTGTTACATTCATTCTTTATACATGTTTAAACCATTTTTCTCTATATTCTTTGATTTTATCATTCAGTGGATATATATTTAGCTCTGTTCTTATATCTTCATTCTTTATCCGATCCATTCTTGTGTAGCCTTTTGTTCTTCTAAGAAAGTTCATTTCTACGCTACATGTCGAAACAGTAAACAGCTTAATTTTATTCGTTAAATAGTCCTAACAAATGCCACTATTGATTTCCAAATTCTCTAGATTAATTGGAAATAACTCGTGGCATTACTAATGATAAATGTTAATATCAATAGCTAATCACGATAAATACATTAAAATCTTATTTAATTAAATAACTAAATTTATGGTATTGTAAAGCCGAACCTCAGGTTTTTAGGCTAGGTGATTTCTCGAATACTAGTGTCAAACACTGCTTAGACAATTCACTTGTTTTTGTTAACCAATATTAACATATGAACAAAGCGTGTATCACGGTTTTCTCTTTATATTATAAATGTAGGCGTATTTTGGCAAGAGTGTCCGGTTCCTGTCGCATAACAACGGCTTTTTAAATTTATGCACTCGTTATGAAAGGGGTCATAAACCTGGGTCGTTTGCCAGAGGTAAAATTTTTATTGATGCTCATAGTTTAACGTGGGCTTAAACAGTTTTCTGTCACTCTATTTGGGCATATGATTCGTTCAGTAGAGGTCGATTTCCAAGTATGAATTTATGCCCTCAGAACTCTCGATATAACATGTTATATTATTGTTCTATTTATTGACGCTCTTTAACAGTAATATCGTTATCGTAGAAATTCATATGTGATCATGAAATCCTGATAAATTTTGTATCTGTTTTTTAGGTATGAGATTATTTTACGGCACGAGACCCACGGCGGAAATACTTTACAACACGTGACGCGAAAATGTTTTGTAAATTCCAATCATACACCATGCGCATGCGTCAACAAACGTGAAGCGGTTTACACTGTGGAATCACGGGATGCAGCCAACATATACACGATATTTAACGAAACTAAACGTTAATCTAACGCAATTTAAATACTCTAACCTGTAAAAGATCAACCGAAAAGCTAGTCTAACGCAATTTAAGCACTCTAACCTGTGAAAGAATGCAACATCCAAAAATAAATAGTAGGCCTAAGTTATAAAATTCTGAAGTATATATGTACAGTTAATTAGTACATACTCTCTGTTGGCTGCTCTGGAACATATCAATATTGTTGCATAGAATATTAATTAAAATTAATATGGCTGCCACGTTTTCATGCTACGTATGTAGTTAAATATAATAGAAAATATATCGAAATAATAGTTTGCAAATGTAAAAATCACTGTAAATGGTGGGAAATAATTTGAAAGATGAAACTCTAAGAATAAAATTTGACAGGAGTTGATGAAGGAATTAAAAATGTCGCGTCACAGATTGTAAAGAATAACCCAAATAACAATAAAAATAATATGTAAGAGAAAATGAAAGTTTCTTTGGAAGAGAAATTTACCAAACCACGTGAATGGAGGAAATCAAGACGGTCACATGACAGGTAACGACTGGCTAAATGGAAAGAATAATAACAACAATAATTAATCGTTATCTCAGTCAAAAAATTAATTTATTCAAGTGGACGTTTGTTTGAGATCATTTTCAAGACATTTGACATGGTTGTTTATAATCCGTAGTTACCAACACCAAGACAATTTTTTTTTACAAATTTAAATGAACAAATTTAAAATTCCAATTTACGTTTAATATATTTTAACAAGGAATCGTATGTTTCGCACCATTCAGTTAAATAGTTTTGTTTATTCAATGCTTTATTTTGTTCTATTTTATATACAGTGGGCCATTTCTGCTATCAATCTTTTATGGTAATTATTTTCTTTGTGTAATTTTTTTGTGTACATTTTTTATGTCATCCATAAAAATTTTACACGAAGAAAATAATTACCATAAAAGATTGATAGCAGAAATGGCCTATATAAAAAATAACGAAATAAAGCATTGATTAAACAACAATATTTAAATGAATGGTGTGAAACATATGATTCCTTGTTACTTACTTAATACTTAATATAGGTTTTCCACTTTACAGCAGTTTGCCCTTGATTCCTGCTTTCCAGAGATTCCTATCTTCCCATTGACCAACTTCCATACCTCTCTTCATCATGGCATCATATATTCCCTCATACCATGTTCTTCTACCTCTCCCCCTCTTCCTTCTGCCTGATACCATCCAATCCAACACCTGTTTAGGCCACTGGTCTTCAGACATCCGTTGTACATGTCCATACCACTGTAGAGCTCTCTTTGTTAACATAACAGTTTCTTGTGCATCCATTTCTTGTCTGATGTATGTATTTCGAATATGTTGTAGCCTGGATATTCTCATACTTCTCCGTAATCCATCCATTTCTGTCGCCAAGATCCTTTTCTGCATCCTTTCATTTATTGTCCAGCTTTCTGATCCATATGTAAGTATACTTTCTATTATTGTCTGTATAATCTCTTTTTTTGTTTTTCTGGTCAAATTTCTATTTCATAAAAGACCATTCAGGGATCTAATCGCATTCCTTGCACAATTTACTCGGTTAATAATATCTTTTTCACAAGTACCAGATTTATCTATTATAGATCCAAGATATTTAAATTCATCAACACATTTAATTATCATATTATTTATTTGTAGGTCTTCTGAATTTCCTCCGATTACCATATATTCTGTTTTAATATCATTTATCTTCAGTCCACCTACCTCAAATGCATCGACCAACTTTCTTATCATATATTCTACATCTTCTTTATCTTGTCCTATTATAATCTGGTCATCAGCGAATAATAAATTGTGCAGTAAGTGGCCATTAATGTTGATTCCCATTACCCTACATAATTTATTCCATTTCATTAATACATCTTCTAAATATATCTTGAACAATGTTGGTGACATCCCGCATCCTTGTCTTAATCCTTTTGTTATATCAAATTCTGAGGATACTCTATTTCCAACCGTAATACTTGCTTTACAATCATACATTCTTTTTATAAAATGTACAAGAGATTTAGGTATTCCAAACTTCTCCATTGCCACCCATGATTTCTTGTTAAAATATTTTTAATAACAAATTGGAATTTTAAATTTTTTTCCTCCCCAATGTCGTTTTGACATTATTGTGTTCTCTCCTGGCATAGCTTACTTGTAACACACTTCTGAAGTTGGGGCGCCTGGAAGGCGGGGATTACGCTGCCCCGATGATATGAGAGTTGATGATGATTGTAATGATACGCCAGGAGAGGCCTTAAACTAAAATTAACCTAGTTAGGCGAATATAATATTGATGATAATGATGGCCAGATGATGTTCGGGGACCATTTTGACCTTAAAGTTTCCTGATATTTATCTTACAGATGACGAAAAACCCCGAAAAAACCTCACCCAGAAAACTTTTCCCGACGGGGATCGAACCCTGGCCCGCTACGTGACAAAGCAGCACGCTACCTCGAGACCACAGCGATGGACATTGGAGTTTTAAATTTGTTCGTTTAAATTCGTAAAAAAATTGTCTTAGTGATGGTAACTATGTACTATAATCAACCATGTCAAATGTATTGAAAATGATCTCACATAAGGAGATTGAAACGTCGACTTGAATAAATTATTTTTTTGACTGAGATAACGATTAATTATTGTTACTATTATTAATTACTCTGAGGGAATAAGATTTATAAAAACATATTAAATAAATGGAGAGAAGTGGAGAAAGAAGATATTCTTCGCTTGAGGAAACCTGCGTCATAACAGAAATGTTATTTTATAGGGTATTAGTCTGAACACGCACACGTACACATTATTTCAGATTACTCGCGATTTTTATGTATTTAGTAACTCTCTTTTTGTGTCGGTATACACATTTTTTTTTTAAAGTTCTGGTTGATTTATCAAGATATTTCCGTTCAAATCAATCATGTGGTCAATGGCTTGAGAAATTCGTTCGTCACTCCGGCTGGATTGTCGTTACTTCCCATTTGTTTCCTCAGGCTAGGAAATTTCCTCGCTTTTGTTGTAATAACTAATTACGAAACGCTTGTTTCCTAACATAGACATAGTATACGGTATTTTGTAGTGAGATTCATATTTGTAGAATCAAGTTATAACTGTTGCTCTGAAGAATTGTTTTCTTATATGTAACAACTTTGCTTAATAATAATAATAATAATAATAATAATAATAATAATAATAATAATAATAATAATAATAATAATAATAATAGTAAATAATAAAAATAAAAATAATAAATATAATAATATTATTATTATTAATATATAAAATTATTATTAACATATAATGATATATTATTATTATGATTATTATTATTATTACTTCCGTCCGGCTTTTTAGCATTGTTATGTTTTTTGAGACGAACAGGGAGCTGGTCTGATGCATCAAGGTTTTCTTCCAGTAGCCTTTATCAAACTAATGACAAACTGCAAGGCAGCAGTACTTATACCCTAGATAAGGGGCCCTCACAGGGTACTATCAGCCGGACGTACTGAACCCTGGTTGTTACTCCTCCCTCTCATCTTTTCTAACCTGGCTTGGGACTGGAAAGTGATATTAAGAACAGAATAAATAAAGGTAGAGCTATAACAGCAATGATAAATGGAGTCCTATGGAATAGACATATAACCAGAAAAAATAAGTTACAAATATATAATTCAATAGTGAGAAGTACTGTCACATATGGAGCTGAAGTTTCGAAATTCAACAAAAACTTAGATGAAAAACTTATGTCGATGGAGATGGATTTCTTGAGGCAGGAAGATGTTCAAAATTATAAAAAATAAGGAATACTGTCATACGAGAAAAAAATAATATTAGATATTAAATAGTAGATTAGATATAAGATACAAACAGTTAAATTGGTATGGGCATGTGCGACGAATGCAAGAAGTTAGGTTACCCAGAATGGTGTCCACCAAGAAGAAGAAGAAGGAAAGGAAGACCTCGAACGAAACTCGTGGATGCAAGAAATAAGAATTGGAATGAGAACAGCAGGAATGGAGGAAATGGAGTAGATGGATAGAGACGAGTGGAGAAGGAAAATAAAACTTTAGCACAAAAATATGGATATACATTGAAAATCTGTATATAAATAAAATTATTATTATTATTGTCATTTTGGTATTTTAAAATTAGAAATACTAAAATAAGAGAAATAATGTATGTTGAAAATATGTTCTGTAAGTTATTGAAGAAAAAAAGATTGAAATGGTTATGCCACGTTAAGAGTATGTCAGATGACAGGATACCTAAGATAATAATAAATTTTGAAGCGGAGGGCAACAGAAGAAAGGAGAGACCAAAAGAATAGTGTATTCAAAGAATTATTAGGAATATGGTGTCCGGAGGATAGAGATAATAGGGACGTATGGAGGAGTAAAATTTACATTGTCCGCGCGGCCATGAACCTAAGGGTTCAATAGTGTCAGTTACTTATAAATGAAAAATACATGAATATAAACATAAATGGTTGGAACAATTAGAATGAATAGACGATATGAGAATGCCGAAAATATTTCTGTTATATAAACCAAGAGGACGACGGGATCCTTGTCGACCAAGACAGAGATGGAATGTGGCCGGAACAAACCATTCTGCCTAAACCATGAAACAAGAAGTAGAAGGTTTATTGAACATGTAGGCATACACATTGTAATATAAAAATCGTAATTTGAATAATTTGTTCTTCTGAGAGCGAATTACGGCCCATTTGCAGGAAAAAACAATAAAACTGAATGCATAGTCATTACTACAAAGTTACGGAAGTGACTATACAAGAATTATTTAATATTCTAGAGATGATATCCATTCTTCTTTCTCCCTTGTATTTATTTTTCCGAAGTGATGGGAAATGTGCACATGCTCGGAATGTAATAATTAATATTTTACTTGCAGTTCATCACCTGCAGCGGTCTCTTTGTTAATGAAATCTTGATGCAGAGATTATGTTCCCATTCTGTTTGTTAATAAAACTCAATTATTCAGCTGTTTTCCTGATAATGAATCATTATTTTTCAGATAAAGTGTACATATTCCTACATATTGTTCCTCATACATACGCTACGTAGATTTTTAATTAAAGTGTTCAACTTGAAATTGTCATCGCTGCAAGACTTCCTTCCTCATCTAAAACCACTGTGTTCTTTTCCCAGTTTATCTTCATACCAGATGGATAATTTATTTCTTATGATGTTGGAATATACAGGTGCAACATAAATCAGTTAATCGAAAATGCAAATATATAGCTTACAACATCTATAAAAAACAACTACCGAAATTGTTCCTTAGTTAGCAAATTACCTCAAGTAGTAGTGTTTGAGATTATGTTCTGAAGTTCCCGTATTTAAACCCGTTTCAACCAATCTGATTTTTTTCCTTGCAACCTTGTGCAGTGGTTAACTGACTTATGCCGCACCCTGTACTTTAATCCAATAGGTTTATTTATTTATTTTGAATTAATACATTGCCCCGTGTCATCTGGATCTTATAGAAAAACGACCTGTCGATAGCAGATTTTTTTTTACCACACAAGGACATGGACAATCCCGGATGACTGATCAGTTCAATGCCAGAGCCATCTCCAAGACAACAAGAACATTTAAGACAAGACAAACTATAAACTCATTCATACTGAACAAGGCGAATATGATGTGAATGATAATTATTATAATGTCCAGATGACGTTCAGGGATTATTTTACCCTTAAGATTTTCCGACCTTTAACTTAAAGATGAGGAAAAACTCCGAAGAAAATATCCTGGCCCAGGGAATCGAACCAGGGCCCGCTTCATATGAGGCATCTACTTTACTCTGAGGCCACGGCGGCGGTCGGATTCAATAAGAGTATTAATAATAATAATAATAATAATAATAATAATAATAATAATAATAATAATAATAATAATAATAATAATAATAATAATAATAATAATAATAATAAATATACGATCACACGTAAAAACACACTACTGAATACAAATAACAAATAAAGGTAGTTTAAGAAGAAGTGAGGGAATTCTAATACCTGCTGGCAACATCAATAATACTACTAACATGACTCTTGTCATCGCAAAGTCTCTCAAAACATTACAAACTAAAATATATAAAACGCCGATTCTTCCAGATATAAAGGTCGATTAAATTTTGTACACAGGCCTTTTTATTCAAGCTTGCTGTTCTTTCACGAGCCTGAAATCTTCAGACACGGGACACACGGTTTAAAAGTCTCTCCCTGATTTTTTCCATCCAAAAAATCCAACATCCATCCTGGGTTTGAACCCGCAATCCTTGGGACTAGAACCAAGAACACAATCACTAGACCACCGCGGCCAACATAAATAAAACAATGTTCAAAATGAAATAAAATGGAAATTATCTTTACGTAGACAATTTTTAATAGAACAGCCTTTGTTATTTTCTGGAAATTATCTTCTTTACTGCCTTCTTGAACGTGAACATGGTTTTTTGAAGCAAATTTATCAGATACCTTTTCTAAGATTTTAAATGGTGAATGCTCTCACCTGCAAGGACGCGTTGTATTGAGCTGTTTGACGTGAAAGTATAACTTATGATGTAACGCTTTGTTACGACAGCTTTGCCATTTTTGAATCGACAGTAAGACAGACGATGACATCACAGTTCCTCACGTCAGCTGTTGCTGAATTTAGTTCCGCGTTAATTGCTAAACCTAGGTGGGAGAAACAACTCGATGACAAAGAAGGAGTCGCCTTTCTTTCGTTTCTATTTCCCATTTTTTCAAATTCCCCACACATAAATTTGATACAAACAACTCAATGATGTCTACATATTTTACTCAGTAATAATATTTAGGCTAGGATGTTTATAAATATAGCATGTATTTTTTTGGTAAGAGTTATATTTTCTTTTTCTTCTTCTTCCTCTACGCATGAAAGCTGGCAGCTTGTTGCGTGCTCATTCACTTCAGGTCCGGGATATGATGTCCTTCCATCGTAGTTGTGGTCTTCATAAAGGCCTTTCCTGCTGAGATATCCAGTCACGTACTTTCTTCATTAATCTATTGTTCTCCATTCTATCTATGTGATCGTTCCAATTTAGCGTCCTATAATTTATCCAGAGGTTTATAGGTTCAATTTCACATTGTTCTCCAATAACAGAGCTGCGAATTTTCTCTCTCGGCGATTTTCCTACGATATATATATATATATATATATATATATATGCTTTTTATACAAAAAACTAATTGCATTAAAGTACTTTAAGTCATGTTTGTCCACCGCTGTGGTCTCGAGGTAGCGTGCTGCCTTGTCACGCAGCGGGCCCGGGTTCGATACCCGATCGGGGCAGTTTTTCTGGGTGAGGTTTTATCGGGGTTTTTCCTCACCTGTAAGACAAATATCAGGAAAACTTTAAGGCCCAAACGGTCCCCGAAATCATATGGCCATCATCATCCTTCACCGGTGTGGAAAGCAACGGGAAGCTACCACACCTACAATTCCCTAGTAAAGCTGCAAGCATAGCATGAAAATGCTATGATTGAGTGAAGGACCTGCCTTCGGGCAGAATTACTATGGATGGAAGTCATATTTATGCACATTTGGTCATTTGTATGTGACAGAGCATATTATAGCAATTTATTGGCCACATTGGTCATATTTTTCACTCTTTCACGAATTAAAAAAACTTTCATCGTACGATTTTTTCTCCCGTGTTTATTTCAGTTGTTAATTTTTTTTAGAATTTTGTTTCTTGTAAAATCTGCCTTCCTCTCCTATTTAGTTTGAATTCCCAGTATGGACTTTTATCTTACGTATATGCCTGAGCAAATATTTGTGTATTGCCTCGCGACAATCAGGAGCTACTGATAATTTTGATAAAATAAAAAGCGAGCTACAATATCAAATTCCATACTTTAGTTTGCTCCTCATTTGGATTTTATTCCTAAATAAATAGTTAATTATTATAAACTGATTTATTAATTGATTTTACAACTGAAATTATTAGATAATTAAAATATTATTGGGTAGGCCTAATAGTTTTATGTTACACTAAACATTTTTGTAAATTTTAAGTCATAGTTGCATAGGCCTATATATTTTGCATATTTCGGTGGTTTTTAGGTCATAAAAATCCTAACCCTAATAATAATAATAATGATAATGGTAATTATTATAATAATGATGATAATAATAATAATAATAATAATACTAATAATAATAATAATAATAATAATAATAATAATAGTGTCTAATGTTTTATTTTTCTAGCAGAGTGATGAGAATAGGATGTTATGAAATAATCGTTCACCTTTTTACCAAATATGTTGTACATTCTAGTATGCCTATTGCACGAAGTCGTGCTGGAAGTAAACATCAATAACATTAAATATCTGGTCAACACATAAATAAATTAGGCTGTATAATGGAAATGGACAGTTAATGACAAGCGAGGAAAATGTTGAAAAAATAGCTGAATTCAAATGCCTAGGAACAGTAATTATAAACTGCAATGACGTACAGAAAGAAAACTGTTATTCTCCCAGTTATACGCTCCGTATTATATGGATATTAAATATGGACTCTTACTTCTAGGAACGAGGTAAGATTACGAATATTTGAGAATAAAGTTCTTGGAAAATGTTTGTACCAAAGAGAGAGGAACTGACAAGTGAATGGGGAAGACTACTCAACAGTGAACAACATGATCTTTATGGGAAAACATAATTTACTTGTAGGAAAATCAGAAAGAAAGTTTCCAGTAGGTAGGACAAGAATCAAGTAGTAGAATAACATGAACTACTATTTGAGGTAAGTAGATTATACAGGGGATGATTGGAAAATATTAGCTCAAGATAGGGATGTATGGAGAGCTTATGTCCGTGCGGCCATTAATCTATGGGTTCGATAGCGACAGTGAGTTAGTTAGTTTGTTTATTTTAAAATAATATACCTTTTTCGCATTTAAAAAAAAGTATTAATATTTTAGTTTTAAAAATTTGTTATGAAGTAACCTCTAACACAAATATACATATCTTTACCCTATCTGGTTTTCTATACAAATAATGTTCTCACTGTTATGTAGTTTTCTCTTAACACGTGTCTGTTCAAAAAAATCGTAAGCCTTTATTCCCAAAAACTCCTCCCATAAAATAAGAGACCATGTTTCGCATCTATACTTACTTGTCGTAACAAAATAAAACAAAATTTCCCAGACAGTTGAAAGTGGATACAGAAGAATGTTAGAAATAGATAAAAATAGATTAGAGTAAAGCGTGTGCGACTATTCAAAATAAAATAAAATACAAAGCTTCTGTCTTTTAAAATTAAAGCTTTACCGGATGTAGGAAGTTGTATTGCTGCCAGTTGAAAGGGGTGGGGGTTCAGACATCTACATTTATATAACTTCATCTACCATTGTGTTAATACAATAGTAAATATGAAACAAAATAAAATATTCAAGCGAATAGGATTAGACAGTAGAGTTCGAAGCTTATTATTATTATTATTATTATTATTATTATTATTATTATTATTATTATTATTATTATTATTATTAGGCCTATTATTATTATTATTATCATCATCATCAACATTATTATTATTATTATTATTATTATTATTATTATTATTATTATTATTATTATTATTATTATTATTATTATTATTATTATTCAATAAACATTCAATAGTAGATTATATAAGATATAAGCAATTAAATTAGTATGGGCACGTACGAACGAATGCAAGAAGATTGTCCAAGAAAACATTGGAATGGTGTCCACCTGGAAGAAGAAAGAAAGGAAGACCTCGAAACTCGTGAATTCAAGAAATAAGAACTGGACTGAGAACAAGAGGACTGGAAGACATGAAGTGGACGGATAGAGACGAGTGGAAAAGAAAAATAAAACTTTAGGCACAGAAAGATGTGTAAACATTATAAATCTGTATAAATAAAATTCTTGTTATTATTATTATTATTATTTTATTATTCAATGTCCCAGGTTGTCATTTCGACATTTTTGGTTTCTTTCCTGGCATTGGCGTAATTTTAACCCACTTCTGAAGTTGGGGCGCCTAGAAGGCGGAGTTACGTTACCCCTATGATATGATGGGTGGTAAATGATAGTGAAGCGCCAAGAAAGTTCTTAACCTAAACTTAACTTAATTTCCAGAACATGGGCAACCACAGCAATAATTAATTCCCTTTAAGAAAAAAATCCTATGGATTGACTGGGAATCGAACCCGGGACCTCATGAACAGTAGTCAGAAGCGCAGACCACTAGCCCATGAGACTAGTCATTATTATTATTATTATTATTATTATTATTATTATTATTATTATTATTATATTTATGTATTTATTTATAGGGGCTCTTGTCGTTCGAACTTCTCTCTAAGACATTGAACTGAAAACACTTATATGGATGCGAAACTGATACGAGTATTTGAGAATAAAGTTTTGGGAAAGATTTTGGACCAAGGAGAAAAGTACAGACAAGCGAATAGAGAAGCCTACGTAAACTTGAGCTACATGATCTTGATAGGAAACAGATAGGCTATAATAAGAAGAGTTCTGTTTTTTAGACTGCGATCTACAAGAGATGTGGCATGAATGGGGAATGAACGTGGGGCATGCAATCACCTTGTAGGAAATCAGATGGATAGCGCCCAGTAGGTAGGCCAAGAATGAGGTGGGAGAATAACATTAACTCTGATTTGAGGGAAATAGATTATAAAGAGCCACTCCATCACGGAGAGAAGTATCGATGTATGTGATCTTTAAAGGATAAGCTGATGAGCAGGATATGTAGCACGAATGAAAGATGGGCATAAACCAGAGTGAAAGCGGCCAATAGGTAGGCTAAGAATGAGGTAGGAGAATAATATTAACAATTATTTGATGGAAGTAGATTATCAAGGGATGATTAGAAAATATTAGTTCGTAAATGGGGATATATGGAAAGGTTATGTCCGCGTGGCTATGTGCCATCTACATAAACTCCCATTAAAGTGCGGAAAATTATATCAGGCATATGTCCCCTTCCACAGTCTCAGCAGGCGGTTATTCGGTCTATGAAGTTCGTGATAACCCTTTCACAGACATCTCTCATGATGTCGTTGATGACACGTTGGATTTCTTCCTTAAGTTGGAGAAATGTTTGCGGTTTATTCATGTAGACTTTGGACTTCACATAACCCCATAAAAACAAGTCACATGTAGTAAGGTACAAGATCTGTTAGGCCATTCCAAGTCGCCACGAATTGAGATCACAGACTTCATAGACCAAGTAACTGCCTGCCGTGGACATATGCCTGATATAATTTTCCGGACTTAAATGGGAGTGTATGTAGATGAAAATTAAAAAAAAAACTATATATTTGATGAATTTTTGACTTAATTATTGCATTTTTAAAATTGCGTAATATATGAAAGACTCTATAATACGAGTATAAAATTATATATCTTGAAGATCCGTCTCCTCAAAACTGTAGACCTTTCTTTCGGGATGGCCTACATTTTTTAATAATCTAAGAAGTTGAGAGACGGACCTTTAAAGTACATACTTTTATAATTTTATATTATGGCTAAGGGCCTTCTAGGCCTGTCGCGCCAGGAGAAAAAAAAATAATATTACCCATCTTTACTTTATGGAACGAATAAAGTGAAATATACTCTACCGTAATATATAGTCTGTTATGGTGTTTCTAGTTAGACACATATCAAGCATTCACATGCATGACTCACACTGCCATTTATTTGGGCTGGGCTCAATGCCATGAGGAGGGGCTACAACCCTACCTTTGGCACTATTTTTCCTTAAGTTGAAGAATAGGCTCGCAGTTGTAACGAAGTCCCATTACATCACCACAACCAAATATTTTAAACACATTTTGTTTGCTAAACCAAACTGTGTTTTTAACCTAACATGAGATGAGGTATAAGGGATGTGAAGTGACATGATGGTGGAGGGAAGAGGAGTAGAGAGTGTTAATCAACTAACTCATGGCACTGTCGAACCCCTATGTTCATGGCCGCGCGGACATAAGCTCTCTCCACATGTCTCTATCGTGAGCAATGTTTTCCAATCATCTCCTGTATAATCTACTTCCTTCAAATCATTGCTAATGTTATTATCCAACTTTGTTTTTGGCGTGACTACTGGGCGCTCTCACTCTGATTTCCTATAACAAGTTGCATGTCTCTCTTTCGTGTCACATTTCCTGTCTATCGCACTCCACGAGACTTAACTGTTATTACATCTAGTTTCCCATTAAGATCACGTAGCTCATTGTTATGTAGTGTTCTCCATTCGCCTATATGTTTATCTTTTGTGTTCAAAAAACTTCTCAAGAACTTTATTCTCAAATATCTCGGTAATCATATGTACATCCATTCATCCATCCATCCATCCATAGTAATTCTGCCCGAAGGCATGTCCTTTACTGTGATCATAGCATTTGCTTGCTATGCTTGCAGCTTTACTAGGGAATTGTAGGTGTGGTAGCTTCCTGTTGCTTTCCACATCGGTGAAGGATCATGATAGGGATGATGATGATGGCCATATGATTTCGGGGACCGTTTGAGCCTTAAAGTCTTCCTGACATTTGTCTTATAGGTGAGGAAAAACTCCAATAAAACTCCCATCCAGAGAAACTGCCCCGACTGGGGATAAAAACCCGGGCCCGCTGCATAACAAGGCAGCACACTACCTCGAGACCACAGCGGTGGATATATGTAGCATATATATGACATGGTAAGAAAAATAAATGCTCGGACGGAACTTGAACCCGGACCTCTGGATTGATACCCCAATGCGCTAACGATTACTCCACCGAGCAAGTCTAGTACAAATATTCATTTTTCTTATATGCTCTCTTATTATTAATACGAGATGTAGCGGAAATTCGGACTCCTCTGCCATCTAGTAGCTCCTATCACAAGTAAGAAAATTAAAGTGAATATTTTTACTATATAGCAGTGACACTTTATAGATGTTATAATTAAATTTTTGACATTGAACAATGCAAGCCTAATATGACATGATAAGAAAAATAAATGTTCGGGCGGGACTTGAACCTGGACCTCTGGATTGATACCCCAGTGCGCTACCGATTACGCTACCGAGCAATTGTAGTACAAACATTCATTTTTCTTATGTACTCGTATATATATATCAGTTTATTATTGGACAGCATACCAGCAGACGCGGGGTTTGTGCTGTGCGGTGACGAAGGCTTGCATAGGCAGGCGCGTCTGTTGTCCAATGCCATACTGATCGCACTGTAAAATAAATAAATATATATATATATAGAAGGAAAAATACTTGTAGAGGTAAACAAGAATATAAAACACTTACGTGCAGGCACAGAAGCGATGGATGGAAAAGGATTACGAAAGTAGACCTGAGAATTTATAGAGATTTTGAGGAAAAGGGTATAAATACATTGTAAATCTGTTCAGGAATCCCCAAAACTTTAGCTAATTTGGTTGGTCCCAGCATTTACTGGTTGAGTGGAAGAGAGGGCCTTATGGCCTTAACTCTGCCAGAATAAATAAAGTATTATTATTATTATTATTATTATTATTATTATTATTATTATTATTATTTGTACTCTGAATTCAGAATGAATACGGTAGCTATACATACTATTATGAAAGTACGTAGATAGTCAGAAATTACTATCCTATAATTTGCAGTGTATTACTAGCTGTATATAAAAGTTGTTAAGGTGCAGATGAAGAAATTAGATGAACTATTATTTCCTGTGAACTGGATCAGCGACTGATGTTTATTAGTATAGCGCTCCTTCGTGTTTATTTTCATTCAGGAATGAAATATTAGGCAACGCGGGAGGAAACATGCATTTTCTGACCTATTTTTAAGACGACGATGTAATAAAATGAAATGAGCACACAGGGAGCAAAAATATCATCACACACATCTGGTCCATTATTTTATCTCGTCTCATCAATTTATCATTTACATTTTTATTCTTATCAAAAACCATGTTCCAATTTCTTCTACTAATTTAATATTTTTAATAATCTTTCTTGGCATACAGATCTTGTAGGTTAGCTAGCAGCTCCTTAGCAAACGCTGCTTCCGCGACTGGCAGTTCCAGAGGGGATTTGGTTATGGTTTTCCTCGTGACGGTTCCGGAGAAAATTTGGCGATGTGCCACACCAAGGTTTTTCTCGGGGTTTATCCCATAAACACTCTGCACTCAGGCTCAATTCTAAAAATGCATGCCATTATGCATTACAGGGAGAATAACATTAACCATGATTTGAGGGGAATAGATTATACAGGGGATGATTGGAAAACATTAGCTCAGGATAGGGATATATGGAGAGCTTATTTCTGTGTGGCTATTAACCTCGGGTCCGATAGTGCCAGAGAGTACTTATATATATATATATATATTAAACAGTTTTTAGAAGAAGTTGGGAGTACAACAGTCTTTGTGATACAGCATGGATTTCCAGTGTTCGGCTTATATTTAATTTCTTTCTTCACGTCATTTTGGTTTTTAATTACAGTTCCTGAGTATTGTAATTCTACCACTTGCTCAAAATTTCCCTATTTGTTAGTGTTCATTCCCATTTAACATTGTGTGCCCATATATTTAGTTTCATTTACATTTATCCAACAACACTTTCTTAACGCATATCAGCAACGTTAAATTTTAGGTTAAGTTTAACAAAGCAATGAATAGAAGATGCAGCATATCTGTTTTTGTGACTAAATAAGCAAATACGCGCGTGGTATGTGAAAGCATGCATTGCGATTGTTCCGACATTGGCCCACATACTGTGCAGGAGAAAACCGCTAGGAAGTGAGTAGGCCATCTCCATGGAGACGTCTTGAGCTAAACCAAAAGTGTGTCATGACCGATCTAAACAGCATTGGCCTTTAGTATTATACTTGTTATGACGCAGTTGACGTAATTGAAAGTAAATTATGCTTCAGCATCTAACCTGTGATATATGCCTACGTCATCAGGGTTTTAAAATTATTAGCATTAAAAATAATAAAATAATTGACCACTCATTCTGCATGACCAAAAACAGTTTAACTCCAAATAATTAGGTACTGTAGGGTTTTTCACATCTATAAAATAACATTGCTCTTATGGAGCAATTCTTTCTAGTAAACGTGTCGTTTTATGTGACATTGACTAATAGTTATTTAATTTTAAATAGATAATTAAGTTAAATAGTTTCACTTAACTTCGCCAAGAAAGTGCGATTATCCACTTGCAATTGCCAAAGCTGGTTCATATTTAAAGCTAAATCCTAATGTGACTCCAAGTCAATATATAGTAATTTTTAATAAGAAGCGTACTCAATTTATGAAAAAAATGTCATATGGAACGTATAGTTATGACACAATTATTTAATAAAGTTAGGGAGTTGAACTCGATTATTGGGACAGCGCACTAGAGGAGATGCCACTGAAGCAACTCCTCTCAAACAAAACTTGTTTTGACACGTATAGAAGTGAACAAAAAAAAAAGATAAGCAACTAATATACCTCGTGTGGTTTAGAATATTCTGAAGCTACTGGCGTTTCTGTAATCACCATCTATAAAATCGCACGTGTTAATTCTTCTTTAGTAACCATATTAGAACAATCACGAATTAAATTTAGTAGCAATAGTGAAGACAATTGTGCCATAAAATTATGTTGCTGCTGTACTTATGCATGGAGGAGAAGAGGGAAATATATTTTCATCTTTGTCACTCAGCCTGCGGCGTCAAGTAGCAACTGCGTTCTCAAAGGAGCAATACTATTTTCTAGACCTGAAATCCCTTTTAGTAGTATTTTTGCGAGGTTGGAATTAAGAACTCATTTACTACCATACTTGAAAACATTTCCAATTTAAAATAAAAATAATAATAATAAAGTGAGAGATAGAAACAAGTTAACTAACTAACTCACTGGCACTAACGAACCCGTAGGTTTATAGCCGCACGGACATGAGCTTTCCATACATCCCTATCCTGAGGTAATGTTTTCCAATCATTCCTGTATAATTAATCTCCCTCAAATCACAGTTAATGTTATTCTCCCACCTCATTCTTGGCCTACATATTGGGCGCTTTCCCTCTTGTGCGCTTTCATTCCGGGTTTCTTACAAGGAGTTTTCATGTCCCTCTTTAATTCTCCATTCGTGCCACATGGCTTGCCAAACCTATAAAAATAATGTAGTTAGCTATTATGTAGCATTCTCCATTCGTCTGATTGTTCATCTCTAGTTAGTCCAAAAATTATCCTAAGAACTTTGTTCAAATACTCCCAATATTTTGTCTTATCTTAAAATAAGAGTCCATATTTCGCATCCATATAACTGAGATAATAACAGTTTTATATATTTTTAGTTTAATATTTTTTTAGAGAAGTTGGGACCACAAGAGTCCTGGTAATGTATAATAGCATGAATTTCCATAATTGAGCCTATGTTTAATTTCTTTGTTCACCTGATTCTTGCTTGTAATTAGTATTTCGAGGTATTTGAATTAAATCATTTTTAAAATTTCCCTCATTTGTCATGAACAGTCCATTTACATTATATAGGCCCAATGCATTTCTGTGTGTGACCACATATTTAGTTTTATTGATGTTTACTTCCAGTTTCTTATTTTTATGTTTGGTATTTTTTTTTTTTTTTTTTGCTAGATGATTGTATGTGATTAATGCATGTGGATGTGAGATCATAAGTCGGCTGGTAGACCAAGGGGCTTCTAAGTCTGTAGCGCCATGGAGTTTATATATCTACAATGGCGTAACAGCCCAATGTTAGACCCTAGCCTCTCCTTTCATATGAGTTACTAGACCAAGTTACTATAGTTAAGCTTATTTCCCTACAAATGTCATAATGATACCCAATGAAACGTCTAGTAGGCAAGTAAGATATGACTAGCATTATAAAGATCGGTAAATGTTGCTTAAGGGTCTCTCTATTCAGGCTTAAGGTCATTTTACAAGCCTGAAAATCTTCAAACTGGGGACCCACAGCTTGAAGTCTATTCCGGAGGAATTGCTCTTTGGATTATTTTTCCAGCTTAAAAAAATTCATCGAACCCGACCGTTAGAACCCGCGACCATCGGGACCTGAGGCAAGAAACATAATCACAAGTCCACCGTGGCAGATATATATATATATATATATATAACCAACTGACGAATCTCTACCACACACACACACACACACACATATATATATATATATATATATATATATATATATATATATATCTCAAGCAATGAATATCGAACCATGGCCTTGAGATGTAAAGAATAAATTTTAGGAAACACGTGACAATGACTTACAAATCTGTAAACATGTTGTTAATGAACTGGACCAGAGGAAACATGTCAATTAAATAAATGTCCTTGCCACATTACAATTATTAATTTACGTACTGTATGTTCCTGGAACAACTGCTGTACGTGTAACCACAATAACGGTATCGAATCTTTTTCTTTAAACTTGTCATTACATGCATTAACCTCGAAAACGTTTTAATACCACATTATTACAGGAAACTGGTACATACTTTCGCTTTATCTTCTTGCTCCTGCAAAATTCACAACTTTTCCATCTAGGCTGATAGTATATTTGAGCGAATTCCGAAGAAATGAAGCTATTGGCGGCTAACTAACTAACTGGCAATGTCGAACCTGTGGGTTCATGACCGCGCGGATATAAGCTCTCCAAATATCCATATCCTGAGCTAATATTTTGCAACCATCTCTTCTATAATCTACTTCCCTCAAATCATGGTTACCTCATTTTAGGTCTACCAACTGGACGGTATCCCTCTGGATTTCCTACAAGAAGCTTCCATGCATGTCTCTCATTCCTCATTCCTGCCACATGTCCTGCCCATCGCAGTCCATGAGACTAAACTGTTTTTATTATATCTGGTTCCTGTGAATACCATGTAGTTCACTGTTATGTAGTCTTCTCTATTCACCTGTCTGTTCATCTCTCTTTGGTCCAAAAATTTTCCCAAGAACTTTATTCTCAAATACACGTAATCTCCTTTCCTCCCTTAAAGTAAGAGTCTATGTTTCGCATCCATATAACATAACTGGTAGAATGATTATATATTTTCAGTTCAACGTTTTTTGAAAGGAGTTGGGACGTCAAGAGTCTCTGTAATGCATAATAGCACCCATTCCCAGAATTGAGCCTATGTTTAATTTCTTTGTGATTATTGTTCCTAGGTATTTGAATTCAGCCACTTCCTCAAAATATCCCTCATTTGTTATTAGCTGTCCATTTCCATTAGGCTATATAATGTATTTCTATGTGTGACCATATATTTAGTTTTATTGGTATTTACTTCCAGTCCCAATTTCTTAGTATTACTGAAAAATATGTGTGTTGGCCTTTAGTATCTCCTCGCTATCGTCCGATAGTACTACATCACCAGCATAAACTAACAGCTTATCAATACCATTGGGCTGTAGGCCTTCTTCACCCTCTAAAGATTTGATGGCATGCTCTAGTACAAAATTAAATAGTAGAGGACATGTTTAATGTAATTCATTCTTGTAAGATATTGTCCAATAATATAGATTGTAAATATTGTATTTTATTTATATTAATTTGTAATCCCCATTTTTCATATTTCTCGAATAATTTTCTAGTCATATAATATGTATATTCCGTATGGTGGATGGTTAGAGACAAATGGATTTTTTTGCTATCTGATATGTAGGCCAATATTAACAGTTTGGATACGTATTTGTTATGATGGATGGAAGGAAGAGATAGATATATCTATATATACTACCTTTTACAGTTTCACTTGCCTGATGCAATTCGCTTCCGCCCTATGTCAGAAATTGTGAAATTGTAACTGTACTTTTTAAATAATCCGACGCCAGCAGTAGTCGTTGACCAAATGGATAATTCGATAACCATGTTATTATCGCCTCACTATAATGGTTGTCCAGTGGCTCGCTTTGTTTCCCCGCAGTTGTTATATAATTAAATGCAAATATGCCTACTACCGCCACTATAATAATTCCGCATGTTAAGCATTGTCGCGCGGTACCCCCTTTTATATAAGCGGAGAACCATCATAGTGAGGCGATAATACTGCTCTCTCTTCTTTGCCTTCCTCATTGCATGTTACCAATTCCCGCCCCCTGTATTTTGTTGTGAGGCTGGTAATAGACAAATGACAATCACTGTGGTTTAAAATGATGTGAACATTCAGCAGTCGTCGAAGAAGTGAATAATTTAACAACCATGTAATGATTTTTTTACTTGTGTTTAGGCATTCTCCCTTCCATAGAGAAATAGTCTGGCGACACTATCTCTAACGCACTTCCCCTTTAGCCATGTAGACTTAACTTGAGCGAATAGTACTTACGTGAAGATGTGTCTAGTGTATTATAGAGAAGAGATAAGGAACGGACAGTTCTACAGTTTCGTAGACGAAGTTATAACGTTTGTTCCTTTGGATAATGCAGCATGATCAAATCTGGGAATACCACAAATAAGACGTAGGTCCTACGTAAGCATGTTACGATCGCGTTGCAATCTTGGAATAAGTAACTAGGTCTGTAGAATGAGTGTCGCAATAATTAAAATGATACGTTGCAAGTGTTTTATTCTTAGTCTTCTTCTTTAACTCAGTTTAACCTCTCACATTATAGGTATATTTAACAGGCCGCACGCAACCCGGGCCTTACAGTGACATGACCTATCGGGAGAAGGATTTTCTAAACTATGGATCACACACTTTTGTGACCAGCTCAATGTCGGAGCCTCTTCCAAGACAACACATCATTCACACTTTCATACTAAATATGGTGAATATGATAATGATGATTATGATGGCCAGATGATCTACGGGGCCATATGGGTCTTAAAGTTTCCTGATATTTGTCTTACAAGTGAGGAAAACTCCCGAAAAAAATCATCAGCCAGGAAACTAGTAATACTATACTATTATCTACGAATTTCATACTCATCCTTCATTATTTTAAGAAGAGATTCAAGTTGAGTTTTAACTACCAACAAAAAGAAATTAGAATCCATTATTATCTTAATTTCCGCCTTCTTAACTCTAGGATCCTGACCGGAGATCGAACACGGGCCTGCTGCGTACAAGGTAGCGACGCAACCTCGAGACCACAACGGTGGACTACTAGCATATTTTTTAGAGCAAGTGGTAATCAATTTCCTAAACGATTTAATAATCGATTTATTGATAAGATTGTTGTGCAAGTGTGATTTACTAGTACATTCCATACTTTTAAGAAACATTTTATACCGTTGAGGTTATAGTTAAATATTTAAAACAATAAAATTTGTACCTGTTGTGGCAGTCGTCCTCAACAAATCAGGTTTGTATAAAATATTCAGCTACACCTTTCGGAACCGGTTCCATTGTCAAGTATCCAGTGAACAGCTTTGAAAATGGAACTGGTTCCGAAAGGCCTAGCTGAATATTTTATACAAATCTGATTTGTTGAGGACGACTGCCAAACCAGGTAAAAAAAAATTGTTTTAAATGGTACATTTCAGTTTCGATTTTTATAAAATAATATATATTTTTTTAAATATCACATCATTGATAATATGAAGATTATGCTTACATTTATATCAGTATTCAGTGAATTATGCAACGCATGTAAATTGTCATGGAAACTGCAATATTTAGTTGTATGACAGATGTGTTGAGATTACGTGAGGTTACCATGACAACGGCAGATACTGTGCAATGTTGCATGACAGGTAACCGGGTTATGGCTCCGCCATTATTGTTTACAACGTGTTATGCATTTGTTTACTTATTCAAATGCTGAACGCATGATTCAGTTATACACCAATTAGGTCTCAACCATACAAGCGTTTTATTTAAGGCAAGATTAAAAGTCCTATCCCGACAATGTTAAAATGTAAAATTTAAGATTTTCTCGGAAACTATTTGAGGTATAAATGTGAATTTTTTTACACTGTTCAGATACATGTTTAATAAGTTTACTGAAGCACTTTTGAGTTACATTCCTTCTTACTTTTGGAAATATAAATTTTCAGATACATGTTTAATAAGTTTATTGAAGCACTTTTGAGTTACATTTCTTCTTACTTTTGGAAATATAATTTTTTTAAATTTCAACAATTTTTTTTTAATTTTTGCAAGTTTTCATAAAAAATAACCAATAATTGTAACAGCACCAAAGTGGTTCCATATCAACAGATTTAAATACTATACATGCTGAAAAATGTTCATACATCTTTATAGTTTCTGAGAAAACCGGTATTTTTGTGAATATTTTAGTTTATCGAAAAAAAAACAGTTTAAGTAAAACATTCGTTGTGTAAAATTAGTGTTCCAGCCTTACTTTTAATTTTTTTTAATACAGAGTGTCCCATTCAAACCTCCCACATTTTAATTAATCATAACTAATAAAATATGTGGAATTATGAAATGAGGCCGGTATTAAACGAAACAGAAACTCAAAGAATTTTCATTGCCACACACTAAAACACCTCTATATGTGCACCATTAGTAGCATGAACAATATCACGTCTGTATTCGATTTCGTGCCACGTTCTGTCCAACATGTCCATTGGTACTGTTTCAATTGTGTCAAGGATACGGGTTCGTAAATCATGAAGATCTTGTACTGGAGTCGCAAACACATGAGCTTTTACATACCCCCAGAGGAATAAGTCTTGTGGAGTGATGTCTGGCGAACGTGGTAGCCAGCAAATTGGTACGCCGCGTCGAATCCACGTATCTGGGAAGGATTCCGAACATCCAGGCTCCAGTGTGGTGGGGTTCCATTTTGCTGAAAGATTACTTAGGGTTGCAGATCAGCTACTTGGGGGTACAAGAACTGTTCCAACATGTCTTGGTATACGGGCCAGTTATTGACTTCTCATGGAAGAAAAAATGACCTATAATCCTGTTCTTCATCAGGCCGCACCAAACGTTTACTTTTGGGCTATCCCGGACGTGTTCACGGTAGACGTGTGGATTTTGCGTACCCCAGATCCTTACATTGTGCCGATTAACAGATCCTGATACATGGAACGTTGCCTCGTCAGAAAACAAGACGTTTCCAAGAAATTGAGGGTCCTTATCAATACGATCCAGCATTTCAATAGCGAATGCCTGTCGTCGTGGCCTGTCATCTGGCTTTATTTGTTGAACAATTTGCACCTTGTAGGGGTACAAACGAAGCTGCTTATGAAGCACTCGATGCACAGTTGATCTCGGCACATTGAACTGCCGGGAAGCTTGGCGAATTGATTTTTGTGGACTTCTCTGAAATTCTGCTCTAATTTCTTCAATATTTTCTTCTGAAACACGTGTACGAGCACCTCCTGATTCTTTTTTAACGCTTCCAGTCGCCAGAAACTTCTCAAGCCATGCCTTAATGGTCTTCCCATGAAGTGTATTTCCTCCATATTTTCTCCGGTAATTTTTTGCAGTGTAATTATCGACTTCGTCTCTTCATACCAGAAAACAGTTTGTGCTCGTTGCTGAGGAGTCGCCAATTCATTTTATGTCATTATTGTCCAAAATGCGACAGATGAATTATCTGCAACAAAGAAAACAAAAATGCTTTGAGTTTCCCTTTATTTTAATACCAACCTCATTTCATAATTCCGCATACTTTGAGAGTTATGATTAATTAAAATGTGGAAGGTTTGAATGGGACACGGTGTACTTAAAATGAGCATATATCAATGATACTTATATCAATTTGTGCAGTTTATTTCAAAGTATTTAAAAGTACAAAAAAACAAATTTGAGAAATGTATACTAAAATCACATTTTAATCTCCCCTTAATCTCTATTATAGTTTATTTGTTATAAGGAAGGAAAGATCCCGCCAACTCGTTTCAACACGGATAGAAGGAAATCCAATGATGTTTCAGGAAAGTGGGTGGTTTTAGGTGATCTCGGCTACAGGGTGAGTGATCACTGTTTGCCCCATAGTCAATGTATAGTGGATTCAGTGTTTTAGTTTACAGGCGGCGCAAAGGCAACTGTTTCCCTCTGGTTTAAAATATAACATTGTTACTGCCAGATAGTGCCGGGGAGTTGTTATTGTTAGCGGCTTCTAAGACATCGCTCCAATCACCAAAACTAAAAACAATTCTCTGCCAATAATGTCATCGCATTTTTAAATGACTTTCCATGTCTACTACACGTGGTTATAATTATCTTAACAGCTTTGCAACTTTTGTCTGTTGCAACATTATTTTAATATAGTATGTTAGTGCCAGTGAATAAAATGTGACAACGCCGCTTATATGCATAAATACCTACCTAACCACAAAACAAAGCGCCTGTAAACTAAAATACTGAGTCCACTATACCTGTATAGTCTATATAGGCTACATATATGGTTATTCTGTAAGAGCGTGCAGTAATTAAAATGTATAATTGCAATTTTAATACATTAAAACGATATAAAGAAGAGAATGAATGCCGAATAACGGCAATTGTGATGCGATTTATGCGCCGTGCAGCCGATTGTACAAAGTGGGACCATAAAATAAAGAGGACAGTATGGAAGAGATAGGTGTAGAACCCATTCTCCATCACATATAAAACTACCAGAACAACTGGAAAGCCCATCTTCAACAAATACCATCTCGTAGATTTCCAAAAGCTATGCTTCCTAACTATCCTCATGACAAAAGTTCGTTGGGACGTCCTAAAAAGCTCTGGTTGGAAAATTCTTCTCTGAGACCCGTAACAGGCCACATGGCCTAATAATTGCATGGATGATGTTGGATTAAATAAGCATTGTTATATTCTTACGCATACGTAATGCAGAATACATTGGAATTTCAGTTGTTTGAAAATTGCCGCTTTCTGTAATTAAAAAAAAATTGAAACGTGGAGAGAATTAAATTATTTTGAATGTTTTCAAATAGTTCAGTGAAAAATATCCTACATTAACCATTGAGGATGTGGTGAAAACATCAGAATTTACAGGCGAGTCAGCATGGAGCATATATTCTGTTCGTAATGAAATTGCAAATGAATAATATCTATCGACATCATGAAAAAGGCGTAAACGTCTGATTAGGAAGGCCCATATTTATTTTTTTATTAAATAAATAAGAAAATGCAGGAAGTTCCTAATTACTGTTCATCTTACCTTGTATTCAGTATCATTTCCTGTAAAATACGATGTTGCCTAAGGACAATGTATCTTTCGATGACAGTTCCCTACACAATTCAGTCATATGACGGGTAAACGTAACACCACGGTTCCTCCAATCGGTGGAATAATACCTTATGCAAGTTGGTTTTACAGTACAACTGGAATTTCAACACTATTTAAAAACATCATTGAATTCAAAATTTAAAAAAAACAGAGGAGGAAAATCAAGTTTCGCCAAGCACGTTACAAACACAGGTCATAAATTCAACACAATCGACAACACCCTTTCAATAATACATAGAGATAAGCATCTTAGAGGAAATAGAAATATTGAAAGAAACAAGGAATTATAACCTGCTGAACGAAAACACCCTACCAGATCAACCAATTATACAACATACTCGTAAAATACAATCAGTACTGAATAGAATACTTTGAAAATGGCACTAATTGTGAAAGGCCTAGCTGATTATTTTTAAATAATTTTAATTTGTTGAGGACGACTGCCATCACAGGTACAATTTTTAAGGTTTTATATATTTAACTGGAACTTAGCTCGGAATTAGTATAGAATGTTTGCTAAACTGATGAGGACAGATACAAAACTAAAATTACATAACATCACATCAAAAGCTGCTCTAAAATACGGAAGTGAAATTTGGATTTTAAATAAAAAAGAATTCTCATAAACTTAAAGAGTAAGACGATCCCTGTTAGGAATTTATAGACTGGATCACCAAAGGAACACTATTATTAGAGACTATTTAACTCATGCCACAATTGGGAGTAAATGGCCAATCACGTTTCAATGGATTTTTTTTACAACCAATGACAGTCGTGTTTCACCTGGATACTTATCGAATTCTGTTTACCAAAATAAAGAAAGTTCCTCCTTTTTAATATTCCGAACAGGTCAAAGCATTATTTTGCAGTGACAAACTCCAACAAATATTTTGGATATAGCAAATAATGAACAGATCCCTTCGAACTACACATTTGATAATTGTGTGTTCAATAATTGTGTTTTTAAATAATGATTTTACTAAGTTGTTTCCTAAAAAAATCAACTGAATGCAAAGAAATAGACTTCCAAAATTGGCATTCCAATATTCTCCAAAAGGACATAGGGACCTAGGAAGCCCATAATATCGGTGGGAAGATCAAGACCATCTTCTTTAGTTTTACCGTCACAGGCCACATGGCCTAAAAACAAATTTGTTCATCCTGGTGGTGATGATAGTATAAAATGTATGTCCGGTTGTGTTGTGTGGAATACGGTATAAGTAACTGATTAATTCGCTATTCTGAGAACGCACCTCGCAGGTTCCAGTGTATTCAAGGCCATAAATGTAAATTTCCTTGCTTATATCTTAATGCTGCAGGTATGAATGCCGCGTTACTCCCACTATAATTTTAGCACTAGGAAATCTGGGACCGCGTGCTGATATAAATAGAGAAGCTCTCGTGAACAAATAAGCCGGCCGGCCGGCACACGTAGCCTTCACAATGCTCAAATTGGCATTATGCTTGTATTGAGTAATTACAAAAAGCTTGCATGCTCACACCAACAAAACACTTGGCAAAAAATAAATCTTCCTTCTGGCAGGTCAAGAGGCGACACACTTCCTACTTCCTATTCATAGTCGGAACTCTTTAGTCATATGTTTTTAGCATCACCATACAGCAAAAGTTCGCTACTCGCACACATTCATGAAATCACAGTAACTACAGCTAATACTAATAAAATTTATATAAAATTTCGTTGAGGTGAATAGTAATAAAATAAAAAAAAATATGTACCATTTGGCAGGTGCCGTCGTCCTCAACTGTGTAAAAATATTATATTTAAAATGTTATCTGGAGGCATTTCGGAAGTTAGCTTCAATCATCAGCAGGATGAGTATCTGCTACTAGTTGTTGTTTACGACGATATAGACTCAAAGGGCCCGTAGTAGTGTCTGTGGAGTTGCTACTACAGACACTTTGAGTCTACATCGTCGTAAACAACAACTAGTAGCAGATGATGGAAGTGAACTTCCGAAAGCCTCCAGATAACATTTTAAATATATTTTTATACAGTTGAGGACGACGGCACCTGCCAAAAGGTACATATTTTAAGTTTTTATTTCGTAACTACAGCTAGAACATTTAAAAAGAAGACCAGAGCAGAATCAAGTTTAAAATTTTATAAAGTTATGGCAGTTCCAGCATTGTTATATCTATCTATCTATAATGGCGAAGCTCATTGTTGAGCCATAGCCTCTCCTTTATAGGGAGTTAATAGACCAAGTTAATTTTTTTAGTTGCCTTTTTTGCTCGTAGATGTCATGCATGGCATACGGTCAACACGCCGACCCAATGAGACATCTAACAGGCAACTATGGTATTACTAGGACGTTGATGTCGGTAAATTTTGCTTAGAGTCCTCTTTATTCAGGCTTAAGGATCTTCTACGAGGCTGCAAATCTTCAGACTCGGGACCCACGGTTTAAAGTCCTTCCCGTATAACTAGTTCCTTAGACTTTTCCGTAAAAAATCCATCGGCCCAGGCCGGGTATGAACCCGCGACCCTCGGAACCAGAGAGGAGCATAACCACTAGTCCACCGCGGCCAACTAGAATAGGAGAATGGAATTAAATAGAGTCAACAGAAATGAAATTTTTATGACCTACCAAATTATATAAATTACTAATATCCTATATTATATAAAATGTACTAAATGATAAGGGATAAACTAAATTATATCAAATAAGAAACGAATATATCCGAAATGATCTCAACATCTTTCCCCTGCATAAAAATATTTTGGATTATAGAAGTAGAAGGAATTCCCACGTATTGAGGATGCCAACATTCTGCATTCCAAGACAAGCTTATGGCTACAAAGGAACAGGAAGGCGGAATCTGGGACGACCAAGGAAGCGTTGGAAACAGTCCATTTAATTGTGATATAGGCCGGAACAGGAGAATCTCCTAAACCGTGAAAACCACTGCAGACGTCAGTCTTAGTTTAATTTATGTAATACTAGCTAATACCCGGCGTGCGCTGCTACTCTTAAATAAATGTTAATGTGTTTTTACCACCAGCTGTGCGCTGTTATGCTTGCCCGGGAATCTGCTTATCCCTATCTTCTTAGCATCAATGAAAGACAAAAATGGTTATTGTGAGTTATCCGTAGAAGATAAACATATGCTGTTGCGGACTTTTTTTGTAGAGTTTTTTGAGATATTAAATTCTATGTACATTAATTTGGTGAATTTGTTATGGTTTAGTCAGCGTAAGCCATTTAAGCGTCAAAATAGGACTTTATTTCACGTTTTTCACTACAAAGGGTGATTATTTGAGTGAAGGGTTGAGTATTACAACTCTCTTATAGCCTATGTTCATCCCGGGAATCTCCTGAACATTTTGCAAAAAAACCCCATCACAATCGGATCAACGGTATGGCCGCGCATAAAGTAGGCCTACGAACAAACAAACATTCATTTTTATATAGCCTAGGCTATTAGATAGACCTATACTTATAAGTTAATTGTAGGTCTGTGTGTTATGATATTGTTGTAAATATTTTCTATATTTAATATTTTCCCTGGTTGACTGGAAGAGATTCCTTATGGATTTAACTCCATCAGTTTACTTACTTAGTTACTTACTTACTTACTTACTTACTTACTTACTCACTGGCACTATCGAACCCGTAGGTTCATGGCCGCGCGGACATAAGCTCTCCATACATCCCCATCCTGAGCTAATGCTTTCCAATCATTCCCTGTATAATCTACTTCCCTCAAATCATAGTTAATGTTATTCTCCCACCTCATTCTTGGTCTACCAACTGGGCGTTTTCCCTCTGGCTTTCCTACAAGAAGTTTCCATGCACGTCTTTCATTCCCTATACGCGCAACATGTCCTGCCCATCGTAGTCTACGAGACTTAACTGTTCTTATTATATCTGGATTCCTATAAAGACCATGTAGTTCATTGTTATGTAGTCTTCTCCATTCACCTGTGTGTTCATCTCTCTTTGGTCCAAAAATTTTCCTAAGAACTTTATTCTCAAATACTCGTAATCTCCTTTCCTCCCTTAAAGTAAGAGTCCATGTTTCGCATCCATATAATATAACTGGTAGAATAATAGTTTTATATATTTTCAGCTTAACGTTTTTTGAAAGGAGTTGGGACATCAAGAGTCTCTGCAATGCATAATAGCACGCATTTCCAGAATTGAGCCTATGTTTAATTTCTTTGTGCATCTCATTCCTATTTGTGATTATTGTTCCCAGGTATTTGAATTCAGCCACTTCCTCATAATTTCCCTCATTTGTCATTAGCTGTCCATTTCCATTATATAATGAATTTCTACGTGTGACCATATATTTAGTTTTATTGATATTTACTTCCAATCCTAATTTCTTAGTGTTACTCAACAGTGTGTGCGTATTGTCCCCTAGTATCTCCTCGCTATCGGCCATCAATACTACATCATCAGCATAAACTAATAGCTTATTAATACCATTCAGTTGTAAGCCTTCCTCATTCTCTAAAGATTTAATGGCATCAGTTTAAATAAATTATTATTATTTATTTATTAGCAGGTTTCTCAATGTTTCACATTTTCCTGCGCCCAATTAGTCCATATTCAACTGTCATCCTCCTACATATCTCTCTAACATTGCAAACTCCATTGTCCAATCCTTTATCCGTCATGTTGCTCAAACACCATCAATCCCCGTTATATTTGGCTATCCTCTACTTCTTCTTCTACCAAGTGGCACCCATTCTAGTGCTATTCTTGGGAATCTGTCTTCTATTATTCTTTTTACACGACCATACTATTTTAATTGTTATTTTTTTATGAAATCCATAATTGAAATTTGAATATTCATACTTTAATTAGCCTGCACTGTTTCTTATTTTACCTCTTCTAGAAATTTCAGCTCAACTGCTCCAGAAATCCATTTCTGCCTAATTTAATTTACTTATTGTTCTAGATTTTAATTCCCATGTTTCTGCACTGTAGTCATTGTACTCATCTATTATTGTAATATTTTTTTAGAACTTAGGCCTATATTCTGATCCCATAAAACAGCATTCAATTTCGATATTGAAGATTTTCCCTTATTTATCCTCTCATTAATTTCAGCATCATGACTTCCATCTACTTAAGTCGTCCATTAAATTCGTCCGGCTGAACATTGTGAGAGAGATGAGTTTAGAAAATTTTTACATGGTCGGGTTTCCAGCCCAGACGCACAACCACATTCCCTAGTGGGTCGGGGATTTATTTCGGAGTTTCATTAGAAGAACAAAAGGCTGCACAAGAATGGATCGGTTAAAGAATGAAGATATAAAAACAGAGTTAAATATGTATTCATTAAATGATAAAATCAAAGGATATAGAGAAAAATTGTTTAGACATGTAGAAAGAATGAATGTAACAAGATTACCAAAAGCAGCATTTAACTACAAGCCAAGAGGTTCAAGGAATGTAGGAAGGCCAGTGAAAAGATGGACAGAACAACTGTGAGGCGGAACAGGCATTTTGCCTAGCCCGTAAAGTGAAGAAGAAGGAGAAGACTTCCATCTGCACAAATTTTTGTCCCCAAATATACTTATTCGTCATATGCTTTTATTTTTCCATGTCTGTCTTCTTTTATCTCTTATTACCATATGCTTTGTTTTCCAAATTAATTTTTAATCACAATTTTTCATATTCCCCCATCAGTTATTATTAAAATAGTGAAACCCGAGTGTAGAGTGTACGCTGATATGTGAACGTTGAAACCAAGCACATAGGAAAAGTTGTCTACAACGCAAACTAAGATAATTTATTGCATCTCGTAAATTTGGGGTGAACTAATGTCCTTTTATTAGTTTGCATTCTCCCTGTGTGTTTTTTTGTTCGCTTGCTGATCCCTTTGATCATTCAATCAAGCAAATCAGTCAACACTGGAGGGAATACCGTACCATCAAGTTGAACAATGCAAATACTCCATCTGACTTGCAAACAGCGTTCGTAATGGCATTGCTTAATCAAATAAGGGAATGTAATAAAACAATACTCACTTATTTTTCCATTTTGTTTCGGGATCAATTGCTCATCCCTGAAAACAACAGTAGTTTTCATACAATTGTTAAATTGTATATAGCATGCGCATGGATGTAACTAAATCACTGGCACTCTCGAACCCGTAGGTTTACGGCCGTGCGGAAATAAGTTCTTCTTCCATACATTTCTGAGCTATCGAGCTAATGTTTTCCAATTAACCCCTGTAACCCCTGTTTTATTCCCCATTCGTGGCACATACCCTACCCTTCGCAGTCTACGAGAGTAAACTGTATTATGTCTGGTTTCCCATAAATATCATGTAGCCCACTGTTATATGGTCTTCTCCATTCGTCTATCTGTTCATCTCTCTTCAATACAAACATTTGCCTAAGAGTCTGGAGAACCAGAGGTCCACGGTTCGATTCCTGGTTCAGACAATTTTTCTTTTCACAATATCATTATAATATTTTCCTAAGAACTTTATTCTCGAATTCTCCTAATCTTTTTTTTTCTCCTCCCTTAAAGGAAGAGTCAATGTTTCGCATCCATATAATATAACTGGGATAATAATAATTTTATATATTTTCAGTTTAATGTTTTTGAGAGAAGTTGGGGCGATAAGAGGGCCTGTAATTCGTAATAACATTCATTTACAGAATTGAGCCTACGTTTAATTTCTTTGTGCATATCATACCTGTTTGTAATTGTTGTTCCTAGATATTTAAATTCAGCCACTTCTTCAGAATATTTATCATTAACTGTCCATTTCAATTATATAAAGTATTCCTATGTGTGGCCATTTATTTAGTTTTACTTGTGTTACTTAATAGCCGCATGAATATTTGCTTCCTGATTTTACGTATTCGCAATCTTACTTTCCGTTTTTTTTTTCACATCTTTATGTAAATAACTCACTGGCACTATACACCCCGGAGGTTCATGGCCGGGTGGACATAAGCTCTCTATATTTCTCTTATCTGAACTGACGTTTTTCCAATCATTTCCTGTATAATTTACTTCCTCAAATCATGGTTAACAGTATATTCCCACTTCATTCTTATCCTACCTATTGGGGTATTTTCCTCTGGATTTCCTACAAGCAGTTTCCTTGTCCCTCTTTCTTTTCCCATTCGTCTAATTTGTCTTATCCTTTTCAATGTAGGAGACTTAATTAATCTAATTAGATCTGGTTTCCCATAAGGATCTTAAAGCCCACTGTTATGTGAAGTCAGTCTACTATACAGTTCTTAGGAGGACCCTCAAGTAATATGAGGTTGTCTCCACCTTTTTAGAAAATAGACAATATATGTCAGCCCTGCATGTCAACCGCCTTTACCTAACAGCATAATATCTGATTGTAATTTCCGTTAGAGGATGAATCGATCCCAAAACTTGAAATACTGATCCCGCCGAAAATCGAACATGGACTTTTCGCCTTCTAGCCACCATCATCATCATCATCCGTCACGAATTAGGCCTTTGTAAACCTGTTTCGGCCCCATCTAGCATCCTTTTAAGAGGTCTTCCTGGTCAACAATGTCCTTTTGGTGTATACTGCATTATCATTTTTGAGTTTCTTGATTTATCCATTCTCTTTACATGGTCTAACTAATTTAATTTACATCTGTTGATTTTTTCTTCTACTGATTCTACTTGTAATTGTTCTAAAACGTATTCATTCTTTTTTTCGATCTAAAAGAGTGTATCCTGCTGTCGTTTTGAGAAATGTCAGTTCCGTTGCTTTGATTCTGCTCCTGTCTCTTTTTTCTTAATGTCCAAATCTTACTTCCGTATAAAAGGAAGGGTAATGCTATTATATATTTTTATTTTTATGGATTTTTGTAATAATTTAGCTTTTAAAGTATTATTTATTATTCCGAAGTTTTGTATAAATTTGGTGATTTTCTTGTTCACATTTTTTTTTTCATTTTGTTAAGATATTTCACAACCTAAATAGTTGAAATTTTGTATTTGCACTAGGCATTGATTATTGTGTATTAGCTTACTTCTGATTGGATCTTCTCCTAAGAATATTAATACCATTACTTTAGACTTTTGTACTGAAATTTCCATTCCAAAATATTTTAATATTTTATTTAGTGTATATAGTCCTATTTGTAAGTTATTCTATGAATTGGAAATTATAACTTGAACAACTTTTATAAGATTCATGATGTGTTCCGTTGAGGTTTATTCAAAATTAATATAAAATTATAGAATATTCTATAATTTTATATTAATTATAACTTGATCATCTGCGAAGAGTGGAGTATTTACTGGTTATTATGATTAATGGTGTATAGATTAGGTTCCATTTAGAAATTATTTAATTCATGTAAATATTAAATAGTGTTGGTGATAGTGGGCAACCTTGTCGAACTGCATTATTAACACATTTTCTTTCGGAGATGCGATTATTTATTTTGACATTTATTTTATTGTATTATATTGAAGTATATTTCCTTAAGCAACTACACTACGGGGGGCACGCCGTAGCGTAGTGGTTAAGGCACTGAGCTACAAGCCGGAGGGTCGAGGATTCAAGTCCCGTTGGGGTCAGGATTTTTAAACTGACCCAAACTCTCTGGCGGCCCTATGGCTCTGGGGTCGACTCAGCCTCTAACGGAAATGAGTACGAGACGCTTGTTCTGGGGGTAAAGGCGGCCGTCACGCAGGGCTGACAACCCGGCTGACATAAAATGCCGATTGTCTAGAAAAAGTGGGAGCCTTAACCTCCTACTACCCCTAGGGCCTCCGGGCCTGTTGTGGGATCACTTGTTTTTTTTAACTACACTACGACCTGCCCCCGTCGCCGTTATGTAGTTTACTTCAACCGACACGTTTAAATAACAGGCACGGGAAATCAGTGCTTCCCCAATTTATTTCATACTTTGTTTAAGGCATTGTTATTTATATGCGCTGGGGTAGTTATTCATTCAATAAAATACTCCAAAGACCTCCGTTATATTGGAAACCTTATTTTCAAATACCTTTAATTTCCTCTTGTTTAATAACACTGGTCTACACTCAAAATCTATCTGAGCTAAAAATAGTTAATTCCTATTGATTTCGATGTGAAATAAACGACTATGATGTTTCAAGTGTTTCCTTAGCTTTCGCTCTTGAAAACCAGAATTTAATTTTATGATAGAGGGAAATTTTGTAATGTTCGTAATTTTGTTCTCGTTACAAATATAGGTTCTCATCACAAAGTTACCATATTTTGTTTCTAGAGGAGCCATTTTGTTTACATAAATATCCTTTACTGTGCTCAGAGACGTAACTGCTCTTCTTTATCAGTATTTTTTTTGTGTTTGAAGTAAATTTCCACAGGTAAAATATTTGAAGACAAAATTCCCACATCTGAGTTACGTTAAGTTCGAAGAGTGAATCTTTGTTGGCCTCAAATTCGAAAACTGCTTAAGGATGGAACATTTCATAGGGTCATTAAAGGTAAAGAAAGAACAGCTTGAGAATCCTTCAAAAAGTTGTTCACAATTTCTTGGGAATTCAAAGAGCTGAAAATTACAATATAGCTGTTAATGAACTTCTGAGGTCATATCAAAAGCTACGCTGTAATATGTCGCTCAGATCCGCTTTTTGGACTTGCATCTCGACTTATTTCCAAGGAATTCTGACGCTTTGAGTCATGAGCACGGAGAGGGCTTCCAATAAGACATTCCAGGAATAGTAAGAAGATATCAGGGCAAATGGAACTCATATATGCTTGCAGGCTATTGTTGAAACGTCATGAGAGATGCCTCAGAAGTAGATTACAAAAACAAATCCTCTAGACTTCTAGAGAATAGTTAAATAGATAACATTTCAAAGGGAAAAGTTTCACATATACATATATAAATATCTTCGAACCAAGAACTAACAAAAAAATCTAGTGTCATATTCCTGTTCTTCGACCTCAATTTGGTTGGAATTGACTGTTTTTGTAAAGGATAGAGACAACTTTAACTTTTTTGTAGATCAGTGTAATTTCTAACTTTGTTATAGGAACATTTTAGCGTTCCCTCCAACTCAATCGGCCTTAAGTTTACAATTTATTGACAATTGCAAATTAGATATATTCCAACTTAAATTCTACCCCCCTTAAAAATAAAACGTTACAACTTTTCGACCTCAATTTGGTTGGAATTGACTGTTATTGTAAAGGATAGAGACAACTTTAACTTTTTTGTAGATCAGTGCAATTTCTAATTTTGCTCTGTGTGGAATGCCCTTTTTGGCTGGATTATACTCTAAGGGTTTAATTTTAGAAATGGTTTTATTGAGATATTTAAATGTTTTTTTTATTCTATTCTTCTACAAGTGCAATTGTCAATGCAATTTCAATTAGCTGACCTTCAAGGAGGAACCGATTTTTATTAAAGTTATTTATAATTAGCTCATGTTGAAGCCCCTGTAAGAGGGTCAATAATTTTAGCAGAAATCTTACTAAACTTGGGAGGATACAGGGTTAGCCAGCAACTGTTTCGTAGGTCAGATAAGTATACAGAGATATTAACATGATATATTAACAAATTCACTTTTAAATCAGACCGGTAATAAATTTCTTCTTGAAGACAGATTCTGTAAATAACAACAAAGTGGCGATAGCGAAACGTCGACATTTTTTATTTTTTTATTTTTAGAAACGACACTCCTTTACGACGATGTCGCGCTTTACCTAATGTACCTTTTAACTTGTTGGCGCTTTCTCAATTTCCTCCGAGATAGGGTTACCAGACTTTTGAGAGTACAAATAGGGTAAAGCAAGGTATTTTAGTGTTACAGGTAATTTCATCATGGTAAATTGAAAGTGCAACGATATTGAGGTTCCAAGTTAAATTTTACAGCTCTTCAAGACTACAGGATATACCTGCTAAAAATACAAACTTTCTTTTTTAATGTCCTCTCTAGCACAATAGACCGTGGTGAATTTCCAAATTAACCACCACGAAATTAGGTACGTCATTAAAATTCGTCCTTTTACCCTAGTCGTTTTCAGGGTAAGGCCGTTTGTACTCTTCCTTTTTTTTTAGTAGCCTAGATTATACTCCTCTTTGATACTCTGCATGAGTTTTTAACTTGGTGGAATTTGTTCGAAATATTTGAAGTTTATTTTTTTTAACCAAATTGAGGGAAACTGTACCTTACAGGCATTATTTTTTTTTATCCATTGCCACCAGATGATCCTACTTTTCCGGCATTGTATTTTGGGGTTGGTATAATTCGCCCATCGAGGTTGGGGAACTGAAAAGCGCGATTAAGATATATATATATATGTATATATATATACATATATATATATATATATATATATATATATATATATATATGCTTCTGGATCCCTCTTTTGGGATAATTTCCGTGGATGGTATATTTTTTTGGGGATTTTTCCTCACCTATAAGACAAATACCAGGAAACTTTAAGACCCAAATGTCCCCGAAAATCGTCTGACCATTATAATCATCATCATATTCGCCATGTTAATTATGAATGTGTGTGTGAATGGTGTGTTTCGTATACATTTTGGCCCTGACATTGAGCTGATCACTCATTAGGGGAGGTCCTCCATTTCCTTGTATAGTTAAAATAGTAGGCCTATATGTGTGATACATAGCTTAAAATCCCCTTCTCGACAAGTCGTGCCACTATAAGGCCCGGGTGGCGTGTGGAATGTAATATGTACCTATAAGGTGAGAGGTTAAACTGAGTTGAAAAACAAGAATGAGGACATAAGATACCAATAATATAGATCCAGCACAGCGTATGGAATTTGGAACATGTAAACATAAGATGCTACTCGTTGGACCGGCACGAATTGCTATAGAAAGTATTATTATTTTGTGACGTCACAAGAAATACCTGGTACTGCAGCCGTCGAATTATGTTTTTAAATGAGAGAAAGTGTTGATGACACGAATTAAGAAGCCGGAATTGTAATACGACACGTGCCTTCTTCTTATCTATACTGTTTGTTTCATAAACATCCAATAAATATACGTGTACATTATAATCACTTTGAAGCGTTAAGAGAATCTTCCCGGATTTATTTTCAAAAGCTCAGCTCGTGATCAGAGAAATGGCGAGAGCAAGGTTTCAAACTATATTAACGCTACAATGTACAGTATCTAAAAAAAAAAAAAAAAGAGGGAGATAATTGTAGTAATGTAAGATATATATCAGCAAATTTCGAAGGAATGGCCAATATATAAAATAATAATCATGTAGCTCACTGTTAAGTAGTCTCCATTCGCCTGTCTGTTCATCTCTCTTTGGTCCAAACATTTTCCTAAGAACTTTATTCTCAAACATGTCATACTCGTAATATTTTCTCCTCCCTTAAAAGTAGGAGTCCATGTTTCGCATCCATATAACATAAACTAGGATAATAACATTTATATATATTTTCAGTTTAAAGTTTTTTGAGAGAAGTTGGGACGACAAGAGTCCCTGTAATATGTAAGAGCATGCATTTCCAGAATTTTGTAGACCAAGAATGAGGTGGGAGAATAATATTAAACATCGTTTCAGGGAAGTAGATTATATTTATTATTCAATGCCACCACGTTATAATTTCGACAAAATTGCACAAAATTTTCGAAAAAGGCTTAAAAAATCTAAAATTTTGTGCAAGTACAATAAGTTATTATATATATATATGTGTGTGTGTGTGTGTGTAACTTATTAATCTAGAAAGATTTTCTCCTGATATGGCGTTATTGTAACCCACTTCTTAGGTTGGGGCGCATGGAAGGCGGAGTTACTCTGCCCCGATGATATATGATTGATGAAGGTAATGATGCGCCAGGAGAGGCCATAATCCTAAACTTAATGAATATGATGATGGCCAGATGATGTTCGGGGACCGTTTTGGCCTTAAAGTTTCCTGACATTTGTCTTACAGATGAGGAAAAACCCCGAAACAACATCACCCAGGAAACTTGTTCCGACCGGGGATCAAACCCGGGCCCGCTGCGTGACAAGGCACCACGCTACCTCGCGACCACAGCGATGGACTAGCGGATTATACATGGGTTGATTGGAAAACGATATTTTTCTTTCAAATGTTCTAATTTTATTTTCTTTGGTTTTGGGTTTGTGGTAATGGAAGTTAATTTTGTTGCAGGTCTCGGAAAAGGAGGCCGAGTTCATCCCAGGACGACAAAGAGGATTACATGGATGAATGCACGGCGGCGCTGGTGCTGATGAGCTTGTCGTGCAGCCCCAACTCACCCAACTTCAACGGTGAGCTACAATCACTCCTCGCATGTAATATATTTTCTTTCAGTAGATAAGAGCACACAGAATGAGGCCAAGTGGCCACCACCCACATTGTTATGTACACTACCTTGCAAGGACTAAGTATTTAGCGCAAGGTCCCGGACCTTGCGAAACTAGTGATTCAAGGCCTAGCGCAATTTTTTATTGCGAAAGTTTTAGACCGGCATCTGGGTAGTGAAAGTGTTAATGCCCCCTCCCCCTTAGGATTCCCTCATCATTCATTCTGACTCGAGGTCGCGGACTCTGTGTCGTTGACGAAATCTACTGCTATAGCATAGCTTTGAACATCTTAAAAAACTATATAAATGGAAGCCTACCATAACTAGAGCTGTTGGTAGACTTAAGATGAGATGGCAGAATGATGTTTGGGAGGATTTGAAGAAGATGAGGGTGACAAACCTGAAATTGGCAGAAGATAGAAGAGTCTGGCGGAAGATTATTGAGAAGGCCAAAACATTCCATTTTAAAGTTGTAGTGCCTTAAGATAATGATGAATATTATTATGATTATTAAATCATAACTTATGAAAATTTAAGGCCCAAACGGTCCCCGAGCATCATCTGGCTATCATCCTCTTCTCCTTCTACTACAAGGTTTAGGCTATGCAGCCTGTTCCGGCGAAGTTAAAAGTGGAGTCCATCTTCTACGTGGTCGGCCAACATCTCTTGTTCCTCTGGGATTATACAGGAAGGTTCTTTTTGGTATTCTTTCGTTGTTCATTCTCATTAAGTGTTCTGTCCATTTCTTATTATTTTCGCTGATTTTATCTTCAATTTTATATATATTTAATTATTCTCGTATAGTTTCATTCCTTATTCTATCCGCTCTTGTGCATCCTTTCACATTATGTAAAAACAGCATTTCCGCAGTCTGTATCCTGCTTTTATCCCTTGATTTCATTATCCAATTTTCACTTCCATACAACAACAAAGGAACAGCCATTGTTTTATATAATCTGGCTATCATAATCATCATTATCATTTTCACCATGTTTAGTATGAATGTATGTCTGAGTGGTGTATTTCGTCTTAATGTTGTGTTGTCTTGGAGGAGTCCCTAAATTGAGTCTTCCATGCACTTGTGTGGTCAAAAAAGTATTATGTGATCTATAGTTAAAATCCCTGTCCCGACAGATCGTGCCACTGCAAGATCCGGGGGGGGGGGCGTGTGGAACATAAAAATACCTATAAGGTGAGAGGTTAAATTAAAAAAGAAGAAATCATAACTACCCATCAAAAAAATAAAATAAGCTTTCCATACATCGCTATCCTGGGCTAATGTTTTGCAATCATTGCCTGGATTATGTACCTCCCTACAAAATTATAGGTAAGGGGGTTATCTCCCCAACCGTATGTTGACCTACCTACTGTGCGCTATGGCTCTGGTTTTGCAACAGAGATTTTCAATACATCCTTTTTAATCCCTATTCTTGCCACATGACCTGCCCTTCGCAGTCTACGAGACTTAACTGTTCTTCTCACATCTGATTTCCCAGGAATATATGAATGATGATGACTCTAATGGAAACAAATATACAATCTTTCTTTTTTTGTGTCTTTCTTTTTTTGTGTCTTTCTTTTTTTGTGTCTTTCTTTTTTTGTGTCGTACATTTACAAAACGTAAAATAATTTTACGTTTTGTAAATGTACGACACAAGTTTTACTGTTTTAGTTCACTTCCGAAGGGAGCCATACTCAGGATTTTTACGCACTACATCGAACGATTTTTAACCGGCTTGGAACCAGAAGCGAGCCTAGCCCACCAGTACCGACTACGTACAATTTTCTTTTTATCAATGCCTTCAGGTTGTCTTATAACATTTCTGGTATTCTCTCCTGGCTTTTGGGGAATTGTAATCCACGCTGAAAGGTGTAGTTACGTTACCCCGATGATGTGATAGCCTATATGATGAATGATAATCATGCGCCCAGGAGTGTCCTTAAAGTTAACCTAAATCCTAGACCATGGGGGGCCACAAGAGAAAAGATTCGCGGGGTAAAAACGCCGGGGGTGGGAGCGGGAGGCGAAGCCGGGATCCCATGTAACTGTAGGCAGAAACTTTGACCACTAGCCCATGAATCTGGAGATCTGACATGCTGTCCCTATTCTGGATGGAAATCGTCTAGATGTGTGATTAGCAGTATAAATCTGAGGGCAGAAGTCGGCTGCTAGGCCAAGGGCCTTCTAGGTCTCGCGCCATCGGCAGCGGGAGTCTAGTGCTTATGTTCCTTGCCACTGGTCCCGAGGGTCTAGTTCAAACCCGACCTGGTTGATGAATAATCCAAGGTACAAGTCCTCTGGGAGGGACGTTAAACCGTGGTTTACAAGTCTGAAAAAAATTCAGGCTCGTAAAAAAGTCTTAAGGCTGAAAAAAAGAGACATCTTAGAAAAATTTACCTACCTTCATCAACCCAATAATACCTTGGTTGCCTACTAAATGTCTCATTAGGTCGGTATGCCGACCACATACCATTCATGTCACATATAAGGAATTAATCGTAACTAAATTAGCTTGGTCTAATATATATATATATATATATCATCATCATCATAGTACATTCACGAATTTAGGCCATTTGTTGACCTGTTTCGGCCTCAAGAGAAACACCATCCAGAAGTCTTTTGAGTGGACGTCCTGGTCTTCTTCTTCCTGCAGGTTGATATCTTAACATTAGTTTGGGTATTCTGTGATCTTCCATTCGATGAACATGTTGTATCCATCTTGACTTATAATCAGAAATTTTGTTTTCTAAAGATTCCATGTGTAATTCTTCTAAGATGTCTTCATTTTTTTTGTGATCTAGTAGTGTGTATCCTGCAGTCCTCCGAAGATATCTCATTTCAGCAGATCTAAGTCTCTGTATATCCTTCTGTTTCAACGTCCATACTTCGCTACCATACAAAAGAGTTATATAGATATATATATATTTATTTATTTATTTATTTATTTATTTATTTATTCGTTAATGCAGTTTATCCTCACGCCTTATAGGTACTTTAGGTGTCACACACCACCCGGTCCTTACAGTGACACTGATACTTAAGTTATCGAAAGGCCTCCTATAAAAAAAAACACTACAAATATTGAGGACGACTGAGATATCAGGTATTGTTTTACAATTCTTAAAACTTTAATATCAAAGAAGATCCTTAATTGGAAAGCTAATGGAAGAAGTGGAAGATATTATAATAATTATACCTATATTATAGGAACATTTTACGTTACCTTCCCCCACAGTTCAGCCTCCGAGAGAACGATGGATAGACGGAGTGAGGAGAAGTATGGAAGCTAGAAATTTGAGGGAAGAAGATGATTTAGACAGGGGCCTCAGGCGACAAATAATTTTGGGTTGAAGGAGAAACTCTGTATTGTGGTAAGTTATAGAAAAATCAGTTGATTGGATATAAAGACCTGAAACATTAATTTTATCACATAACTATGATGCAATCTTAACTTTTAGAACCTAAAAATCCACTCCCTACGGTAAACCGTAATAAGACAGCAACCCAGTATTTTCGAACCCATGCTGATTAACATTTTTCCCCAACTCTTCGGCGTAACTAATAACAAGTTTTATACTTCGAAATTGAATTAACCATGAATTCTGTTAGCCTACGTGATAAGGGGAGATCTTGAATGGAATGTGGACTCAATAACGCAGTATTTACCGTTCTAAACATTCTTACGCTCCCAGGAGAATGGTCGTATCGTCTCATACATATTTGTCTGTATTTCCTGCTGAGTAAATTATTTTTTTCTTAACCTCCTACATCCCCTAGCATCTTATATGATACCTAGTAATAATAAATGATTACACAATATGGCTTGAAACATAATATAAAAAGTAGTGATAGAATAATTTAAATGACTATTTAACTCATGCCCCAAATTGGAGTCGATAACCAATCACGTTTCAATGAATTTTGTTTTACAACCAATGACTGTCGTGTTTCACCTCGATATTTTTCTAATTATGTTTACCAAAATAAAGAAAGCTCCTTCTTTTTAATATTCTGAACAGGTCAGAGCATTGTTTTGCAGTGACGGACTATTCAACAAATACGTTGAATATAGCAAATAATGAACAGATTCCTTCGAACTACACATTTGATAATTGTGTGTTCAATAATTGTGTTTTTAAATATGATTTTACTGAGTTGTTTCCTAAAAAATCAATTAATATCCTATAATGTTGGTTATAATATACAGTTTGATACGTTTCATTTTTTCTCCACTAGGGTGCATTCTTACAATATTGCGATCCTATTTGGCAATAAATAATATGATCTAGTTGTAGTGGATGAACAAATGAAACATAACCAAACATTTCTCGTTTGTTTTCAAACATCGCCGTTTACGTTAAATATATAAATATTTTAAAATAACGCTATTTAAATAATGATTTTTTAGTAAACAGCTTAATTTTATTCGTTAAATAGTCTTAACAAATATCTCTCTTGATTTTCAAATCCTCTAGATAAATTCACTCATCACTTCGTGAATTTATCAATGATTTGGAAACCACTCTCCCATTACTTATGGAAATAAAACTACTAATCACACAGATTTCATTGCTTGACGGAGAAAAATGAATTACCCAACAAGTAATTGTATGTGCTTATAATGTAATGTTAGTTCTATTTGTACCTGGTACAGATATACTTGCAACGGTAATCATGCAGCCACACAAAGTTATTTGACGCGATACAGTATGACCTAAGATAATAGGCCCATACTAGTACTAATTAAATCACTGGCACTATCGAACCCGTAGGTTCATGGCTGCGCGGACATAAGCTCTCCATACATCCCTGTACCGAGTTAATGTTTTCCCATCATCCTCATGTATAATTTACTTCCTTCAAATCGTGGTTAATATTCTCGCACCTCATTCTTGGCCTATCTACAGGCTCTTTCCTTCTGGTTTATCTACAAGCAGCTTCCATGACCCTCTTTCACTCCTAATTCATGCCAAATGCCCTGCTCATTGCAGTCTAAGAGACTTAACTGTTCTTATTATATCTGGATTTCCATAAAGATAATGTAGCTTACTGTTCAGTATACACTTCTCCATTCGCCTCTCTCTTCATCTCTCTTTGGTTCACAAAATTTTCGTAACTACTTAATTCTGAAATCTCGTAACCTTTTATCTTCCCATGTTTCGCATCCATGAAATATAACTGGAAGAATAACAGTTTTAGTCCCGCGCCGTAGCCGAGCGGTTAAGGTAGGAAGCCTTGGCGCAGAGCTACGGGACTTGCGCTGGTTCGAGTCTCCATGGGGGAAGAAATTTTCTCATGGTATTTCGGCCAGTATGGGACCGGTGCCCACCCAGCATCGTGAGGCAATTGGGTAGCTACAATAAGTAGCGGCTCCAGGTTGAGGAACCAGCTATAACGGCTGGGGGACTCGACATGCTAACCACATGTCACCCCTACACTGGCCGTTGATCATCTACCTCTGTGATTGACACATGTGGATGTGAAGGGCCAGCAGCCGGCTGGTAAAAGGGCAACCGCTGAAAAGTGGAAAGACCCTCAATCGGAAAATCGGAATAACAGTATTATATATTTTCAGTATAATTCTTTTCAAACAAGTTGGTATGATAAAAGACCTTGTAATGTGTAATAACATGGATTTCCAGAATTCAGCATAAGTTTAATTTCTTTGTGCACCTCATTCCTGCAACCATGGGTTCGAAAGTGCCAGTGAGTTAGTTAAATATTTGAATTCAGCCACTTTTTTCTAATTTCTTATTTGTTAATGCCCATTTCTATTTAATTATGTATTTATTTAGCCTGTGTCTATATCAACATAGCTAACTCACTGGCCCTATCGAACCCGTAGGCTCATGGCCGCGCGCACAAAAAGCTCTCCATACATCCCTATCCTGAGCTAATGTTTTCCAATCATTCCCTGTATAATCTACTTCCCTCAAATCATAGATAATGTCATTCTCCCACCTCATTTTTGATCTACCAACTGGGCGTTTTCCCTTTTGGTTTTCCTACAAGAAGCTTCCATGCAAGTCTTTCATTCCCCATTCCTGCCACATGTCCTGCCCATCGCAGCCTACGAGACTTAACTGTTCTAATTATATCTGGCTTCATAAAGACCATGTAGCTCACTATTATGTATTTTTCTCCATTCATCTGTCTGTTCTTCTCTTTTTGACCAAAAAAAAAATCCTAAGAACTTTATTCTAAAATAATCGTAATCTTCTTTCCTTAAAGCAAGAGTCCATGTTTTGCATCCATATAATATAACTTTCGGGGGCACGCCGTAGCGTAGTGGTTAAGGCGCTGCGCCACAAGTCGGAAGGTCGAGGGTTCAAGTCCCGTTGGGGTCAGGATTTTTAAACTGACCAAAACCTTCTGGTGGCACTATGGCCCTGGGGTCGACTCAGCCTCTAACGTAAATGAGTACCAGACGTTTGTTCTGGGGGTAAAGGCGGCCGTCACGCAGGGCTGACAACCCGGCTGACATCAAGTGCCGATTGTCTAGAAAAAGTAGGAGCCTTAACATCCTACTACCCGAAGGGCCTCCCGAGGCCTGTAGTGGGATTACTTTACTTTACTTAATATAACTTTCAGAAAAACAGTTTTATATATTTTCAGTTTGACGTTTTTTGAAAGGAGTTGGGACAAGAGTCCCTGTAATACATATCTACGTAGGCACTACATAATTAATTACATTGTATTGTTTGTTAGTTAACTGGCATGTACATGACATTTGACATTATGGCTTTAACCGTAACAAGAATAATGCCTCTAGGATATTGCATACAAAGGCATTCTCTTGCAAAGGAGCATGTTTCATTTTTACGTGTTAGAGATGTACCTCTCTCCCCAGGCTGGGTGGAGTCAGTAGACCCGACGTATCACGTATGAGACCCGGGTTCACATCTCGCAAATTGAAGGCTTTCATGACAACTTTCTAGTAATTTTCTGTTCTTACACAATACAATTACCCAGTGTATGTATATTACACCTCTAAATGGAGAAATATTTTTAAAGTCTGCTATCAAATTGAATTTGATGTAAATATGCGCAGGAACTGCGTAAACTAATCCAATTCCTTCAGTCGAATTTAAAATCCTATTTTGCTAGTTTGCGGAATGCATATTTATTTTGTTAATTAAATTGTGCTTAGGCCAATAACATGATAAGCTATATATTGTACTTTCTGAGATTTAAGGATTTTAATGTTTAAAAAAAATAATAAGTACTAATTGGGCAGTATTGTTGAATACATTGTGCGTCTTAGGGCGGATTTCTCAGCCGAAGTTTAAACCACGACCCCGGTTTTCCAATTTTTTGTTCTTTCCATAGCAACTATAAAAATGATTGAAAATCCATAGAAATTGTTATGAATCCATAGCCATTATTAAGGGATATGTTTCTGTAATTAACAGCCGTAGATTTTCAGTGTTTATTGTTGTTATGGGAACAATAAAAATCGGAAAACCGCGGTCGTGGTTAAGACCTAGGTTGAGAAATTCACTCTATATGTTTTAACTCATCACTGGCGCATTTACAAATGGTTTTAAGGATATTTCAATACATTTATTTGCTATCATTGTAATAAATGTAATTTATTAACAAAATGTGGCTTATCATGTTACTGCCCTAAGCCCTTCAATTATATGTATGGAGTTACGTTTCAAGAAATCAAACATTGCAATCGCTATAGGTATTTTTAAATGACAACTTTTAGACGAACCTCCAGTTATAATTGTCGAATTTCGCTTGTTTTTTTAGAATACCTTTCTCATTTTATATTAATATAATATGCCTAGTTTCGTTCCGAAAAATAAAAATTTGTAAAATATTTTAAAAATACATTCACGGGAGCAACTTTATATCCTTCGGAATTCCTTAAAAACTAAGAAAATGGAAATTATTATTTAATACATTTAATACTACTACTGCTAATACTACTACTACTACTACTATTAATAATCCATCCATAGTAATTCTGTCCGAAGGCAGGTCCTTCACTGCATTCATAGCATTTTCATGCTACGCTTGCAGCTTTACTAGGGAATTGTAGGTGTGGTAGCTTCCCGTTGCTTTCCACACCAGTGAAGGATGATGATGATAATGGCCATATGATTTCGGAGACCGTTTGGGCCTTAAAGGTTTCCTGACATTTGTCTTACAGGTGAGGAAAACCTCACCCAGAAAACTGCCCCGGCCGGGGATCGAACCCGGACCCGCTGCGTGACAAGGCAGCATGCTATCTCGAGATCACAGCGATGGATCTATTAAAAAAAATAATTCACTGGTCTATCGAACTCGTAGATTCATGGTCGCGAGGAGATAAGCTCTCTATACATTCCTATCCTGAGCTAATATTTTCCAATCATCCCTGTATAATCTACTTCCCTCAAATCATGGATAATGTTATTCTCCCATCTCATTCATGGTCTACCAACTAGGCGTTTTCCTTCTGGTGTTCCTACAAGAAGCTTCTATGTATCTCTTTCATTCCCCATTCGTGCCTCATGTCCTGCCCATCGCAGTCTGCCAGACTTAACTGTTGTTATATCTGGCTTCATATACATACCATGTAGTTCACTATTATGTATTTTTCTCTCCATTCACCTGTCTGCTCATCTCTTTTTGACCCACATTTTTTTCTAAGAACTTCATTCTCGAATATAATAATAATAATAATAATAATAATAATAATAATAATAATAATAATAATAATAATAATTTAAGTATTTATATACAAACGTTCAATGTTTGTACATTTTTTTGTGCCTAAAGTTTTATTTTCCTCCTCCACTCGTCTCTATCCATCCACTCCATGTCCTCCAGTCCTCTTGTTCTCATTCCAGTTCTTATTTCTTGCATCCACGAGTTTCGAGATCTTCATTTCCTCCTTCTTCCCGGTGGACCATTCCAATTTCTTCAGGCGTTTTAGCATTGTTATTTTTTGTTGTGATGAACAGGGAGCTGGCCTGATGCTTCTATCCCGAACTTGGAGGGCCAGGTGATTTTTGGTCGAGGGTTTCTTCCTCTAGTCTTTATCAAACCAATGATGAACTGCAAGGCAGCAGTATCTGTACCCTAGATAATGGACCCTCACAGAGTACTATCAGCCGGGCGTACTGAACCCTGGCTTTTTAACGAGGTTGTAAATCTTCTCCTTCACCCTTTCCTAACCTGGCTTGGGACAGGCGTTGGTGGGTAATAATAATAATAATAATAATCCTGGAAGAAGAAGGAAAGGAAGACATCAAAACTCGTGGATGCAAGAAATAAGAACTGGAATGAGAACAAGAGGACAGGAGGACATGAGTGGATGGAGAGAGACGAATGGAGAAGAAAAAATAAAACTTTAGCCACAGAAAGATGCGCAAACATTAAAAATCTGTATATAAATAAAAATAATAATACGTAGATAGATAATAGGTTGATTAATGTCTTTGACATCGTCCCATTCCTAATAGCCAATTTTGTCGGTCCATCCAATCTCCTTCTTGTAGATGTTTCTCCTTCATGTATAAATATTCCCTGACTCCAGGAGGTTTTAGATCTTCCTCTGCCTCGTCTTCCCTCAGGTTTCCATTCCAAAACACATTTTGGTATCCGATCCTCTTCCATTCACTGGACATGTCCATACCGTCTTAATTGCTGAGTTATAAAATAATCTAAAATAGTGTATTCAATCTTTTCTCCCTTATAACTGAGTTTCTAATTGTGTTTCTCTTCGTGAAATTCTTGCAGATAGAGATATATCGTATCACAAACTGGAAAGCTATAAATGAAAACATAATTTAAATTGATATATCTATTTTTGGAACAAGTTGTTCTATATTAGGAATATATGGAACTAGTGAGGACGAAAATGATTTCATAATAATAATAATAATAATAATAATAATAATAATAATAATAATAAGAATAATAATAATAATAATAAAAAGGTTGTAAGGGGTAGTGACGTGTGTATAACCTCTCCTACCCAATTCTCATCCTCACCTTCTCGTGGTACAACCCATTTTCACAAACGAGGCTCTGAGGACCGAGTCACGGCGGTATAACCGTTCCATCGGGTACTGAGTAAATGCGGTATCCTAATGTCTGTCCAGAGACTAAAAGGTAGCAGCCCTACCACTGGACTACTTATCGTCGGGCCAGTAACCTGTCCTAAGGAACTTCAAAACTACTTTCAAGTCTCAACATGAAAAAATCCAGAAGGAATTGAAATATGACGACCCACAGCAAAGAAATATGGTTAAAAGAAAACGGCACAATGATATTGTAAGAAGATCACAGAATATCCAAACAAATGTTAAGATATCAACCTGCAGGAAGAAGAAGACCAGAACGTCCACTCAAAAGACTTTTGCATGGTTTTTCTCTTGAGGCCGAAACAGGTCAACAAATGGCCTAAATTCGTGAATGTACTATGATGATGATGATGATAATAATAACAATAATTATAATAATAATAGTAATACTACTACTACTACTACTACTACTACTACTACTACTACTACTAATAATAATAATAATAATAATTTTTATTTCGGAATTTAGCCACAGTAGACTACAATGGTTTTCCGTCACCTTATATTTTCGATATATATTTTTTTCTGTTCAAAATTAATGTTTTTGCTCCATAGAGCCACTCTGGTTAAATTTGGTATATCACTACTACTACTACTACTACTACTACTATTATTATTATTATTATTATTATTATTATTATTAATATTAATATTATTAGTGTTGATATAGTGAATACAGTGGTATGTTTCCGGGGTCAGAACAATCCGGCGCCATGTAACAAGACAATACAAGGTCAAAGGAAGGGACAATGGACTCACGCTTTAGCCTCCAAGTGAACTGGTTGATCTCGACCGGGTGTCGAACCGGGGTCATAGTTAAAATATTTATATCCTTCAGGTGCAGTATAGGTTCACATATCTGTTAGGCCTATAAGTAACTAACTCAGTAGCACTATTGAACCCCAAGGTTCATGGCCATAAGCTCTCCATACACCCCTAACTTGAACTAACGTTTCCCAATCATCTCATGTTTAATCTACTTCCCTCAATTTTCTCCCACCTCATTCTTGGCCTACGTACATAGTTCTGAGGCTTTAATACGTAGGTCTAGTATTTTTCAGCGTTTACAATTTTAAATACACTAAACCAAGAATAAAAGTCAACATTTAATAACTATTTTATAATATACGGTACTATATTTAATATAATATAATTTCATAAATTTGGAACCTTATCAGTTAATCAAAATAATAATATTAATAATACATTTTTAATTGTTAAATGCGTACTAAAATTAGTAAATCTGAATCTGCCTAAAATATATTTTAGAGCCTATTTTGCACGTGATCAGAACTTATTTTAGGCACCTAAAGTAAGATTTTTAGAACTAAAAAATCGGAGGTCTAATTATGAGTATTAGAGAATATACCTGTTAGGAAAAATTTTGGACCAAAGAAAGACGAACAGACAGGCGAATGAAGTGAGCTTCATTATGTTTATGGGAAACCAGATATAATAATTGAATAACATACAAATCTTATATATGCGATGGGCTGGACATTTGGCAAGTTTGTAGAATTAAAATAGGGGCATGAAAACTTCCTATAGGAAAATCAGATGAAAAGCTCCCATTTGTTAAGCCAAGAATGAGGTGGGGGAATAACATTAACCATGATTTAAGGAAAGTAATTTATACACTGATGATTGGAAAACATTAGCTCAGGATAGGGGTGTATGAAGAGCTTATGGATTCAATAGTGGCAGTGAGTTAGAAGCTAATATTGTAACCGGATGACTGGTTTTGGCGGGTGGAGTAGGAAGAAATTCAGGGTCCAGAAATTGGCAGTACATTACAGTAGCTAGCATGTTTTCACGCGTCCTTGACGGAATGCAAATTAACAGACAGTCATATACTTACGCAGTTAATTACCGACATGTTGGAATATGTTAGCTTTGACGTGTTAAAAATAACATTATGTCTACTTTTTCATTTAACGTACTTTTAGCATCCACAATCATACTCACTCCTAACCTTAAATTTAATTTAATTTTGTAACTTGCATCAAGGGAAGTAGGACACGTCGTAACGTATTGGTTAAGGCAATACGCTACAAGCTGGACAGTGACGAGTTCGATTCCCGAAGGATTAGGATTTTCTTTATCTATAAACAGGTTTACAAAATAATAAAATATTTTCCTGTGCTCAAAGCTTTTAAATTTGTATCTTCTTTCTCCATTCTTCTCTACCTTTCCATTCCAATTCTTCCAGACCTAGCTCCCTCATACCTCTTCTTACATCGTCCATCCATTTAAATCTAGGTCGACCTCTCTTTTCTTTCCCAGATGGAATCCATTCCAAAGCTTGTAAGGGTAATCTTTTCTCTTGCATCCTACGTATAGCCTATGACCATACATTCTAGTTGTCTGTATCTCACAAAATCTAATATTGAATTTTGGACTTTCATTTATTGTTTGATGATTTTATTTCTGATTTTTTTTTCAATTTAGAATGGCTAGTTGAGCGTCTAAAACAGCTCTATTCACCCTATTCAGTAGACATAAGCTTTAAACTCAATTTCTTATTCAACTACCAAGTTTCTGCACCGTATGTTAACGTGCTTCGAAGTACTGTGTGAATATATACATTTGTAATTTGGTAACTATTGTTATGTTCTTATCCCACAAAACTCCGTTTAACATTGTTATTACCGATCTGTGCCTTTTTTGAATTCTGTATTTTATGTCATTTTCTTGGGTACATTTTGAGTTAATTTTGATCCCCAGGTAATTATATATAATCAACAATTGAAATTTGAACATTCATATTTCGTTTATGCAGAATTTAATTTACTTATTGTTCTAGCTTTGAATTCCCATGGTTCTGCACTGTATGCCGTTTTACTCCTTACTATTGTATTAAAAATGCCTTTTTTTAAGCTTATATTCTGATCCTATAAAATATAATTTAATGTTGATATTGCAGATTACTCTTATTTATCCTCATTAATTTCAGCATCATGACTTCCATCTGCACTAATGGTATCCCCAAATATACATATTATATAAGTATAATAATAATAATAATAATAATAATATACTTATTTATATACAGATTTTCAATGTTTACACATATTTCTGTGCCTAAAGTATTATTTTTCTTCTCCACTCGTCTCTGTCCATCCACTCAATTTCCTCCAGTCCTCTTGTTCTCATTCCAGTTCTTATTTCTTGCATCCACAAATTTCGAGGTCTTCTTTTCCTTCTCCTTTCAGGTAGACACCATTCCAATATTTTTCTGGGTAACCTTTCTTCTTACATTCGCCGTAATGCCCGTACCAATTTAATTACTTGTATCTTATATAATCTACTATTGAATATCTAATATTCATTTTTTCTCGTATGACAGTATTTATTTTTTCTAATTTTGAATATCTTGCTGCTCTCCTCAATAAATCCATTTCCATCGATACAAGTTTTTGTTGAATTTCCAAACTTCATACGATAGTACTTCTCACTATTGAATTATATACTTGTAACTTATTTTTTCTGATTCTATGTCTGTTCCATAAGTCTCCATTTATCATTGCTGTTATTGCTCTACCTTTATTTATTCTGTTCATAATATCACTTTCTTGTTTATCCTCTTTATCCACTTTTGCTCCCAGATAATAATAATAATAATACGAACTTGTTTCTTTGCATTCTTTGCAGTCATATTTTACAAATTTGATACTGCAAATTAACTTTCTGTTCACGCATGCGTATCAATTCAGCTTAGGTCGACCTTGTATATCACTTAAAATTCATTTTTATCACGGCGTTAGCTAAGTGTCATTATGGTAATTGTTCAAATCCCGGCTTCAATTAATATGTTATTCTTTTACGCAAAAGTTTTCCTTAAGACTTAATAAATACATTGTTCACCATATATTAATATTACACCTCGCTATTATGCATATAATACATAGTAAGTATTAATAACCTTAAAATTTTAATTCGTGTTTTTCGCTAATGAATCAATATTTCCTTAATATTTAAATTTTTTCGCTAAAGAATCAACATTTCCTTAATATTTGAATTTGTTTTTTTCGCTAATGAATCAATATTTCCTTAATATTTTTTTTTCGCTAATGAATCTATATTTCCTTAATATTTATTTTTTTCGCTAAAGAATCAATATTTCCTTAATATTTGAATTTTTTTTCGCTAATGAATCAATATTTTCTTATTGGTATTATGTAGGCCTATATTCACTCAAGCTTTATAGTACTTTGCAGGAAGACGGCCAGTTGAGAGATGATTTATAGCTCCAGATCACACACATACTTTCTTTTTACCACACAAAATATGTAGGACTGCCTGGATGAGCGATCATCTCAATGTCAGAGCCATTTCCTAGACAACACAACATTTAGGACCATTCACTGATTAATTCATACTAAATAAGACGAATATGATGTGGATGATTGTGATGACGAATTGATGTTTGGGGAGCATGTGGACCGTAAAGTTTCTTACAGGTGATAAATAGTCGTAAAAAAAGGTTTCACCGAAGAAACTTTACCCGAGCAGGGATCGAACCCATTCCCGCTACGTGACGAGGCAACTTCATTACCCCGAGATCACAGCGGAGACATAATAATAATAAAAATAATAATAAGAATAATAATAATAATGATAATCTAAATCACTGGCAATATCGAACCCTAGGTTCAACGGCTGCGCGGACATAATCTCTCCATAAATCCCTATCCTCAGTTAATGTTTTCTAAATATTCCCTACATAATTTACCTCCCTCAAATCACGGTTAATGTTATTCTCGCACTTCATTCTTGGTCTACCTACTAGCAACGTTCCTTCTGGTTTTCCTACAAGGAGTTTCCATGTCCCTCTTTCATTCAGCATTCGAGCCACATATTCTGCCCATCGCAATCTATAAGCCTTAACTGTTATTATTACATAAAAATCACGTAGCTCGTTGTTATGTAGTCTTCTCCATTCTCCTGCTTATTCGTTTCTCTTTCATCCAAAAATGTTCCTAAAAACTTAATTCTCAAACACTCGTAATCTCCTTTCTTCCCTTAAAGTAAGTGCCCATGTTTCGCATCTTTATAATGTAAGTGGGAGAATAACAGTTTCATATATTTTCCGTTTAATGTTTTTTTTTAATAAGTTGGGACGACAAGAGTCCCCATAATATGTAATATCATATATTATCAGAATTGAACCCTATGTTTAAATTCTTCCTGCACCCCATTCTATTTGTAATTATTATTCCTGGACATTTGAATTCAGCTACTTCTTCAAAATATCCATTATTAATATAATGATGACAATGATAGTAATAATAACGTTAATGATGATAATAATAATAATAGCAGCATAAGTGGAAAATTACACTGAGCAACAAAAAAGAAACTTTTTTTGGTCTCAGAAAGAAAAATATGTGATTCTGATAGCATTTTTTTCTCCTGAATTAAAATTGATATAGGTTTTTCTCCATCACGCAAGGTTTCCGAGAGACAGGCATTTATAATTTCAAACACTTTAATATTTTCTACATTCGAAACAACACATTATTCGAACATTCGGACTCACCTAGAAAGTAAGAAATGACGATTTTCTGCTATATTTCGCCTGTGGAGCATCCCTCTTGATGGTCCAACAAAAATCGGCCAGTATATTAGGATTCCATTTGCCTTGATATCTCTTTTCCATAGCTGAAACCATTTCAGTTAGCTCATTTGGTTTTATTTTACAATGGGCAAATGGACGAAAAAACGTTTATTAAAAAAATAATTATTTAAATCCATTAATTGAAATTGAAATAAAAAAACTGTGGGAGATGGAGAAATTCCGAATACATATTTGAAAACACGATAAAAAAACTGCATTAAGTACGACTATTGGTACTCATGAGACAAAAATCATGTTGGCCAGTGTTATTGGACGATAGAGATTGGAAAGAGAGAGGTGTGGAGGAGGATGATAGTAGATTAATTGGGCGCAGAAAGATGTGAAACATTGTTCAAACTGCTAAATAAAATAATAATTAAATTATTATATATAATAACATATAGTTTTCCTTCGCCTCTTTTAAATGTCAACAGTATATGATTAAGCCGTTTTCCTTATTTATAAATTTGTATAATAAAGACAGTACCATTACTGTTGACATGGTTTGTGAATATGATTGATGGCTTTCTCGCTACGAAAATGGCAGGAAATGATGACCAAGTTGTGTGTAGGCTTCCTGCTTATGCTAATAGCATATACTCGCATTTGTTTTCAATTGGAATTACTTTATCAATGTATTCATTACATATTTTATTTATCATCTGTTACCAGTTACATTTCTCAGTATTATCAAACACTTGCATAATTCTCGCTCTCAACTTTCTTCGAATAAATATTATTACTGCAATTTTATCATTAACCCTTAATTTGCAAAACACTGGACTGGACTGGATAAGGCGAAGTCTAGCTTCACCCAGTGTGCTGCGTACGTTAGAACCCACTAGGGCTCTTTGGCAGCTAAGTTAATAGTAGCTATCATTACGGGGTTGTAGTTCACTTAACCCCAGCCTATTTGGCGACGCTAGCGTTTGTGTGCAAATGGTGATGAAATTTGGACAGAGATAGGGATGTGATGACCTGAAGCAGGACATCAGAAACCACATTGCTTTCAAGCCGAGAGTCGGAAATCCAGCACTGTGGAATGAGCCACGCTACTCCAGGTGAGAGCACATCGCCAAATCTCTGGCTGGATTTAATGAGGAGTAAATCGGATGAATATGTTTCTATGTACAGCACGCCACTGGGGCAAGCGTCCAATACTGCAATTTGCAAAACACAAATTTCACGTGTCAGTTATTTAAATGTGACGGACTGCACTGAAAACTAAATCGTGTTTGACTGATACTATTAGGTATATTACTTAATTCTGTACGCATTTAAATAATTTCTACTCGTTCGTTTTCTTCTGTTTTGTTTAAAACATTAAACAATTAAACCATTTGATGAATCCTGTAGGATGCATTGCCAACTTGAAGATTAACTTATCTAGTTTTTTCGTGAATTTGCAAAATATCGATAAAAACTACTCTGAAGTAAAATGTTAAACAAGTGCCTGACATGTAAGTCGTCCTCAACTAAATTAAATTTCTGTTAAAAAAACTTCAAGTAGTTAAAACTATGTAGGCCTTTTAGAATCTTGTTTCATCTTCTGCATTTCATTTGGTATTGTTTTAATATTTTAACATTTTATTACATAACCTTAACGGTGCCTTACAATGAATTTTAGAATATTGATAATTTGAAGTGTGACAACTAAATACCACGAGAGTTATGCTTATACTTCCCGCACTCTTCTCTGCCGGTTGGAGACCGTTACTTGTCTTCATATAAGCTAAGAGCTACCTCTCAGTCTACATTCGAACCCCTAGTATAGATATGAAAGAAAACGCTGACTCGGTTGTTCGTATCAGTGTTGAAATAGTTTCTGTCATGTGCTACACACAATAATTTTGCATTCAGTTATAAGTTTAGCTTAACTTAGAACCACTTCTAAGTACAAATTCACATTTGAAATCGTCTTCATTGATAACAGATGCGACCATATATCTAAGTCAGTAGTAGTACCAATTCACCTCTTATTTCCTCAAGTACAACAATGACGTCAAGGAGGCGCTAGTTTAAGAATGAACGAGTTATAATTTTTCATCACATGTTCCTAATCTTAAAATAACTAATTCATTGGAACTATCGAACCCGTAGGTTCTTGGCCGCTCGGAAATAAGCTCCTATCCTAAGCTAATGTTTAGTGAATAGTTGCAAGTCCCTATTTCTTAAGAGAATTTTTGGCAATTGATGCAGTCAATTTCCATTATAAAGATTGTATTTTATTCATCCAGAAACGCGATTAATATTTTCAGGACACATAATACTAAGATGCATGCGATAGAAATTGTATGACTCCAGTATAGGGTATCCATTTTAAGCGGAAACCTTTTTACAGCGTTGCAGAGGCTCTCACTTTTCCCGCTATTGTGCTTGCACCGGCGGGGGGGAGTGTGTTCCGTTACTACCGGCAAATGAAGACAGTTAGAAGCTACAAAATACAAATAACTCAACTAATTAGATTCTTATAAAAAATAGGCCTACACATAGAGGCTTATTACTCACTATTTATTTGATATCTTATTTATTTGAGAAATTTCAGTAGTCTGGTCGCGGCGGCAGAATAATGCGAAGTTTCCTCTTAGAATGGATTCCCTGTATTACATCATGCATTCCTTACGCTCGCCATCTCATCAGCTCTTAGCTGCAGCGCCTATCTACTATCCTTGTCGTGACCTGGCCCTCGGGTAGATCAGACAATTTGAAGGTAGGATTCGTTGTGAGTCCAAGAACTCCAGTGAATGCAGAACTTGATTTAATATATTTATTAAAGACGATGATTAAAAAGTTACAATAGTGTGTCTCTAACTGTCATAGAGACGAGGTCGGAACCATGAAGAATAAGCCCTGATGCCAAGGGCATCAGCCGTTATAAACCCTCTGATAAGCGGGCGTGGCATGGACGCTGAGTTGGAATGTATCACCCTCATTTCCAAATAAGGACATATCTCTTCTAAAGTTACGTATGAAGACTGGAATTTACCAGCCATGTTATCTTACTGTATTCAACTAGGGGATGGAGAGTAATCTTATCTTGACTCGACGCCCCTGTATTAGACTGGGGGATGGTGAGTAATATTATCCAAACTCAACGCCCTGCCTGTTTCAACTTGAATATCCACATGTAATTATTATTATATATTAGAGTGTCCAGTACGCAATTTCCCTTCATAATATAATATAAATACATTCTGATTGTTAATTCAATACTTTAATATGTATATGGATTTTATACTATTGGCTAACAGTGCAATAATTAATTAGTATATGCGGTAATAATGCTACAGCCAGCACATCCTTTTTCTATCCGAGATCCAATGTACTGTATTTTCTAGGCTCTGCTATAATAGGTAGGAGCCGCCAGTGATGATATAACAAGTATGGTTGCTTAATTGTTACAATATAGAACAGCTTTCACTGTAATAATTCTGCATTAATAGAGCGAGCTAATTAGATCATGAAAACATGATAATTTTGTAACGGCAATTAAAATTAATAGCATAAACAAGTCATGAATTCTCACCGATAAAACATGTAATACGACAGGTGTTAGTATACTTCCGACCCGCGGGCCATGGTTTGACAACCTCTGTATCAACAGATGCACAATTCCCACGACGTAAGTTTTCTGCAGAGATGATACGCTGGTTGTCCGGCCACGTACTTGCTATACATAATGCATGGATGAAAAGGGGGGGGGCAAAAAAATGACACGACAAAGTAGCAATGACCTCACTGGACTTGAATGGCAACACCCGGCCACTTCGCTAGAAAACTACAACATAAACATAGACGGTGTAATACTCCCGTTTTATTGTTGCTATTAAGTATTTTGTGACTTGAATAAGACCATCCTCTTCACAATATTGCTCCTAAAGTGGAATCCGCCTAATGGTGATCATTAAGCCCGGATTTGTATGCAAAATAAAGTACTAAATATGCATGAAAAATGTAGAAAATGTGCACCCTAAATATGTAAAAACAGATTGTAATAAAATCAAATATGATTTGCTTTGTGGGTAATCTTACCTTATTCCTGGCTGTTACAGTAGATAAGGAAAGGTTTTGATGAGGTTTTCTTGTGTGAAGCTCCTTCGTCTGTCAGTAAAGAAGATTTTATATAATGAAAATGTCCTTTTTACATCAGTTGATGTCACAGGTGCATGTGAAAAAACACCACAGTTTTCTTCAGTGAATTTCTCTTCGGTTAAATTTTTTTCACTATCACCAGAGAGCGTTTTGCTAATTTGACAAATTCTATTGTAGCCAGGATTTTTATTTAATACTTCACTAAGCTTACCAAATGAGATTTTAGCAATACCGTAATATTATTTCTCAAGGCCCACGGGTATTCCCCTCTTACACAGATGTAAATAATACTCGTTACGCTTATATCCATTGGATTGCAGAGACTTTATTAATTTAAAAAAATAATCAATAATTAATGAATTACTAGTAGTTAGCTGAAAGGAAAATAATTTAATGCCACATTTAGCAGTAAAATATGCATTTCTATCCATCCAGCCATAGTAATTCTACCCGAGGGCAGGTCTTTCACTGCAACCATAGCATTTTCATGCTATGCTTTGCAGCTTTACTAGGGAATTGTGGGTTTGGTAGCTTCCCGTTGCTTTTCACACCGGTGAAGGATGATGATGATGGCCATATGATTTCGGGGACCGTTTGGGCCTTAAAGTTTTCCTGACATTTGTCTTACAGGTGAGGAAAAACCCCGATAAAAACCTCACTCAGAAAAACTGCCCCGACCGGGGATCGAACCCGGGCCGCTGCGTGACAAGGCAGCACGCTACCTCGAGACCACAGCGGTTATGCATTAAAAATCTAAAATAAGCATTTTCCTCCGGAATATGCATTTCTATGCATTATCAAATACAGATCAAATTGTCTGTTAAGGGACCACTTAACATGTAAATCATTTTCGCATACTTTTTAATGCGTAAAACAAAACATGCATTTCGAATATAAATCCGGGCTTTTGTGATCATGCTTTGGTCCAGCAAAGCGATTGTTATGTTCATAAACTGGGAACTTCCGCACTGACCTTCAAACTATGACGCTGTAACCGCATCCTGAGAAATTTGTGTATGTGTGTGTGTGACAGTGTGTATGTGTCTTCTAAAGCCACCCACTGTGCTTTACGTGCTTCGGGTTTCCTTGCTATGCGGATGAATGAATGAATAAGCCACTGTGTCCCATAAAGGGCTTAGGGCCTCCTACAAAAGGGATGAACTCAAATATTATGTGGTTCATGTGGGAAGCATCTCCACGTGAACGGATAACACTATTCCAAGTCTACTCTTACGATTTAAAGTACACTTTAGTTTGACAATATCGTGCAGTTTGTGGTTGGACTCAACGTTTTCGATTTTTCATTGATGCACTTTTGTCTTATTTCTCGCAACTTATGAATTGGATCTGCTATTATAGTTTGGTACATTTGGTTGTACTTATGTTTAGGCACTGATTGTTCACACTTTTTTGTTTCTCATAGATGGCGTTAATGTAGTCTATTTTCAATTTACGAATTCTATCAATTGATATAGATGGTTTATTATTGTATTGTATATAGAGATGAGTGTTTGTTTACGTTTTTGTAGTGTAAAGTGTATATGAATGTGAAACATTGACTCTTACTTTAAGGGAAGAAAGGAGATTACGAGTATTTGAGAATAAAGTTCTTAGGAAACATTTTGGATTAAAGATAGATGAACAGACAGGTGACTGGAGAAGACCATTTAACAGTGAGCTACATGGTCTTTATTGGAAGCAAGATATAATAATAACAGTTAAGTCTTGTAGACTGCGATGGGTAAGACATGTGGTACGAATGTGGAATGAAAGAGCTATATGAAAGCTTGTTGTAGGAAAACCAGAGGAAAAACGCCCAGTTGGTAGATCAAAAATGAGGTGGGGGGAAAAACATTAACCACGATATTAGGAAAGTAGATTATACAGAAGATGATTGGAGAACAGTAGCTCAGGATAGGGATGTATGGAGAGTTTATGTCCGCGCGGCCATAAACCTGCGGGTTCGTTAATGGCAGTGAATTAGTTAGTTAGTGTAAATTGTGTTGGTATGAGGCATGATGAAAAGAAGGGAGAAGGTGAAGCCCGGTGCCGGCATATAGCCTACTCTTATTAAGCAAGGCTTAAGGTCCCCATTCGACGGACGAAACGGTGTCAACAGTACCATATGCATTCTTAGAGTATGTGTTGCGGAGAGGTTTGCAATTTATTGCAGAAATTTGGTTCACAATCTAATGATTAAAAATTGTATGCCACCATCTCTCCTGGCCCTGAGATTGAATATTTAGCAGTTAAGTAAATTAAATTAATTTGAGAATTAAAATTGTCAATCCCCATGATTATCGAATTCGAGCCCGCATGCTACCACCCGAGCCAGCATGGCAGACTTACTATAAGAATGTAAATTTAAGACAAAAATGAAAAGGAATGTCTGTTCCAATGCCACCCATTACACATTTCGTGCTTAGAGTTAAAACGAAAATATGAACAATAAGAAATGTGAATTGGAGTAAGATCCCAATGTCGGAAGAAAATAATATGGGAATGTTTGCGTGGCACGTTTCATTTGTCTCTTGAGAACAGAAACATGGTTATAGAGTGTGGATGGTATATGTCTACACATACTGCTCAAGTGAGAGCAAGTGTTCTATTTATGTACGAAATATTTCAACAAGGAAGGCAGGCACTACATGTGTTCCAGCATCTTATTGCGGAAGAAGTGATATACTCCATTTAAAAATACGTCTCTACAATCATGGCTTGAACTTTTAAAGTCTCATGACTTGTTGATGATTGACGACCGTTCACCCCGCGATGGTCGTCTCAATGAAGAACTAAGGTACTATTTGGATGAGGAAGGCCGGTTATATTTTGCTCAGTTGCATTAATTTATGCTTGAGGTTGTTTTATGAACCCAAAAATCTTCAGTTTCGGCACACATGGCTTAAAGTCCCTCCCGGAGGACTTCCCCTTTGATTTTTTCAATTCATCCCTGGTTTTCTTTTATGTTATGGTAGAATATAAAAATCACAACCATGTAATGTATTGTTTTTATTATTCTCCTTTGCATTAATTCTTTGTGTGTCAGAGTGCATTTTATATTTTGAAATGTTTAACTAAATTTTTGTTTTTACATTATTTACTAATGTCTTCTTCTTCTTCTTCTTCTTCCGAATGCAGTATTGGGTGATGATGCCCGTTCTGCGACTACAAAAACTGATCTTTCCATCGGTTGAAGGGTCTTCCGAGGTCTCTTTTGCCGTTAGGGTTGAGGTGGTAAATCATATTTGGTAAACGGGAATTTGACATTCTCTGGACGTGTTGGAACCATTTAATCTGATAATTTTGTATATGTTCAACCATTTCTCTACTATTCCACTGCATCCTTATCTCATCACTTTTCATTCTATCCCTTAATGTTACTCCAGTTAGTGATCGGAGGAATCTCATTTGTGAACTATTAATGCGGGATTTACTAATGTATTTAATTACTTTAAGTTTTGGTATTAACCGCAAAGCTCTCAACACACCAGCAATCAATGAAACTATCGAAATATACCAAAATAATTGGCATGAACACCTCCTTAGAATGCCAAACAATAGACTACATCTGAAACTATTCAACTACAGACCCACTAGGCGACCTAAGAAGCGATGGAGAGACCAGTTTCTATCCTGAAGCGGAACAGACCAATGGTCTAATCCCTGATTGTTATTGATGGTGATGATGATGATGATCTATTCTATATCGTTTTGTTTATTATATTCTTTCCAAAATTATTTTTTTATCTTCTATGTGCCAGAATTTATTTCATATCTTAAAACTGGTTCCTAAATTTATTTTTTTCTCTCCCTTTAAATGAATAATTGTAATGTATATATTCTACGTGTATTATTTCTGTAACTGAACTGCTCCCGAGCACAAGCACTTGGTCATTTGGGTGTCAATACTGTGTACAAAATTTATGTTTTAATAATTTTATACAGCAATATATGGACAGCCATTGCCTTGTAAAATTTTAGTTTCTCGTCTAGTATAGTGCCTATTTTAAAGATCCCATACTGCAGAAAAGAACCAAGCCACAAGATAACTGAACTGAGATACGTGAAATTAAAGTTTGTTTTTATATTTAATACCACAGGTTGTCATTTCGACATTTCCGATGTTCTCTCCTGGCATTGACGTAATTATAACCCACATCTGGGGTTGGGGCGCCTGGAGGGTGGGGTTACGCTACCCTGATGATATGATGGGTGATTATGATGATAGTGGTGCGCCAGGAATTCTAAAGTTAATCTAAGGTGAATATGAATTATGACCATATGATGAGGTTGGGGACTGTTCGGGCCTTAAAGATTCCTAACATTTATCTTACAAGTGAGGAAAAACGCTGGAAAAAACCTCAACCCAGAAAACTAGTCCCGACCGAGAATCGAACTGGTGCCCGCTGCGTAACAAGGCAACACACTACCACGAGACCACAGCGGTGGTTTAAATGTCAATAAAAGAGTCATAAATAAAAATAAATATTTACTTATTACTTCAACTAGCAGAATATCAAACAGCTGTTTTATGATAAAAATGGCAACTCAAACATTTAATTCTGAGATGTTACACATTTTTGTTGTTTGGTTCTTTCTGTGAAAAATAAATGTGGCATATTATGTTAGTATTTTCTTACTTGGTTCATAGATGGCATTAGAATAAGGATGGTGGGTTGGATGTCTTTTACGGACATGGAGCGATTCTTGGAGGAACAATAATATAGCATTAACTCGTATATTTCAAATTTGAGGATTGGTTCCTTTTTACAGAATGTGGTCCAATTGTACCACGTATAAAGTTATTTAGGATAATCGGACGGCGTTATGCATCAACCGGTCATGCGCCATTGTATAAGTTCCTAGAAAAATACGTTTAAAGTTTAAGTCAATCTTTCCTATTTACTGTAGCGCCAAACTAAAAATACTGGATATTGCAAGTTATTTTCCTTGTTTGATAGTTATGCATCAAAAATCTAAGAGCGGAAATATTTGGCGTTTAGCTGCATGATGTAAAATTTAGTTTAGCATTTATGAAGATCTGGTTTCTTAGCTATTTGTTGCAAAACATATAGAACCTCTGATAGAACTGATGACATTTAAATTTGCTTTAATAATAAGGCATTATTTGAAGATTTGGCGCTAAAAGTGTGCGTACACTTACTTCATGAACCGGCGCAACATCATCATCCAGGGATTAAGCCTGTTGGCTCGTTCCGTTTTCATGAAAGCTAGAATTGTTAAAATTGTTCAGACCATCTTCTGTGTGGGCGTCCAACATTTCTCCTTCCGTGTGGATTACAATTTAGCAATAATTTTGGAAATATTTCTTCTGTCATTCTATCAACATATTTTTTCCAGGCGTTCCTATATTTAATTTTCGATCTGTAAGTTTGAAAATATTTAGTTCCTTTCTTATATCTTCGTTTCTTTCCTTATCCAACAGAGTATATACTGCTATATTTATAAAAATCTCATCTCAATTGCTTCCAATCTTTGTTCTTGTTAGTGATCATCCAACATGCTAATGCAACATATGGCATCAAAATCTCATTTTTTTAAAATGCGGCTTAGCCAGTTGATGCATAACATGGTGCAATTAGAATAATTTTATTTTTAATTGCGTGTCGTACAGTATTTAACTTTTCATTAGTGATTAGAGGATAATGATTTGCTTGTGGGTTGCTTGAAGTGGTCCCAGATTTGTAAAGATGGATAGACACTAGTCAGTCACACTATTGATATGCCTGGCAGATACCAAGTGTATTCATGAAAAAGGAGGACACGTCGAGCTAAGCTGGGGCAGGAAGGTGAGGAGAATAAAAATGACATCAGCAAACAGGAGATGGAGATCATTGTAAGAATAGGTGAACATCATTCAAGGACAAGACATGAAGTGACAGAAACACATAACACAACAAATACAAGATGGCATTTAGCCAGGATTGTAGGAAGATGGAAGTAATGACCAGAGAGAAAAAAAAATGTTTCTGGAGATACATTTGCCATAACAAATTTTATTTCTTCTGAAAACCGAAGTTCAGTGTCATTCAGTAATGCCTTTTGTTAGTTCTAGATATTTTTATGACCGATTATGGCTGAATTATACAAAATTCCTATTACAAATTTCTAGGACTTGTGGTAGGTACTGAGTAGATAACATTTTGAATAAAAATCTTGATGCTATAACGTACCGCTTTCCTGTTCCAGATGAAGTTCGCATAACTAACTCACTGGCACTCACTGAAATCATGGTTAATGTTATTCTCCCACCCTATTCTTGGTCTACTTACAAAAATGTTTCATACCTCTCTTTCATTACCCATTCGTGCCACATCTCCTGTCCAACGCAGTGTATGAGATTTAACTGTTTTTATTATAACTGGTTTCCCATAAAGATTATTATGTAGCTCACTGTTAAGTGAACTTTACTCTCAAATATTCGTAATCTTTTCTCCTCCATTAAAGTAATAGAGTCCATTTTTCGTATCCATATAATGTAACTAGGATATAACAGTTTAATATATTTTCAGTTTTTATTTATTTATGTATTTATTTATTTATTTATTTATTTATTAGAGAGAGAGAATTTGGAATGGCAAGATACCCTGTAATGTATAATAGCATGCGCTTCCAGAATTGGGTCTATAGTATTTAATTTATTTTTCCATATCATTCCTGTTTATAATTATTGTTCATAAGAATTCAGTCACTTCTTCAAATTTTCCGTCATTTGACATTGATATTCCATTTTCATTACATATTGTATTTCTATGTGTGAACATATATTTAGTTTTCTTTACTTACTTCCATTTCCAATTTCTTAAGTGTTACTCAATAGAGTGTACATGTTGGCTCTTACTATCTCCTCGCTATCGTCTTTGTTTCTGATATGCTATGGTTTTTTATAAATATCTATGTTTTACTAACTCACTGGCACTATCGAACCCATAGGTTCATAGCCGTGCGGAAATAAGCTCTCCATACATCCCTATCCTGAGCTAATGTTTTCCAATCATTCCCTGTATAATCTACTTCCCTCAAATCATAGTTAATGTTATTCTCCCACCTCATTATTGATCTACCAACTGGGCATTTTCCCTCTGGTTTTCCTACAAGAAACTTCCATGCACGTCTTTCACTCCCCATTCGTGCCATATGTCCTGCCCATCGTAGTCTACGAACCTTAACTGTTCTTATTATATCTGGCTTCCTATAAAGACCACGTAGTTCACTGATATGCAGTCTTCTCCAGTCATCTGTCTGTTTATCTCTCTTTGGTCCAAAAAAATGTCCCTAAGAACTTTGTTCTCAAATATTCGTAATCTCCTTTCCTCCCTTAAACTAAGAGTCCATGTTTCGCATCCATATGATACAACTGGTAAAATAACAGTTTTATTAATTTTATCAACATTTTACACAATAGAAAAATAACACGAACTTAATAGGTATACCCATTTAGATGTAAATAAATGTTAGACGGAAGAGAAATAAACAAACCCAAGGACACTTTAAGGAGAAATCTGACCTAAGGTTGTAAGGCGGGGAGGCAATCATAAGGCAGCAAGAGGTGTATGTAGGACCTAATTAGAGGAACGGTAGGAACGGGACTCCGGCGTAGTAAGTCGGGGTTGAACGACCGCTGGGAGACCCGCCCCGCGTGACGTCACAGGTACAGTGATGCAGATGCTCAGCTAACGGTGTCAACTTATCCCGACTTTTGTGTTGACATGCGCTCTGTTTTGTATTCACTTCTATCATTAAAAAAATGTACGACCTTTTACAGTTAAAAACTTGTAAGTTCAGGAGCCGCGTATATCGATGGATAACATCGACCTGTTGAATATGTTGTCACTTAATTTTAGACTGTGTCGAGTAATACTAAGAAATTGGGGCTGGAAGTAAATATGTCATCATCATCACTCCAGGGATTAGGCAATTGCCCGTTCCGACTTCATAATGCATCAGCTCAACGTCTTCTAGGTCTTCCAACATCACGTCTTCCTCTTGCTTGATAATTTCTTGCTAACAATGGATATCTCTCCTTACTCATTCCATCCATGTGATCAATCCATTTCTGTCTGTAATTCGTGACTTTATCCAATAAAGGCTGTACTTTCAATTATTCTCTTATATCCTCATTTCTTATTCTATCAAGTCTTGTGCATCCTTTTACTCGTCTTAGGAACCTCATCTCCGCCGTCTGTATTCTATCCTTCTGTTTTTTCACTGGAGCCCAAGTTTCACATCCATACAATATTGTGGGAACCGCCATAACATTATACATTTTTATCTTGGTTTCTTTTCTAATTTTATTTTTGAATGTTCTCTGTATTGTTCCACACACCGTCTGAAATTTATTTATTTTGAAGTCAATATCTGTTTCCACATTGTAGCCAACATCACAGCCCAAATATTTGAAACTATCACCTTGAAGTGGTGGGGGGACTTAGTACCCGATGAACCAGACGACCCTACTGGGGAAGATTGACTTAGGTTAATCTTGCTGGTAGGTAAGAGGCGAGGGGAACTAAGTATAGCTCACAACGAAGGAATGGCGTCTGTATCCATATTGGGCGGCCACATCTTCGTCAAGTCTTCAACGGTCAACAGGGCGACAAGGAATAGCACAGCTAAACTTGTAGGGCTTGAAGAGCGGAAGAAGCAGCCCTCTCTTGGGGGGTGGATACCCAGAGGAGCATGTTTGGAGGCTCAGAGGAAGCAGCCCTTTCACCATCCTTGTCCTGCGAAGCGCTCGTAACGCTTCCAGGAGACATTTATCTTACTGAGAAGCTTCATGGAAATCAGCCGGATTGTCATAAAAGTAAATATGTATGTATTTAAATTCAGTGGCGTTTGGCACTTGTCATTAGCCAACAATGACTGAGGAAAACAAACAATACAATAACAAGAAATATTATAAAAGGTTCATAATCTTTTCCCTGGCTTCCCAGTACCTGTCCACGAAATTGCTGGTGTTAGGAATGAGCGAATTCGGATGTAAATATAAAAAATCTAAATATATGGTCACACATAAAAATAGGTTGTATAAATGAAATGTAGTGTTAATGACAAGTGAGGGAAATTTTGAAGAAGTGGGTGAATTAAAATATGTAGGAGCAATATTACAAACAGGAATGAAATGCACAAAGAAATTAAACATGGCTAAATTGTAGAAATGCATGCTATTAATCATTATAGGTACTTTTGTCGTCCCAACTTCTCTCAAAAAACTTTAAACTGAAAATATATAAAACTCTTATTCTCCGGGTTGTATTGATGCGAAACATGGACTTTTACACTGAGAGAGGAAAAAAAGATTACGAATATTTGAGAATAAAGTTCTTAGGAAATTTTTTGGGCCAAAGAGAGATGAACAGACAGGCGAATGTAGATGACTACAAAACAGTGAACTGCATGATCTTTATAGGAAATCAAATAGTCCGCGATGGGCAGGACGTGTGGCACAAATGGGGAATGAAAGAGGGACATGGAAAAATACTCCCTAGCGGGAGTTCCTTAACCAAGCTAATTTATTTACAGTTATTTGCCTATATGTGTCAACAAGTGACAAGTGGTTAGCACATCGTCTCAATGAGACATCTTGTAGATAACTAAAGTCTTACTTGGACGGTTGAAGATCGGTTAAATTTTGGACAGAGGCCTTTTTATTCAGGCTTGAGGTACTTTTACGAGCCTGAAAATCTTCAGACTCGGAACCCCAGCTTAAAGTCCTTCCCGGAGGACTTGTCCCTTGGATTTTTCCATCCTAAAACTCTATCGACCCCTGATGGGCATTTTCTTGCAGTAGACCCTATTTCATGATAATTTTACAACTGATGTCAGACACTCTTAAGCATTCTTACTGAAAGTAGTTATCAAGAACTTATATATATATATATATATATATATAACTAACTCACTTGCACTATCGAACCCATAGGTTTATGGCCGCGTTATCTTGTCGTGGTGGAGTGGCTTGCGTGCTTAAATGATCCCAATAGCTATGCCGGCGGTAGCATTGCTACCGATAGGGTTACCCGTGCCAGACTGGTCGAAGGTGATAAGCCAGACGAAAAGAGTACTTTGGTCGAAAGAGTGACGATCTTTCACCGTAAAAATACAACCGTCAAGAAATGCGGACATGGGTTCTACAGGCGTAAAAGTTTACGGAGGTCAAATAGTCCCCCATTCGGTTCTCCGGGCGGGGACTACTTCAGGTAACCTATGCCAAAGACTTCAGGATAGGGATGTATGGAGAACTTATCTCCGCGCGGCCATATATATATATATATTTATTTATTATTCGACCACCATCATCATCATCATAATCATCCTTCACCGGTATGGAAAGCAACGGGAAGCTACACCTATAATTCCCCAGTAAAGCTAAAAAACATAGCATTTAAATGCTATGATTGCAGTGAAAGACCTGCCCTCGGGCAGAATTACTATAGATAGGTAGATATATTTTATTTATTCGAAGAGCCAACTTGTTAAATGTAAAAATATTGTTGTTCTGAAAAAATTAAGTTCTAAAGTAATAAACTGAAAATGATGACAAATCTATTGTTAGTTTTGGACCCTTCAACAAGACTTTATAACCTGTCATTAAACCGAACTAGACCATTCTTAGGATTAATATAAATCCTCTCAACATTTTGGTTGAGGATCCAAAAGTTTACAATTACAAATAATAATAATAATAATAAATTGTTTTTCCTTTATTCATTACAAATAGTATTAAGATTTACAAATAGTATTAAGATTTACAAATAGTATTATAAGATTTACAATACACCGTGTCCCAATCAAACCTCCCACATTTTAATTAATCATTACTCTCAAAGTATGCGGAATTATGAAATAAGGTTGGTATTAAAAGAAAGAGAAACTCAAAGAATATTTGTTTTCATGTTGTAGTTAATTCATCTGTCGCATGTTGGACAATACTGACATAAAACACGTTCGCCAGACATCACTCCACTGGACTTCTTCCTCTGGGGATAGTAAAAGACCGTATGTTTGCGACTCCAGTACAAGATCTTCATGATTTACGAACCTGTATCCTTGATACAATTGCAACAGTACCAATGGACATATTGGACAAAACGTTGCACGAAATCGAATACAGACTTGATATTGTTCGTGCTACTAATGGTGCACATATAGAGGTGTTTAGTATGTGGCAATGAAAATTCTTTGAGTTTCTGTCTCGTTCAGTACCGGCCTCATTTCATAATTCCGCATAATTTGTTAGTTATGATTAATTAAAATGTGGGAGGTTTGAATGGGCCATTCTGTATTTTGACCTAATGTCTCTTACATACATAAAAACGGTAGATTAATTTATTATAGTTTATTACTTTCTAAGTATTTATTTTTCTTTTATAGTAGATTCCAGCCGTTATTTTAATTATCTTTAATTTTTATTATATTCTTAGACATTATTTTTACTATTGTTCAGTTTATTGTTTACTATGTAATATTATTGTAATTTTTGGTATTTAAATTTCATATATTTGCCCCAGTAAGTGGAAGAGAAGGCCACATGGTCTTAACTCCACCAGGCTAAATAAATAAATATACACTTTAATTCTATCTGGATTTGAGATAATTTCTCATATTATCAGTCATGTAAGTGGAAAAGGGAGGCCTTTGGTAATAATCATCATCTTCACTTCAAGGTTTAGGCGAATCGCCTGCTCCGAATTCACAATGATTCGTGGCACCTATACCTAGGTCTTCCTACATCCCTTAATCTCTTTGGTTTATGATATGTTATCTTGGGCAATCTTGTTACTTCCATTCTCTGAACATACTGTTTCCAGCCAACACGGTGTTGTTGAATTCTATAATTTATTGAATATGTTTCTAATTCACTTCTTATTTCTTCATTTCTTACGTGGTCCAATTTTGTGCATCCATTGGTCCTTTTTAGAAAGGTCATTTCTGCACTTTGTATTCTACTCTAACTCCTCTTATTTGTTATCCAGGACTCACTACCGTGTAAAAATGCCCCATTGTTTTGTAGAACTTCAATCTTGTATCCTTCCTACCTTTGCTAATTTAGGAGTAATTTTTCCACCAGTCATCTGATGATTCTTATGTTAGAAATTCAGTTAATAAATGTATTTGTTGAGATTCTCTCAATGATATTGGAGGATATATATCTACTTTGATATAGGATTCTCTAAACATGGCTACAGGATCTTACGTCTGGCATTGTTATATGTAGTGGGGGAAAACAGTTGCATTAATTGTGTCCCACTTGATATTTCCATTAAATTTGAGCTGAGAAGTTGATGGGGCACATATCCAGAGGCGTTAGAATCAAGAAATCCTGTTTGTAGAAGGTAACTTCTGTTTCCCAATCCGGTACTGTCAGGATCCTTGACTCCACGTGACCTTCAGGGCGCCTCTACAAGTTTGGGATGTTAGCTGAACTTAACGGATATTCTAACATTATCTTCAGGAAAGCTACTTTAGTGAACGCTTGAAAATATGTAGCTATTTCTAAATATTCTCCTTCTTTACTTATTGGTTATTTAAAGCTGCCTTAACAATTAAGATCATATATATATATATATATATATATATATATATATATATATATATATATTGGCCGGGGTCGTTTGATTTTTTAGGACGGAAAAAATCCAAGGAGCAAGGGACTTCAAGCCGTGGTCCCCGAGTCTGAAAGATCCGTGAGTATAAACAAAGAGGCCTCAAAGCAAAATGTATCGACCTCAACGTCCTAGTAATACCTTAGTTGCCTGTTAGATGTCTCATTGGGTCGGTGTGTTGACCACATGCCATCCATGAGCAAATATGGTAACTAAAATTAACTCCTTACAAAGGAGAGGCTATGGCTCAACAATGGCTACACCATTATAGCTAGATAAATATAATCTTTTGGTTGTATCCTGTAGGTTATGTGTGTGTGTGTGTGTGTGTGTATGTATGTATGTATGTATGTATGTATATGTATTAATTATAACATATATAAAGTAAAAATATTCTCTTTAATTTGCTTACTTGTTATAGTCAGCTACTAGATGGCCGTGAAGACCGAGTTCTCGCGACATCTAGTAATAATGGAGAATATAATACATATATAAGAAAAAATAAGTGTTTGAATTGGATTCGCCTGGTGATGTAATGGATAACACGCTGAGGTACAGACTCAGAGTTCCTGGTTCGAATCCCGTCCAGGCATTTATTTTTCTTATACTATGTATATATATATATATATATATATATATATATATATGTGTGTGTGTGTGTGTGTGTGTCTGTGTGTGTGTGTAGTCATGTAGTTATGTAACAAGAACAGGTAAGTCTTATAGAATGCGATGTTTAGGACATGTGGCACGAATGGGAAATAAAAAAGGGGAATGAGAACTTCTTGTAAGAAAACCAGAAGGAAAGCGCCCTGTAGGTAGGTAAGGAATGCGATGGGAGAATAACATTAATAATTTGAGGGAAATAGGTTAGGTAGGGGTGATTGGAAAAATTATCTCATGTTAGGGATGCATGGAGAGTTTACGTCCGCGCGGTCATGAACCTACGGGTTCAATAGTGCTGTTACGGAATAAATTGATTGAGATAACCGCTTAAAACATAGACTTCAGTTACCTCGTGTAAAATTGGGTTCACTGTTTACATTGAGGATACCTACGTGGTTGAAGTTTTTCTTAATCATAAAATATAATACTTCGGTCAATTATTATATAAAATAATACTTTATTATTTTCATAAGTAAAATATTATGTTATTATGTTAACATACCGAGCCTTTGTTTCTTATCTTGATTCATATGCACAATACAAATTGACTACATTTCCACACTTTTTTGGAATAATTTTAATTTACTTAATGTACCATAGTTTGATTTTTTGTAATTACAGTACATAGAAAAATAGAATATAGTTTTTATTAAAGCGTAATGAAATTTGGAAGAATGATTCCTTTTGAATATTCTGGTCTTGGAGAATAACAATATGAATATAACAATACTAAAGAAAAAAAAAAAAGAACAACAATGATGCACATTCAAAAATATTCAGTGATTACATGTGTTGAAAATATAATCACATCCGTTGACTGATCGACTTGGTATTTTTTTACAATTCTTCCCGTCGGATTTTAAATTCCGATTTGGAATTTAACATGTGCCAGTGAGATAGTTATAATTTGTGTAGTCATGTTTGTTGTGGAAGATCATTGACTTAATTTACGTAATGATGTTTTGCAATGGTAAATGTGATGAAATGAATCCTAATAATTAAATTAAACTCAGCATTTGCCTTGACGACCGTGGAAACCAGGTAAAAACATCGGTAAGTAGGTTGGCACCGGGGTCTTAACTCGAGACCTCCCAAATACTTTACTCCATGAATCAACTCTTATGGGGAAGAGCAGAGGGAAAGCGCCCAATAAGTAAGCAAGGAATGTTTGGAAAATATTAATTCAGGATAGGGATTTATAGAGAGTTTATAAATCCACACGGCCATGAACTTTCGGAGTTCCATAGTGTTAGTTAATTACTTAGTTACAGACCTATTTTACATATATTTATATATTTTTTTATTTATAGACTATTTAAATCTGATGTCTTATTGAGGTGATGTACTAACCGTAACTAAATTAGTTTATTTAATAAACTCTCGCTAAAGAGCACCCATAATCCCATGCGGAACCTGTGGGATATGTACATACAATACTCTGCTTCCAGAGAAAGAAAGTCCCAAGAAGGAATTTATTTATTTATTTGATTATTTTAACTGATGGAGTTAAGACCATAAGGTCTTCTCTTCCACTTCACCAGGGTTAAATTATACATATAATAACAATTATGAATTATAATTATCTATTTGATTAATGATGCATAATAGATATAGGCAGGCTACACAATATAAAGTTGACAATGGAAAGAAATAAAAATTGATAATAATAATAATAATAATAATAATAATAATAATTTGATTAAGTAATTGACTTGGTAATGGAAATTTAAAATATAAAGATAAAAGGATACACAGAACACGTATACGTATTATCTATTATATTGTCTAAGGAAATATTAGTGAGTTTTTGTTGAACTGTTTTGAGTCGGGCAGTCCTTGATATATGAGGGGAGGGAATTCCAGAGTCGGGTGGCTGAAAAAAGGAATGATGAATATTAAGATGCTCGATATAGAGGAATAGTTAGAGTAAAATTTTCTCTCGATCGTGTGTTTAAATTATGGTGGGAGGATAGCAAATCGAAGCGAGTAGAAATATAAAGAGGTGATAAGGTGAACAAAGTGTTGTAGGCCTGTAAGAAGCAGAGGCGAAGCGGCTGAGTCGAATACCACGCGAGCCTAAGTTGTATGGTACCCTTCGAAAACATAGTTTGCCAAAGCACTGTAAGCATAATTAAACTGATATCACATTTAAGACTCTTGTGACGTGATATGAGTGTAATAGTCAAATTAACACAATAAACCTTGTTTGATAGCAGGAATCTGTACTAACTAACCAAATTTGTTGTATGTAGTACAATATTACAACAATCGCAATGTCATCACTAGCCAATGATATTCGAGGACTCTTACCTGCACGTAAACATAACATCTCCCTTCCGCACTAGACTCTCATCCCTATTCGAGGACTCTCTTTCGCTTGCAGTACAGTACATACGTTTAAAATCTGAAATCATATTGTTTCTAGAATGTTTACAGGTCTATTCCATAACTAACTCATTGGCACTCTTGAACTCGGCATGGTCGTACAGTCATAAGCTCTTCATACTTCTCTATATTTAACTAATATTTTATGATGATTTCCTGTATAATTTACCTCCCCCTCAAGTTATGGTTAATGTTATTCTCCTACCACATTCTTAACCACGTAGTTCTTAATCTTCTTCATCATCACTTCACGGACTAGGCAAAATGCCTGTTCACCTCATAGTTGTTCTGTCCATCTTTTCACTGACCTTCCTTCATTCCTTGATTATCTTGGCTTGTAGTTAACTGCTCCTTTTGGCAATCTTGTTACATTCATTCTTTCTAAATTTCTAAACCATTTATATCTACATTCTTTGATTTTTTTTTCATTCAGTGGATATATATTTAACTCTGTTCTTTATATCTGCATTCTTTACCTCATAAAATCTTTGTGCAAACTCCGAAATAAATCCCCGATCCGCTAGGTGACTAGGGAATGTGGTTGTTTGTCTGGGCTGGTAACCCGATCATGTAAAGATGTCCAAACGTATCTCTCTTAGCCTACGTACTGGGCGATTTCCTTCTCTCTTTCTTACAAGCGATTTCCTTCTGTCTTTCTTACAAGAAGTTTTCATACCCCTCTTCCATTCCTCATTCATGCCATATTATGTCACCACTGTCTACGAGACTTGTCTATTTTTAAAAATCCCTACTCCGTCGGCAATCGAACCAGTTGTCAGATTGGATGATAGGGACGTCACGGCAATGGACAAACTGTATTGAGAGTTGACTTTTATCCATGGAGCAGGAATATTTGACCTACGTTGATGATGGTGGTGACTTCCGGCCTGGTGATGCACGCGCGTTTCACTTGTTCACGGGGCGCGGAGGACAGGTTCACGGAAGCGTTGCGTTATGTAGTCCACACAACGGTTCTCCTCAAAACTGTGTACTTGCATCATATACACAATTTTTATGGTTCAATTTTACACGCTATCTTACTACATCTGGGTGCTCGCTAGCAACGTGCGAAGGGCTATTCTATACCTCTTCTGAGCTATGTTCCAGTTGTAATGTAAACAAACCAGATGAATGATTACGCTTTCATTGGTCGAATAATGGTTTTATCTTTAAGCGTGTAAGAAAATATAGTTCTCTCTAACACTCCAAATAAAGGAAATAAAAATAATATATATATATATATATATATATATATATATATATAAGTGTGCGTGTGTGTGTTTTGTGTGTGCGTGCGTGTGTATGTGTGTGTAGCAAACGGGAAGCTACCACACCTATAATTCCCTAGTAAAGCTGCAAAGCATAGTATGAAAATGCTATGAAAGACCTGTCCTCGGGCAGAATTACTATGGTATATATATAATTTATAACTCGGAGAATCTTAAAATATCATCATTGTCATCGTCACTCCAAGGATTAGGTTCCGACTTCATAATGCATCAGCCCAACGTTTTCTAGGTCTTCCGACATCACGTTTTCTTCTTGCCTGATAATTTCTTGCTAACAATGAATATCTCTCCTTACTCATTCCATTCATGTGATCAATCCACTTTTGTCTATAATTCGTGACTTTATCCATTAACGGCTGCAATTTCAATTCTTAAAATACAAACAGTAAAACTTGTTCAAAGCGGATTCGCATGCGACCGATTTTTTCCACATTAGACAACATTCCGTATTATATAAAAAACTAAAATAACCAATCTTAGATTATACAGCACCGTATATGTATTTTTATCTACCTTGGATTAATTCTAGTACCGCTGCCGTTGGAAAGTGAAGTGTAATATATACGAGCGACTTCGACGGTAACGCGCGAGAAAATAGTCCCGTTTCGTCAGCGTTAAAACTGTCTCTTAGGCGCATATCCTGAAATTAAAGTATGAAGTTACGGTTTCCACTCACTAACTATACTTTCGTCCACCTTGATTCCCCGCAAATTTCATTCCACTCTATCTTGTATCCTCTTTTAAAACTGTCCACAACCAACCTCAAGATGCCTTCAAATCGTTATTCCCTAAGGTAATAGCAACAGCTAGAGCTTGACTTTGGAGCATCGGTCCAGAAATTTGGAGATTTTTTATTTTATTTATTTATTTGATTATTTATACGTATATTTATTTCTCTTTTGACCATTTCCTTGCGTCCATCCATTCGTTATTTTTTCTTTGCGTTTTAGTCTCATAAACTTGGAATTTTCCACATTTAAATTGAGTCATTTTGCGTACTGAGAGTTTGTTTTTCTTTATATTTAATCACTTTCACTTTTTCGTTTATTGACAAATTCAGGACGCTGCATGTGAAAGATGCGTACACAATCGGTCTCAGATCTTAAACTAATTTAAGATTTTACAGTGCACTGGTTATTTGTAAGACAGATGTCACACACCAAATATTTGTTAACCAACCTGTATCGCAAAACGGGTGTGCAGTAAGACCGAAAGAAAATTCGAGACACAGGTAGAAACTCTACTTCACCCGGTGGCAGGAATCACCATTTATTGTTAATTCGCCTAACGGGAATTCAATGAAGTGAAAACAAATTTATTTCTCTCTCTCTATCTTTCCGACTTATAAACTTTTTTCGTGAATTGTGTAAATATATCCTTCCGTTTCCGCGTTGGACAGATTCCGTTTTATACAAAATAAATACACGTAAAATTACTATTATTTTGCCGGAACCAATAATTGTGTTCACATTGGACAGATTTCCGCATTATTCACGTTCCGGATTAAACAAGTTTTACTGTAATTACAATTTTAATGCATTAAATAAGCTTTGTTGTATTCTTTCGCAATATGCAATATAGAATATGTTGGAGTATCAAAATGGCCGCTTTCTGTAGAATAGTATATTACATTGTAAAGGAAAGAATTTTAAAAGCGGAGGGAAACAAATTATTTTGAATGTTTTCAAGCAATTTAGTGAAAAATGGCTTACATTATCCATTGAGGATGTCGTAAAAATAACAACAGAATTTATAGGTGAGTCAGCATGGACCATATATCTTTCGACATCATGGAAAAAGCGTAAATATCTGACTAGGTAGGCCCATATATATATATATATATATATATATATATATATATATATTACCTTTAAAGAAATATTCCTAAGGTTTGACCGGGAATTGAATCAGGGAGTCATGAGCCGTAGTCAGAAATGCTGAGCAATAGTCCATGAGGCTGATCACAACTTATAATGTAGACCCGGTATTTCAAATAGAGATAAATTTGTGTCTGCTCCTGGATTGCCTGTCTACCGCGTAAAGTGGAGATCTTGGGTTCAAATCCCGATAAGGACAATTTTTGTTCTGTTTGGTTGTATCAACTATTGCTGATATATTGACTGAATATCGCTACATTAATTTATATTTACATGCTCTGGGCAAGCGTATCTGCTTTTAGTAATCCACTTACTGAAATAGCCAGAATCCCACCTCATAGTCGAGCGGTTTAAAGCATAGTGCCTTGGTATAAAGCTACGGAACTTGCTATGGTTCAGTTTCCCAGGGGGGGGAAGAACGCTTTTTATGAAATTTCGGCCAGTATGTGACCGGTGCCAACCAGCATCTTGAGGAATTTGGGTACCTTCAATGAATAGGTATAACGACTGGGCGACCCAAAATGCTGACCAAATTGTCACCCACAATACTGGTTAGATGATCGTCCATGTCTTTGATTAACTTATGGGGATGTGTGGCCAGCAGCCATATGGTAGGCAAAATATCTTGTAGCCTTATCGAGACATGGAGTTTGAATGAAATAGGCCAGAAATGTGTTGAAAGGATTGTCATGTCTAAAAGAGAAAAAGTGAAAGGTGAAAGATGTGGAGTAATATGAAATTAAGTATTTCTAACTACAACACTTTGCAAAAAAATATAATATGAAACCTGTTGCCAAGTTAAATGAATAAAATTAAAATGTTAATTAACGTTTCTGAGTTTGGACATTTTAATAATTGCCGTCTTGACTTGGATATATGAGATGAATGGATTTCACTGCATTTAAACCAATTTAATAATGTAATTTGTGAAAATTAACCATTTGAGCGGATATTACATCAGAGCTACTTGGTGCTGTTCATTTAATAATTAATACAGGCTTTCCACTTTACAGCAGTTTGCCTTTGATTCCTGCTTTCCAGAGATTCCTATCTTCCCATTGTCCATCTTCCATACCCCTCTTCATCATGGCATCATATATTCCCTCATGCCATGCTCTTCTACTTCTCCCCCTCTTCCTTCTGCCTGGTACCATCCAATCCTCAACACCTGTTTAGGCCACTGGTCTTCCGACATCCGTTGTACATGTCCATACCACTGTAGAGCTCTCTTTGTTATCCTATCGATAACAGTTTCTTGTGCATCAATTTCTTGTCTGATATATGTATTTCGAATATGTGCTGTCCATTTAATAAAATAAATAACTAACTGGGACTATGGAACCCGGAGGTTCATTGCCGCGCGGACATAAACTCTCCATACATCTCTCCCCTGAACTAATGTTTTCCAATCATTTCCTGTATAATTCATAACATTCAAATCTTGTTTAATGTTATACTCCCACCTCTTTCTTGGGATACCTGCAGGGCGATTGCCTTCTGGTTTTCCTATAAGTAATTCCCATGACACATTTTCTTTCCCGAATCGTGTCACATGTTCTGTCCATCGATGTCTACCAGAATTAATTGTTCTTATTATGTATAATTTTCCATAAAAATTATGTATCTCTCTGTTTTTTTAGTCTTCTCCATTCTCCTGTCTGTTCGTCATTCTTTGGTTAAAATTGTTCCTTATAACTTTATTCTCAAATACTTGTAACATTTTCTACTCCTTTAAAGTTAGAGTCTGTTTCGCAGCCATATAACTGAGAGAATAACAGTTTTTTATATTTTCAGTTTAACATTTTTTGAGAGGAATTGGGACGTCAAGAGTCCTTGCATAATAGCACACATTTTCAGAATTGAGTCTATGTTTAATTTCTTTCTGCATCTCATTCCTGTTTGTAATTATTGTTTCTAGGTATTTCAATTCAGCCGCTTCTTCAAAATTCCCCTCATTTGTTGTTAAGTCCATCCATCCATAGTAATTCTGCCCGAGGGCAGGTCCTTCACTGCCATCATAGCATTTCCATGCTATGCTTGCAGCTTTACTAGGGAATTATAGGTGTGGTAGCTTCCCGTTGCTTTCCACACCGGTGAAGGATGATAATGATGATGATGGCCACATGATTTCGGGGACCGTTTGGGGCTTAAAGTTTTCCTGACATGTGTCTTACAGGTGAGAAAAAAACCCCGATAAAAACCTCACCCAGAAAAACTGCCCCGACGGGGATCGAACCCGGGCCCGCTGCGTGACAAGGCAGCACTCTACCTAGAGACCACAGCGGTGGACTGTTGCTAAGTCTCATTCCCATTTAATAATATATTTCTACATGTGAACATATATAAGTTTTATTGTTGTTTACTTCCATCCGCAGTTTCTTAGTGCTACTCAATAGAGTGTGCGTGTTGACTCTTAGTATCCTCTCGCTATCGCCTAATATTACATCAACATAAACCAACAGCTTATTAATACCATTGAGTTGTAGGCCTTCTTTATCCTTTAAAGATTTGATTTACAGTATGTAACCTATATATCGCAAATGTCCCACGTGGGCAACACGTACTCCCTAGCACGAATTATTTAGTATAATTTAATTACGCTTATTTACCTACAGATGTCAACCATATCACCTCTATGAGACATCTAGTAGGCAACTAAGGTATTATTTGGATGGATGAAAGTCTGTTAATTTTTTTATTAAGGTTTGTGGTTCATTTACGAGCCTGAAAATCTTTAGATTCGGGACCCACGACCTAAAATCCCTCCCGGAGGACTTTTCCCTTCGATTTTTGCATCTTAAAAATCGATCGACCCTGCCGGTTTTGAACCTGCAACCCTTGGATTGAATTACAGTATATAATTAAAAAAAATGAAGATTTGGATATCTCGCTTTTTCAAAATAACATATTCAATTCCAATTATTTACATTTACATATTTTACAAGTGGCAGCTCCGTGGCGCAAGCGGTTAGACGTTCGCCTCTCATCGCTGGGGTCCCAAGATCGAGTTTCGATCACTCCATGTAGGTTTCGTGGTGGACGAAACGGAGCTTAGGCAGGTTTTTCTTCGGGATTCTCACCTTTTCCCCTGCCACAAAATTCATTCCGCCATTTCTCCTCACTCATCCATTTTGTTTCATTTCGTTCATCTGACGGTGCGTTAGGGATGGTCGACTGGCACTCTACAGTTCAGACATCTGTAAATATAGGGGCTTCATCTCATCTCATTCATCGACCCTACTCTGAGGACACGAGTTGAGGATATTTATTTATTTATTACTTCCTAATAAATGTTTTAGATTTTTAAAAACACAAAAATGTTGGTGGTTTTTGGGTCAAAAGTTCATATAGCAACTATATTCAAACATTTATCAAACATTTATCAGTGATAACTGCAGAAATGAATCTATTTCTTTAAAAACTACATAACTATAACTTCATATAAGGGTGTGGTCGCCCATGTTTTGGAGAAAATGCCAGAAATATCGAAAAGACTACCTGGTGGCATTGGAAGAAAATACAGTACATGTACCATTTCATTAAATAAGTTGTAAGAAAAAAGTATATTTTAATCATGGTCATTGTAAAAGCCAGTGGGCTTGAAAGGGTTAAAAAGAGCGTTTCAGATTCGTAGATATCTGAGGACGTGAGTAAAAGTATCTGAGAAATAATGTTGTGGCCTCATTATATGTACTTATTAACAACATCTGAACTTGGTACGGAACAAAAAATACATTTGGTTCACTTGAGATATCGTAGTCATTACAAATCCTATTTGAAAGTGTGTTTTGACATGCACGTCCATACTATAAAGCCATTTAACGGAATACAGTTATTTTCTCCCAAACAATTTAGGTGCATTCAATAATACAAATGCTGGTATACATATATAAAGAATAAAGGTTAACATTTTCAACGAATGGACGTCAAACGACTTCATTTAATGTCACTTGTTAAAATCGTTCCAAATTTCTTTGTTGTTTCTATTTACAGTAGGCGTCCTTTTTATCTCTAGTCGCTTTAAATACTTCAAAAGCTCAGTGTGTCACCTTTAAAAAGCTACATTAAGATATGAACTATCTCTATGGATTCTGGACCTATAGTTTCAACGTCACATTCACTCACTAGGGGTCACCAATGGTTCATATCCTCAGACAACTGAATGCAGTTCATATGTTGAATTTTTGGGGATTCTATGCCACCACGTAAATAAAATTATTAAAAAAAAACACAATTTTGTTGCATTCTGTGAATAATTATCTGAGAGAAATACGTATGTTGATTTTTTAAAAAGTGAGATATGCCTTAATATGAAGTGAGAAGTAACGTAAAATTGCCATATATGCAATGTAAAATATTAGTCATTGCTTAGACAATGTAGCCAATTTATCACAAAAACCCGCAAAACAAGTTAACGCTAAACTAATCTCGTGTACTAACTCGCACATTTTCTCACCCTAATTTGCCCATTAATGTAGGTGGACTCCTGGAGTAGAATCCCTTTATATGTGAGTAAACATGTTGGCAATTAGCTCTAGTGGGATCGTGTATCATCACATTTGCCAACATGACACTAGCACTAATTTGTTCTTCAATCGAATGTTCACAGATGGTACGATAACCAATTTTTTTTCTGTCTAATCCAATACATCCTCACGTAGATAAGGTTTCTCTCTTACAGAAGTTACTTAACCAAGCGTATTTCTCTCCTGCCGGACGCAGACGATATATATATATATATATATATATATATATATATATATATATATAGTACAAATGATCCAGGTTGTCATTTCGACATTTCTTGTGTTTTCTCCTAACATGACGTACCTGTAACTCACTTCTGAGTTTGGGGCGCCTGGAAGGCGGGGTTATGCTGCCCTGAAGATATACTTTATGATGATGGTAATGATGCCCCAGAAGAGGCCTTAAACTAAACTTAAGCTAATTAGGCGAATATGATATTGGGGATAATGATGGCCAGATGGTGTTCGGGGACCGTTTAGGCCTTAAAGTTTCCTGACATTTATCTTACAGGTGAGGAAAAAGCCTTACCTAGGAAACTTTTCCCGAACGGGGATCGAACCTGGGCCCGCTGCGTGACAAGGCAGCACGCTACCACGAGACCACAGCTGTGGACACATAGACGATACAACTATATAAAATATACACGAATTCGTGCCATAATTTCTGCTTCAGCGTAAATAACTCATCGTTTTCAAACTTTGTAATGTAAATAACTCTAAAAAAGTCCTGATTTAATGTTTTGACATGTATTCCCTGAAGTAGTCCCCGCCCTGAAAACCGAATGGGGGACTATTTTACCTCCGGAAAAATTTTACCCTAGTGGAAGACTTATCCGCGTTTCTTGACGGTTTATTTTTACCGTGAAAGATCATCACTCTTTAGACCAAAGTACTTTTTTTCGCCTGTCTTATCTCCTTCAATCTGTCCGGTAACCATTTCGGCAGCAATGCTACCGCAGGCATAGCTCTCATGGTCATTTAAGCACACAAGCTTCTCCACCACGACAAGATACAGATACCATGAAGGGATGTAAATAACTCTATCATATTATATTTAAATAATTGGATTGTGGATTGGAAGGAATGGTCTGTTTTATATAAAATTTGTAAGTAGGTGAATGCTTTTTTATTCGCGGATTGAAACTAATTAGAAAAGACTTGACTGTAATTAAGATGAAAGTTTTTATTCCCCGCCCAACGATTAACATCTTCCCACGGGGTTATGTAAGTGATCACATTTAATTTCAATCCACTAGAAATTGCCTTCCTTGGTAGACATACGTGTTGAACCTGTACAAGAACTGGGTCACAACTCATGTGACCCAAACTTAAAGAAGCTACATTAATTATACATACGAATCAGTTATACATACATTTCCTCTCAACAACATATCGTCAACTTACAAGATAAAGGCATTAACTCCAATATACCAAAAATGTTATTTATGCAACTACTATAATATATCTATGACACATTACGAAAATATACTAAGGGTCAGCACGCACACACTGTTGAGTAACACTAAGGAATTGGGGCTGTAAGTAAACATCAATAAAAATAAATATATGGTCACATATAGAAATACATTATAATGGAAATGGACAGTTAATGACAAATAAGGGAAATTTTGAAGTGACTGAATTCAAATATCTAGGAACAATAATTACAAACAGGAATAAGATGCTTAAAGAAATTAAACATAGACTCAATTCTAAATATGCATGCTATTATATATTACAGGGACTCTTCACGTCGCAACTTCTCTCAAAAAAACTTCTCTATATAAACTGTTATTCTCCCGTTTTATTATTCGGATGCGAAACCTGGACTCTACTTTAAGGGAGGGGAAAGGTAATGAGGATAGAACCGAATAAGGTCCCAAAACCGGTCTAAGAAGAAGAACAATATGAGGTAAGATTATACAATTTTATTTATTTATTTATTTATTTATTCATCGAGAATATTCTTCGTCATTGAGGTTTTTCTTCAACCAATCTTAATAATTAACATGAATTTTAAAAAAATACATAAATGACGACGGACTTAAGAGATTATCAGTTTGTAATACACATTCACAAATTTTCCTTACATAAAGTTCTCCATCGTTCTCTGTCCTCTGTGTCTTTATCCGTTACACCAAATTTCCTCACTGAATTCTGAATGTTATTCTTCTAGGTTATCCTTGGTCTTCCTTTTTTGCTCCTTCTTTCAATTTTCCATGCATCTTTGGTAGTCTTCCATCCTGCATTCTTCTTACGTGTCCATACCATTTTAGCCTTCTGTGTTCAATCTCATCCATTTTCTGCATTCATTCATTTTCTAATTTCTGTATTTTCTAATTATTTCCAGTCGAGATTTTCTGGCAACTCTTGTCTAAAAATCCATTTCAACTGCAGTTCTGTTATAATGTTGTTGTTATTGTCCAAACTTTGGATCCGTATAACATTATACTTTCTAGGAGTAGTAAGGATTTATAAATTAGTTGTTTTATTCTGTTAATGATGTTTTTACTCAATAATATATAGTTTAACAGTCCTATAGTTTTTTTCGTTATTGATTCTTTTTTGCTATTTCTTTATTTGATGTTCATCTTCCTCAATAATTGATCTCAGATCTTCTTTATCTTTACCCCATCAATATACGATATACTCAAATAATAAATACCTCATAGTGTTAATACCTATAAAAGTCAGTGACCTAACCAGTTTAACCTACCTAACCTATTCAAACTAATACAATTTCATAATCTAATCTAACCTAAGTAAATCTAACCTGATCTAGTCAAACTAACCTATCCAATCTGATGTAGCAGGGACAATAAGGTGTTTCTGATATTCGGAATGAAGTTATTTTCTCAAAGTTAATACGACGAACTCGCCATAAACTGTTTTGTTTATTTATATAGTATAGCAAATTTGTTTCGTTCAAAATGATAATTTGTATTAATAATTATCCCGTTTTAAAAACCGAATATATTATTTTTCATAGAGACTTAATTTTACCCCCTCTCTCAATTTCTTAGCTAGCCTAGGAATCTACAGTAAAACTGATGTTGGAGCACTGTGGGGGAAAGTTACGCGCATCGTAGCGCCTGAAGTGTTTTGCAACTTGTCTCGCGCTTCTGTATTGTAGGTATATCGGCGCAGTAGGCTACTTACTTGTTTGCAGTTTTTGCGGCCGGGCGTGGAGATAGCTGGGTGTGTTCTAATGTTCATTGAAGCATTCCAAAGCCTCCATAATGGATTAATTTGTTACCGAGGTAACCGCCCGTCAAAATTTCAACTTCCTTACGAGAAATTATCCACGTGAATCTCAAACCACGTTAGCGAAATTTCCCGTTGTTTCTCTTTTCAATGCCCGATTAACGATGTTTTCTCTATTTTAATCCAGCTAATCGCTGAATGTATTACTTCCTTTACATAGTCAAGAAGCAGCAGTGTATTCCAATCGCTGCTACAGTAAATTAACAAGTACTTTTTTTATTCCGAAAAAAATCAAGCTATTGAGATTATTCTCACAAAAAAAACTACCGGTACGTATCTTCAACGATTCTACCAACTAGGTACAGAAAATGACCACGTCAAAAAGTTATACAGCCTATATTCTCTTCTTTATTAGGAATTTCTCTACTGTACATTAGTTTTCCTACAACCCTCCTCCATAAATCCCTATTATCTGCAGAGAAATAACGGATGTTCAAAAATATGTTCTGCAAGTTATTGAAGAATGAAGACTGGAATGGTTTGGCCACGTAAAGAAGATGTCAGATGACAGGATACATAAGCTAACTAACTCACTGGCACTATCGAACCCGCAGTTTCATGGCCGTGCGGAAATAAGCTCGCCATATATCTCTATCCTGAACTAATATTTTCCCATCATTCCCTGTATAATCTACGTACCTCAAATCATTGTTAATGTTTTTCTCCCACCTCATTCTTAATCTACCAAGTGGGCGTTTTCCCTCTGGTTTTCCTACAAGAAGCTTCCTGCACGTCTTTCATTCCCCATTCGTGTCACATGTCCTGCCTATCGCAGTCTACGAGACTTAACTCTTCTTATTATATCTGGCTTCATATAAAAACAACGTAATTCACTGTTATGTAGTCTTCTCCATTCACCAGTCTGTTCATCTTTCTTTGGTCCAAAAATTTTCCTAAAAACTTTATTCACAAATACTCGTAATCTCCTTTCTTCCCATAAAGAGCACATGTTTCGCATCCATATAACTGGTAGATTAATAGTTTTTATATATTTTTTTCAGTTAAACGTTTTTTGAAAGGAGTTGGGACGTCAAGAGTACCTGTCATGTATAATAGCATGCATTTCCAGAATTGAGTCTATGTTTAATTTCTTCGTGCATCTCATTCCTATTTGTGATTATTGTTCTTGAGTATTTGAATTCAGCCACTTCCTCAAAATCTCCCTCATTTGTCATTAGCTGTCCATTTCCATTATATTATGTATTTCTATGTGTGACCATATATTTAGTTTTATTGACTAGGTACATAAAATGACCACGACAAAAAGTTATAGGCCTATAGCCTATATTCTCTTCTTTATTGGGAATTTCTCTACAGTACAATAGTTTTCCTACAACCCTCCCCCATAAATCCCTATTCTCTGCAGAGAAATAACGGATGTTCAAAAATATTTTCTACAAGTTATTGAAGAAAGAATACTGAAATGGTTTGGCCACGTAAAGTGGATGTCAGATGACAGGATACCTAAGATGATATTAAATTTTGAAGCCGAAGACAACAGAAGAAAAGGAGACCAAAAGAAACCTGAGCTAATATTTTCCAATCAACCCCTGTATAATCTTTTTTCCCCCTCAAATCATGATTAATGTTATTCTCCACCACATTCTTAGTCTACTTAGTGTGCGCTTTTCCTCGGTTTTCCTACAAGGAGTTTCCAAGCCCATCTTTCATTCCCCATTCGTGCCACATATCATGTCCATCGCAGTCTACGAGACTTAACTGTTCTTATTATATCTGGTTTCGTATAAAGATTATGTAGCTTACTGTTGTGTAGTCTTATTCATTCGCCTGAGTGTTCTCTTTGGTACAAAAATGTTCATAAGAAATTTATTCTCAAATACTCTCAATCTTTTCTCCTCCTATACTGTAAGAGTCCATGTTTTACATCCATATAATATAACTGGGAGAATAACTGTTTTATATATTTTCAGTTTGATGTTTTTTGAGAGAAGTTGGGAATACAAAAGTCCCTGTAATGCATAATAGCATACATTAAACTTTACCTTGCCACAAGGAACTCATGCTTAAAATCTGCGCACTTTATTACTTCCAGCCCGAATACCTTGTTGAAGCTAGTGTATATAATTTATATTTAGAATTAGTATTGTAGTGGAGGAGTTTTATTAAAGCGATATAAATCTTTTCTAATGTTAAAAGGACAATGCCGTGTAGGAAAACAAGTAAAGGAAACAATAGAAAAACAATAGGGGCCGATGTTGCAATGACAAAAGACGAGCTCATAATCCCATCTGCTATAATAACAGATAGCTTCGGATAATTAAGTGTGTTTCTATTGTTGAATTGAGATTTTTTATCTTAACGCTGATACGGGTTAAATTGCAGAACAATTGACTGTTGAAGAGATAAGATGTCATTTGACGAGCTCCATATGTCTCTGTAACCAGTGGCGGTTCTATGAAGATCGTTAGTGAACACTCATTTCTTATTATTATTTATAGGCGTTTAACATCTGAAGTCACATCGCGTATATTTAATTTTACTATTTTAAAATAATAATAATAATAATAATATAATAATAATAATAGTAATAATAACAATACTAGTAATAATTATAATAATGACAATAATTAAATAATAATAGTAATGTTAATAATAATAAATAAGAAGAAGAAGAAGGGAAATTATGCAAGTTGAAAAAAAAAATTAGAAAAAAATAGAAGAAAACTTTTATAATGGTATGGACTCCTCATAAGAATGGAAGAAGATAGAAAACCAAAGAATATCCATAATTGGAAAGCTAATGGAAGAAGTGGAAGAGGCAGAAATAGAGAACGTTGGATAGATGGAGCGAGGAGAAGTATGGAAGCTAGAGATTTGAGAGAAGTATCTGCTTTAGACAGGGACCTCTGGCAAGAAATCACTTTGGGTTGAAGCAGAAACACTGTATTGTGGAATATTCCTAATAAAAAATAATAATAATGAACAAAATAATAATAAAAATAATGATAATACTGTCGTGGTCTCGGGGTAACGTCGTTGCCTCATACGCAGCGAGCTCGGGTTCTTTCCATCGTCAGAACTAGTTTCCTCGATGGAGTGTTTTAGTATTTTTCAATAAAATACATAATACACGCTGAAATTAGGCAATTTTCCTCTTGTGAAATATAAATGAAAATGTTTGTTTAATTTATTTTCTTTTAATTTAATTCGTGCTAAAATAAATTTCTGTAAGATTTTTTTTCTGAGAAAACTGTACATCTGCGGGCCAAAATGTATAAGACGTTTTAATTATATTTACTGCAAGGAATACGTACTTAAAATAATTACACATATATTTCTTCCACTCTGTATAATGCTGTCCTGGAACCAATATTACCATATGGGTCTGAGTATTGGCAACTTTCGAGGAAATATAAAAGAATAATTGAGACAGTGGAAATGGATTGCTAAAGAGAGTATGCGGTATTTTCAAAAATTGTAACATGTGCCGAATTCAGTAGTTCGAAGACGAACAGGAAGGATTTATATTCAAGTGGTGAGAGGATAGAAACTGGGCAGTTATTATGGTATGGTCATGTGAAAAGGCTGGAAGGGAACCATCATCATCTTCATCTTCAGCACTACAGCTCTTAGAGTTTAGTCTTGACCTCCCGAAAACAGCTCGCCATTCTGTTCTGTCCTTTACTTTCTGTTTCCAATTGCTGTTTCCAGTTCTGAAATCATTCTCCACGTCATCCATCCATCTAATTCTGGGTCTACCACGTCTACTTTTAGAACAAAGTTTTGCATCCAGTACTACCTTAGAGGTTCGGTTTATACCCATTTTATATAAATGTCCTAACCACTCGATTCTTTCAACTTTAATATCTGCTATTATATCTATACCTTTGTATAAAACGTGTAGTTCCCGGTTATTTCTAATTCGCCAGATTCCATTATCTCTAGTTCGAGCATACATATTCCTCCAAATTGTTCTTTCCTATGTGGACATACGTGCTACAGATCCTTCTGTTAGTGCCCAGCTCTCGCTACCATATACTACAATAGGTTTAATTATTCTTTTAGAGGCAAGTTTTGTATCCAGTACTACCTTTGAGGGCACAGTTTGGGCCCATTCTAATTATATATCCCAACCACTCCATTCTTCTGACGTTAATATCTGTTGTTATTATATCTATGGAAGGGGATAGATGCAAAAAAAGAAACTTTGAATTAATCCAGGGAACACGAGGAGAAAAGGAAGACTTGCAACGCAATGAAGAGAAGGAATTAGAATGTCATGCTGGACAGGACAATTGGAGAAAATGAATAGATTGACACGGACATGGCAATCGAAATGCAGGATCCGGCGAAGGCTGTAGGACCCCCGATTGATTGATTGTTATTATTATTATTATTATTATTATTATTATTATTATTATTATTATTATTATTATTATTAACTTTAATTAAAGGAAATTTGTGAATGTTTGTTACAAACTGATAGTCTGTAAGTCCATAGTAATTTATGTATTTTTAAAACTCATGTTAATTATTAAGATTGGTTGGAGAGAACCCTCAATGATGAGGAAAATTCTCAAAATGAATGTATTATATTATTATTATTATTATTATTATTATTATTATTATTATTATTATTATTATTATTAACTGTAATTAAAGAAAATATTGTGAATGTTTGTTACAAACTGATAGTCTATAAGTTCGTAGTCATTTACGTACTTTTAAAACTCATGTTAATTATTAAGATTGGTTGGAGAGATCCGAGGCTTGATCCTTGGGACTGCGAGCAATGTATAAGATACACCTTGAAGTGTGTTGCTAGCCCGTTTGAAAGATTTAATTTGCGCAACAAACATATGTCAATAGAAAGCAAAACCCGCATATACAAAACGATAGTTCGACCAGTTATCGTATATGGAGCAGAAACTAGGGCTGATACAACAAAACCTAAACAAATAATAAGCACATATGAAATAAAAATCTTAAGAACTATTCAGGGGAAAACATTATTTGATAAAATACACAACACAGAAATTAGGGACAATTGTCACATTGTGACAACCAATTTTTTTATAGATAGACGAAAATATTGGAAGGGTCATATAGAAAGAATGAAAGAAAATCGACTTGCAAAAAGAGCTAAAGAAGATAGACCAATGGACGAGAGAAGAACAAGAGGAGGACCAGCCAAGAGATAGATAGACAGTGAATGCACATCCAATACGTCTTCCTCCGAGGAGTGTTTTTGGAAATAAACAGGATGAAAATTCTAAAAATAATGTTTAAGAAGAGGAGGAAGGTTGGAGAGAACCCGCAATGATGAGAAAAATTCTCAAAATGAATTTTATTATTATTATTATTATTATTATTATTATTATTATTATTATTATTATTATTATTATTATTATTATTAGTGTTATTATTATTGGTGTCATTATTACATTTTGTAATTTGAGGAAATGGCTGAATTCAAATACCTAGGAACAATAATCACAAATAGGAATGAGATACACAAAGAAATTAAACATAGGCTCAATTCTGGAAATTCGTGCTATTATGCATTACAGAGACTCTTGACGTCCGAACTCCTTTCAAAAAACGTTAAGCTGAAAATATATAAAACTATTATTCTACCAGATATATTATATGGATGCGAAACATGGACTCTTACTTTAAGAGAGGGAAGGAGATTACGAGTATTTGAGAATAAAGTTCCTAGGAAACGTTTTGGACCAAAGAGAGATGAACAGACAGACGAATGGAGAAGACTAAATATCAGAGAAAGCCAGATATGATAAGAACAGCTAAGTCTCGTAGACTGCGATGGGCAGGACATATGGCACGAATGGGGAATGAGAGACGTGCATGGAAGCTTCTTGTAGGAAAACCAAAAGGAAAACGCCCAGTTGGTAGACCAAGAATATGGTGGGAGAATAGCATTAACTTTGATTTGTGGGAAGTAGATTATACAGGGAATGATTGGAAGGTATTAGCTCAAGATAGGGATGTATGGAGAACTTATGTCCGCGTGTCCATGAACCTACGGATTCGATAGTGCCAGTGAGTTAGTTAATATTTTTTGTTTGAGTAAAGATTCCAGTACCACCCGCTTAAACTGACATTGCATGCGTATAAAAATAGGTGTGACGTAAAAGTTCATGGGACCTTCGGAATTATAATACGGGATGACCCAGTGAGTGAGTAAGACCTTGAAACTATGTGTGCCAAGAATTTCATACCGAGTTTTTTTTATGAACCGAATGTGTGGCAGCTTATACATTTAAATAGAAAATTGTTAAATAACTTACAGTAAACCAAGTATATTAATATTACTGTTATATAATTTGACTGTCTGCGAGACTCTGGAGGTGTGGGACAGAATGACAGTAGATTAATTGGGGGCAGGAAGATGTTGTGAAACATTGTGAAATCTGTTAAATAATAATAATAATAATAATACTATTATTATCTATTTTATCTGATGAAGTTAAGACCTTAAGGTATTCTCTTCAACTTCACAGTTAAATTATATATTATAGATTATATTTTAATATTTTATAGATATTAAATTGTATTTTATTATATACTTGGCCTTTAACGATCTCTGATAAACATGAAATTAAGACAATAGAAATGTGATTTCTGAAATCCGTTGCAGGTGTACCTTTTATAGATCAAAAGAGATGTCAAGATATCAGAGATGAAATAAAAATATTTAATATAAACGAGAGAATACACAGAAATAAATGTAATTGTTTGAACATGTACAAATAATGCCAAATAATCAATCGTTTATCAAAACAGATGCTGCATTATAAACCTCAAGGCCGAGAAAATGTAGGAAGACCAAAACGACGTTGGAAGGTCGGCCTGTAGCACATTGTACATCGGGGAACGGAACGGGCCAACAGGTCCATACCTTGAAGAAGAAGATGATGATAATGATGAGATATCATATTAACAATTCTTAATTATTAAGTAACATATATCATGTGTTGCCATCAGAAACCAAATTAAGATTATATAATATTATTTCAAACTCAGCACTTAAATATAGAAGTGAAGTTTGGGTCCTGAATCAGACAGATAAAAAGAAATTGGAAGCAACACATATGAGATTTTTGAGACCACTTCTTGGATTCACAGGGTTAGATCATCAAAGAAATATTTATATCAGGAAAAAAAACGAAAGTCGAAAATATATTAAATGATGTAACCAAATATCAACAAAATTGGAAACAACATGTTTTGAGGATGGAAAGGGGAAGATTACCTAAACTATCTCTACAATATCAACCAAAGGGAAAAAGAGATTTGGGAAGGCCAAGACGTAGATGGGATTCACCAAGATCACCTTGAGTAAACTACAGGCAACAGATCCTACTAAAATGTCCATGATGATGATGATGATGATATTACATTACCTTATTGTATAAGGAAATGCATTCGGGGAGGCCCTCCATGTCCTTGTGTGATCAAAAAAGTGTATGTGTGATCCATATTTTAAAATTCCTCTCCCGAAAGGTCGTGCCACTGTAAGGCCCGGGTGGTGTATGGCATGTAAAAAGTATCTATAAGGTGAGAGGTTAAACGAGATAAAGAAGAAGAAGAAGAAGAAGTAAGGAATTATTCACTCGAGCTTATTTTTAAACTGTTTTTGAGTTTGGCAGTTCTTGATGTAAGAGGACATAGAATTCCAGAGACGGGCAGCTGAAACTAATTGAGTGGAAGATAAGGTCATATGACCTTAAGACAGGCAGTTAAATATTTAGTATTATGATTTTATCGTTTCTATTAAATGACCATTCACTCTTCATAAAAAATTATTTTATGATTATATTGGTGTTCGGCCTTGAATGTAGTACGCGTCCATTGTCAAGAATAAAGATGTAACTTTGTTGAATATAAATATAACATTATGTAAAGTCTATTTTTTTTTATTTTTTACTGTGGGTTGACAATGATAAGACGTCAGTGGTTGTGAAACTATGGCACGCGGCCCGAAGTGGCTATATTTATACTTCATTGTGGA